>JAOTOL010001635.1:3075000-3504391 GCA_034440575.1 Imbricaverruca yamaguchii | reverse complement strand
AAAGACATAAAGATCAGTGCAACTCTGAGCCACAAGGGCCCTTCTTGGTTGCACTCTGTACACTGAACCAGTTGCCCACCAAATTCGCTAATCAGCCCTCCCTGTAATACTGAAAAGCAAGCCCTATTTCTTATAATGGGGATTGTCTATGCTGTTTTTAAAGATGTTCAATGTTCTGCTACTGATTGATGCTTCTTGGCAGCTGGTTCCAGTGTTCCACTACCCTGTTGGTGAAGAAAGTTTGCCTTAACCTTGTTCTGCTGTGGTTAATTTTAATTTTGAATTTATGACCTCTAATTGCATCATTTCTGTTAAATTCAAACATTTCCCCAAGGTATCCCCTCTCCAGACCATTGACAAATTTAAAGACCTCGATGAGATCTCTCTCAGCCTTCTATATCTAAGTGAAAACATATTCACTTCTGCAATCTTTCTCATATGCCAGGTTGCTTATGCCATTAACCATTTTTGTAGCCCTCTTTTTGTACTCTCTAGAAAAGCCAACAATCTTTTTCATAGCTAGGAGACCAAGCTTGGATGCAGTATTCCAAATGTGGCCTGGACGTATGCACAGTAAAGCTTCCTGATCACTTCCTCACTTCTGTATGATACATTCCTATTTATTGCCCCGAGCATTCTCAGTGCCTTCTTCCTGGCTTCCTTGGTCTGTTCTGACGCCCCTAATTTTGTGTTTAGAATAACACCTAAATCCTTCTCCTGTTGAGTCACTGATAGCACTTGGCCACCTATCAAGTATGGAGCCTTCATATGCTGCTTACCTACATGCATGATTTTGCACTTATCAAAGTTAAATTTCATTTGCCATTCTTCGGACCACTTCACAAGTTCGTCTAAGTCTTTTTGCAGCGAGATATGCCTGGTCCTGACCTGTTATTGCCCTAAAGACCTTCAAATCATCTGCAAATTCTCTTAAAACTTTACTGCTTAGGCCACTTTCAATGTTATTTACAAACAGGTAATGAACAGTAATGGCCCTAGTACTGACCCCTGGGGACTCCACTAAGAACATTTTGCCATGATGACTTTGTACCATTTAGCATCACTCTTTGTTGGTCTATCTGAAAGCCACAACTCTATCCATTTTAAGATGCTACCTGCAATACCACATGGGACTGAAGCTGTATCATTAACCGTTTATGGGGTACCTTGTCAAAGGCCTTACTAAAGCTCAAGGATGTGATGCTTGCATCACCGAGAAATAAAGCGAAGTACTTATGCAATATACGGTAAGCGTATTTTCATAGTGTACTGAGGAAATGTATTTAAACGAATAACTGGGAAAATGTTTTTTTAAATCAATCATCGCTTCCATGATTGGAAGCCATTAATATTCCGGCCGGCCAACGCTTCATACGCACTTCTGTCTGCTGGATATTCTGATTGAATAATAGGAATTAATCCGCAATTGTAATTAGTGCGTCACTCAACCAATAGCACCTAAATGCTGCCATCTTGATATGTGATGTGAATCAGCATGTGGCATCATGAGAGAATGGAGATTTGAACAGGTAATTTTGCAAAGTTGAACGTACCTCACCATAAGTATATTAAAGAAAACAGATCAACTCAGCTACACCTAAACAATTTAAATTAATTCAGAAACAACCACATTCCATAGCAAAATTGTCCACATGGCTCAAAAAAAATATATAATTACAATACGTCACAACTAATGGTCCAATTCTAGTATCTGTTGCTATGCTCCTTCTTTTTCAGCTATCATTATTTAGTGATAGTCATGTAATTGTATTGTCAGTTTGCACGAATACCTGATGTATTTTTTACTGTATTGCTGTGCATTATGATCACTGCTCACTTGCCTGATGCGGGTATGTTACGCCAAGAACTGCCGTCACGGTGAAATCAGTCCTATGATCGGAATGCAGACTGAAGAAGAACGTGACGCAGATGACAATAGTTAGGCAGAACATTCAGACATGTTGGTTTTCATAGTATCTTATCTCTGACGTTTGTATATTATAATACAAACAAATTGGAGTCAATAGCTGAATCTGGTACTTGCTTGGTATGGGCTGTTAAATACATGGCACAGTATTTTATAGATGATTGAAAACTGAGTAAATCGAAGCTTGCTATTTACCTAGTCTTGATTGTGCTGCTTCCTCAAATTGAAGTAGATGGTAGGCAATGTGTCTAAACCTATCCGTGTTCTAAGACTTGTTTTGTAACAATCATGTCGTTCCTATTAATATTTGTAAATGCAGGCAAATGTCGTGTTCCAGAGGATTATTTTTAATCCGTGTTCTAATAGTGATTGGTCTTTCCTAAGTGAAGTTATCTACCTATATGACCTTCGTTGGACTTACAAAAATACATTACTAATGTGCCAAAGCACGAATGTGTTTAAACTGGACTTTGGTTGGGCTCGAGCTCATTTTGGCGGAGCTCCAACCTTCGGCTGGTAAACATCGAGACAGACTCGCCCTGGGCTTCCCGTCCCAATGTTCAGCATCTGCCACCTCTAGTTGAGAACATTCCCCTCATCGGTATCGCTGATATAGTCAAACTTACACGCTCGTTCGTGCAACTCTAGGTTGCATATTCCCGCAACCAAACTTTCTCAGACCAGCAGTGGGGAATAGCTTTGTGACATTCGGACGGAATCTGGTGCTCTCTTCATAAGATGTTCAATTTAATAATTCAGTTTCTGTCACGGTCCACATGAAGGAATCACGCTACCATTGGATACCATCAGATCATCCTTGTCTTTTTCCCGGACAACATGCGCTAGACAAATTGCCGACATGCCCACATGCAACACACACCCGTCTACTCACTAGAGGCTCGGTAGCCATTTGAGTTCACCGACCACAACTGAAATAAATACTTAATATTATCAGCTGCCGAATGATCCATTTGCTCTGGCGAGGCAGGAGGACGGTAGAAGACGTTGACCAGCACCAACAACGTCACGAACCGGAGTGAACCAGTGTAGGCTAATGCCGTTCGCACATGAAGCCATAGCGTCAGCCTCAGTTTATTCCATCAGCCGGGCGACCTCCAGCCGTGTCACTGACATAAGCCGTACCCCACCAACCCGTGCCACCGACATTAGCCGTACCCCCCACCAACCGTAGCCACCACGACATCAGCCAGAGCTACCACAGCCGTGTCACCGACACAAGTCGTGACCACCAGCCATGTCACTGACGACATCGAGCCGTTACCCCCACCAAGCGTGCCACTGACATCAGTCGTACCCACACCAACCCTGCCACCGACATCAGCAATACCCACACCAACCCTGCCACCGACAGTCAGCAATACCCACACCAACCGTGCCACCGACATCAGCCGTGCCACCACCAACCGCGCCATCGACATCAGCTGTGACCACCAGCCGTGTCATTGACATCAACGGTGCCACCACCTAACCATGTACTGACATCAGTCACACCACCACCAACCGAGCCACCGACATCAGCCAGTACCGAATAACCAACCGTGTCAACGACATCAGTCGTGACCACCAGCCATTGTGGTGGAGATACCCCCTCGCAGCTTTGCAACAGGAGCCGTCTGTGTATCACGTGCCGGCGGCGGCGGCGCGCCGGCCAGCTGGGGCCGGGGGCCTCAGTGGAGTTGAGACGTTTGACTGGTGAGGGCGTGGCTGTGTGCCGCGGGGTGTCTGTGGGTGTTTTGGACATAGCATCAGAGCAATAGTATTTCGGCTTGACGTGGACTGTATCGGAAGAGGACAAGGACGCTACAAGCTATTTCGGCAATATGGCGGAAAAGGACCTGGCTACAGACGTCCGATTGATATCGGAATTCGATGGCGTGACGCAGGTCGTGAGCGAGTGGCTGGATAAATTCGAACTGGTGTGTAAGGTGCGGGACAGAAAAGAGCTTGCCTCCATCATTCCTCTGAGACTGACTGGTGGAGCGTTCGCAGTGTATCAACAGCTAAGTGATGCGGACAAAGCCATTTACGAAAGGGTGAAAGCTGCTCTGCTTTCTGCTTTCGCTGTGGACAAATACTGTGCGTATGAGCAGTTTATCACCCGTAAGCTGCGGAGTGGAGAGGCGGTGGATGTATACCTGGCGGATCTGCGGCGCCTGGCCTCCCTGTTTGGCGGCATGTCCGACGGTGGGCTGGCCTGCGCCTTCGTCGCTGGTCTGCCGGACGCTGTCCGCCGCGCGCTGAGAGCCAGCTCACGCATGGAGAACATGGGTCTGAGCGAGCTGTTGACCCGCGCCCGCGCAGTGATGGTGGAAGAAGACGTCGGCATTGCGGCTGCAGCTGTCGCTGCGGCACGCCCCGCACGCACTACCGTGCCAGCAGATACTCCAGCTGCTGGTGTGGTATGTTACTCCTGTGGGCAGCCCAACCACATCGCTCGCGACTGCAGGGGAGGACGCCGGGCGCGCGGAGGCGGCGTACGCGGCAACAGGCGCTGTTTCCGATGTAACCGGTCGGGCCACGTCGTCGCCTGCTGCCCGGAAAACGGCGACGGAGAGGCGGAATCAGCGTCAGCCTCCTCTCCAGCTCAGCAGTGAGAGGCGCTCTACCGGTGGTTCGTCTCACCGTGGACGGTGCGAGCTGTGACGCTCTGGTGGACACCGGCTGCACTCAGAGCATTGCCCACGTCTCTATGTGCCCTCGCTGGAACAAGCAGGACGTCAGTGTGATGACTGTGAGCGGTGAGAGGCACCGGTGCGAGGGGACGGGCAATGTATGTGTCCAGCTGCGGTCGGGGGCCTCAGCATTCGTGGATGTGCTTGTGGTGTCTACCAAGCCACTGAACTTCAGTTTTATTCTCGGAATGAATGCGGTGACTGCGTTTCGCGGTGTGACAGTACGCGCGCCGGGTAATGTGCAGTTCGGCGTGGACAATTCAGTGCCAGCGCCGAGTAGCGAGCGGTGCGGAATGGATGACTCACAGCCGGGGCGGACCTCGGCCGTGTCGTATAGCTCGGCGGCGCTGCCGTGTCGAGGAGCTGAGACGGACGGTGTCAGGTCGCCGCCAGTCCCCCTGCGGAGTGATGACGAGGCCACTGGTGTCAGCTCGCAGCGTGGCACCGGAACCGATGACTCACCTCGGGACAGGCTGGCTGTTGCAGCAGGCTGCAAGCGGACTGCAGCAGCCTACGAGCCGACTGCGGCAGCCTGTGAGCGGACGCCAGTGTCCGACTGCAGCACAGTCGTGGAGGAGAAAGACTATGTGCTTAATTACGATGCAGTCGATAAAAAGTGGACCGTGACCTGGAAGTGGTCAGGGTCAGAGCAGCCTCAGTTAGTGAACACAGTGGAGGAGTACCGGATCCCGCCAGAGGCCCAGCATGAATATGAGTGCGAGCTGTCCCAATGGGTGTCTGATGGCTGGCTGGCGCCGTATGACAAACAGCTGCACGGGCCAGTCAAAGGCACGATACCTTTGATGGCCGTAGTGCAGCGTAACAAAAAGAAAGTCAGGCCGGTCCTCGACTTCCGTGAACTGAACTCTCACCTCAGTCCGCACACGGCTGACGCGGATGTCTGTGGTGAAAAAGTTCGCGAGTGGCGCCGCCGGGGACGGGAAGTCGCACTGATGGACCTTCGAAAGGCCTACCTGCAGGTACATGTGCACCCGTCCTTGTGGGCTTACCAGACTGTAGTGTTCCGTGGTCAGCGGTACTGCCTCACGAGACTGGGCTTCGGTTTGAGTGTGGCGCCGCTGGTCATGAAGAAAGTCCTCAGCACCGTGCTGAGCTGGGATGACCGCATCAACCGCGCGTCTTCGCCCTATCTGGATGACGTCTGGGTAGATGAGAGCGTAGCCTCAGCAGCAGAGGTGGAGAGCCACCTCCGCAGCCACGGCCTGGTGTGTAAGCCCCCTGAGCGTGTGTCGGAGGGAGCCCGTGTGCTCGGCATGCGGGTCTGGGGGGAGCGGCGTGGTCTTCTCTGGGCGCGCGACAACGACATCGACGAGCTGCCGCAGCGGCTCACCAGGCGAACCATCTTCTCGCTGTGCGGCCGCCTGACGAGCCACCTGCCTGTCTGTGGGTGGCTGCGCGTGGCAGCGTCGTATTTGAAGCGGCGAGCCAACGCGCTAACGAGTGGATGGGATGATGAGGTGACTGACCCGGAGCTGCGGGCGATGGTCGCTGAGACGTTCGCGCGTGTGAGGACCGCTGACCCGGCGAGGGGTCGCTGGGATGTGACAGGAGATGAAGCCGTCATCTGGGTCGATGCCAGCTCGCTCGCGCTCGGAGCCGCGCTGGAGGTGGACGGCGAGATTGTCGAAGACGGATGCTGGCTGCGCCCAAGCGAGAGCGCGCATATCAACATGGCCGAACTGGATGCCGTGATTCGCGGTATAAATCTGGCCGTCAGCTGGAGAATGCAGAAGCTGACGCTGATGACTGACTCACGGACTGTCTACCACTGGCTGACGGACATGCTGTCGGGCGCGTCGCGCCTGAGAACAAAAGCTGCCAGCGAAATGCTGATCCGCCGACGGCTGGAAATAGTGAAGAACATCGTGACCGAGTACGGCCTGCAGCTGGACGTCCAGTTCGTCCCGTCGGCCGAAAACCGGGCTGATGCGCTGACCAGGGTGCCGAGGAAGTGGCTGGCGTCAGCTGGCAACCTGCCAGTGTGTGGAGCCGCTGCTGCATCAGCTCCGGAGCCGCCGACACCTGAGGACATCGCAGCTGTCCACCACACCAGTGGACATCCGGGCATCAAGCGCACCCTGATCATCTGCCGGAGGCTGTACCCATCAGTCACCAGGCAACAAGTGCGGAGTGTCGTGCGAGAGTGTCCGGCCTGCCAGTCGATCGACCCGGCGCCCGCCAGGTGGCAAAGAGGGTCACTGGGGGTCTCTGAGTGCTGGAGTAGGGTCAGCATGGACATCTGCCATGTAGGTGACCAGCACTACCTGACGATGACTGATTGTGGTCCCTCCCGGTACACGATCTGGAGACGCCTCAGGGGCCAGGACTCAGCTAGTGTTATCGGGCAGTTAGAGTCGATATTTCTCGAACGTGGTGCGCCCAAGGAACTCCTGACGGACAATGCTGCCAGCTTCCGAAGTGCAGCATTCTGTGAGTTTGCCAGTCGATGGGGGATGGTGGTCAGGTATCGTTGCGCACACGTTCCATCCGGCAACGGAGTTTCAGAGCGGTGTCATCGATCAGTAAAGACGATAGTAGCGCGTAAGCGCTGCTCAGTGTCAGAGGCTGTCTATCGCTACAACGTGATGCCAAAGAGTAGTGACTCCGCCTCCTCCCCTGCCAACCAGCTGTTCAGGTATGAGGTCAGGCTGCTTGATATTGACTGCGTGGCAGAATGTGATTCACCCGCAGTCGGACGGCGTTGTTACAGTGTGGGTGATCGAGTCTGGGTCAGACACCCGAGTCGGCGCTGTGATGTACCTAGTGCTGTCGGTACGGTGACTAGAGTGATTTCTGAACAGAACGTCGAAGTGGATGGGATGTCCCGCCACGTGCGTGATTTGCGGCTGGTTACGCCACCGCCACCAGTCCCGGAAGTGCCAGAAGGCAGAGATGCTATCAGCGCTAATGACGATGATGATGACGAGAGCTTGATTGTTGAAGTGCCAGCCGCTGTGGATAGGCCGAGAGTGGACGATGTAGTTGAGCGTGATGACGGCGAGCAGGAGAGGATGCCGCGGCGTGGTGAGAGGGAGAGAAGGCAGACGCAATTATTTCAGTATAGTGATCTACTTTAGGATCAGGGGGGAGTGTGGTGGAGATACCCCCTCGCAGCTTTGCAACAGGAGCCGTCTGTGTATCACGTGCCGGCGGCGGCGGCGCGCCGGCCAGCTGGGGCCGGGGGCCTCAGTGGAGTTGAGACGTTTGACTGGTGAGGGCGTGGCTGTGTGCCGCGGGGTGTCTGTGGGTGTTTTGGACATAGCATCAGAGCAATAGTATTTCGGCTTGACGTGGACTGTATCGGAAGAGGACAAGGACGCTACATTTATTTCGGGAAATAAAAAAAAAAATAACTATTTTTTAAAAAAAACTAGAAGGGGAAAAAAAGTGTGTAAGGCTTTTACTTTCCCTTTTTTTTTGGGAGGTTTGGGGGGGTTTGGGTTGTGGGGGGGCTTTCATATGTGTTTATAAGCAAGACAGGAACCGATGCCATTTCTACAGCAGGATATAAGCAAACTGGGGGCGCCCTGGCTGTCACATCGGATACTATACGCTACAGGCACTGCCGCTGATGCAGTACTACAGCGGTACGTAGGCGAAGCTTTTGCTCTCGCCTGGCAGTTGTATCATGCATGCATTAACCTTGTATGAATGGTTTTTGCTGATAAGGCACATGCATGCAGGGTATACCGCATTTCCTCTGGCCCAACTGAACTCACATTGGGAATGCGTCCAACCAAAAGAAAAGCAATCCGAACCGGCACAATTTAAGATTAAAAGTATGTGCCTGAAAATTGAATTGTTCACCAAGCAACCTAAACGATGGCAAGGCAAATACCTGAGACAATTAAATCTGTATTCCAGGACAGGAGAGTCAGTCGTTGTTTCAATAAGCATAGATATACTTTGGTCATTTGCATTGCTTAGTCATACTTGCAGTCAATTTACTTCAGAAAACAAAATTGTACTTGCTATGGAAATATTACTCCTTGGTCACATGGGATTTTCACATACCGTGTTATCATATGTGTTTCGCTACCCTAATTGCTCTTGTACGTAAATACCTGCACCTGCACTGCGCCTATACCCGCGCCACTCGGCAGCATCATGATAACATCTGTGGAGACAGGTGATGCTTTTGCGTGGCGTTTTCAACTATAGTTGAGGATTGTGTGATAATTGCGCAGTGTTCGTCCAAATGGAAACGGAATTGGTGGGTAGAGAGCGCCCTCGTCAACGCCAGTAACAAGTACATTCAAATATTATACAACATTTTCTGTACGATCTCTGCATATCGCTATTCGCCCTTCATTTGTTTCTCAGTTGGTTATCTCGATCATTTTTCCCCAGCTAAATTAGTGAACACAGTATCTGTTCCCTTTACTTGTGTCGTTAGCATGTGTCGTTAGCTGAACCGAAATGTACCAGTCAGCTGGTAGAGCAATCCCTTTTTTACATGTCCTGCTTAGATCGGCGCCGCACCGGACATTCTTCAAGGGAACCAAGCTATCATTGATATGAACAATTTTACAAAAGATGCATTGTTTGTGAAAGCTCACTGAATTTCTCGTTCTTTCTCTTCAATTTTATCCGACAAGGGGGAACTATGGACCCCTCGTGCCTTTTGCACCATTACCTATGATGAACCGTGCGCCTCTGATAGTATCCCAGTAAACATTGGCGATATAAATTTTAAAACGCAAGGTTCCAAACATAGAATTGGACGCAGATCAATGGTGATCCATTCAAGTTCAATGCATTTAATGCACGATAAACACGTTAATCCACGGGATTACCTTCAGTTTCAGGTTGGAGAGAAAAACCAACCACTTCCAGATGGCCAGGCCGCACACATTGCCAGCCGCCGCTGTTGCCAGCTATCCCGCCAATGCGAGCCCCACACGACAGCGGACAGTTCTGGCGGCAGCATTATGCCGGGGTCTGTATTCAGGGGTTGTTTACGCAACCAAGTTCCGGCAGATCTGGGTGGACTCTCCTAACCTGACGGCCACGCCCTGTCGCCGGCAGCTGCTGGCTTGTGCGGTAGGGCCTGTGTTTGTTTAGACCGGTGCCCTCCCAGCCTGCCACTGTCGCCCTAATCTCCCATAATTCCCCGGAACAGAGTCCCACGCCCAGTCCAACGCCTCATAGCGGCGCACAATTTGGCCTATCATCCAGTCAGACACATCATCGGCAAATGCTGATTAATAGTGTTTCGCTCGAGAGCATCGCCTCAATGCCAACCCATAACTGACTTCGAACAAAGCCCGCCACGACTGCGAGGAATGCGGCGCCAACAGCGACCGAGTGTCGCGCTGACAAATAATGCCACGCCCTCGGAGCGCGGGGGGAGCGGCGGTGACCCGACCTTGACACCCGGACAGACAAAACGCCGCACGGTCATTGTGACCCTGAGTAATGGTGCACCTGCTGTGCACTTCCGAGCAAACACAGGCCGCCGCGTCTGTGTTTGTCCTGCGGTGGGGGAATACTATGTGCACGGCTTAATGCGGTTGGGGTGCGCATTTCGAACCTTGAGATAGCTGGTACCAAATTATCAACAGATAATGTGGATGGAATGTAGTCCAATGTGTACCCCACTGCCATCACAGAAGCAAATCTGTGTTGAAATATTGTATCTTCTTCATGCAACGCTTGACCGTTTATCCTTCAAAACCGTCAATCAAAGCGAGGGTTCTCACAGAAGCCTGCCGGAACGGAGCGTCCATCGGGCAGCCGCAGGGTTCGCGTGCTGCGGGCTCCTGCCCTCAACACAGCACTAACGATCGGGTGGCTACGTCTCGGGTTATGCACGCTCACCAGCAGACATACTCCAATCATCCGGTCGCTGCAAGCTATCAAGACCACTGGCGGGCTGCCGGCGGTGCCGTCTGCCTCACAGAAGCTGAACACGGTGGCTGGGGGCAGGCCCCCGGGAGGTGCGTGTCGTCGGCCGGCCACCTGGCCCACTGTGATGGAGCGGCCCGCGGCCAGTCGACAGCCGTGCATGGTCGGCTGACACGTGAGGTGGCGCGGCTGATGACTGCAGCACGCCTGACCCCTCACCATGGCGCCGGGTGGCGCGGCTGACACGTGAGGTGGTGCAGCTGATGACTGCAGCACGTCTGATCCCTCACCATGGCGCCGGGTGGTGCGGCTGACACGTGAGGTGGTGCAGCTGGCGGCTGCAGCACGTCTGACCCCTCACCACGGCGCCGGGCGGTCGGCTGACCGTGAGTGGTGCAGCTGATGACTGCAGCACGCCTGACCCCTCACCATGGCGCCGGGTGGCGCGGCTGACACGTGAGGTGGTGCAGCTGATGACTGCAGCACGCCTGATCCCCTCACCATGGCGCCGGGTGGTGCGGCTGACACGTGAGGTGGTGCAGCTGGCGGCTGCAGCACGTCTGACCCCTCACCACGGCGCCGGGCGGTCGGCTGACACGTGAGGTGGTGCAGCTGATGACTGCAGCACGCCTGACCCCCTCACCATGGCGCCGGGTGGTGCGGCTGACACGTGAGGTGGTGCAGCTGATGACTGCAGCACGTCTGACCCCTCACCACGGCGCCGGGTGGTCGGCTGACACGTGAGGTCGTTAGCTGGCGCGTGCGGTGGGCGGCTGACACGTGAGGTGGTGTGACTGACACGTGCGGTGGGCGGCTGACACGTTAGGTGGTGTGACTGACACGTGAGGTGGTGCGGCTGACACGTGAGGTGGGGTGGTGCGGCTGGTAGCTGCAGTACGTCTGACCTCTCACCACGGTGCCGGGTGGTCGGCTGATATGTGACGTGAGGTGATGTGACTGACACGTGAGGTGGTGCGGCTGACACGTGAGGTGAGGTGGTGCGGCTGGTAGCTGCAGTACGTCTGACCTCTCACCACGGTGCCGGGTGTTCGGCTGATATGTGAGGTGGGGTGGTGCGGCTGGTAGCTGCAGTACGTCTGACCTCTCACCACGGTGCCGGGTGGTCGGCTGATATGTGACGTGAGGTGATGTGACTGACACGTGAGGTGGTGCGGCTGACACGTGAGGTGGTGCGGCTGGTGGCTGCAGTACGTCTGACCTCTCACCACGGTGCCGGGTGGTCGGCTGATATGTGACGTGAGGTGATGTGACTGACACGTGAGGTGGTGCGGCTGACACGTGAGGTGGGGTGGTGCGGCTGGTAGCTGCAGTACGTCTGACCCCTCACCACGGTGCCGGGTGTTCGGCTGATATGTGACGTGAGGTGATGTGACTTGACACGTGAGGTGGTGCGGCTGACACGTGAGGTGGTGCGGCTGGTGGCTGCAGTACGTCTGACCTCTCACCACGGTGCCGGGTGGTCGGCTGATATGTGACGTGAGGTGATGTGACTGACACGTGAGGTGGTGCGGCTGACACGTGAGGTGGGGTGGTGCGGCTGGTAGCTGCAGTACGTCTGACCTCTCACCACGGTGCCGGGTGTTCGGCTGCACGACACTCACCCATACACATATTGCACATACAGGCCTAGCATAAGCATCTGTCGGACCAGGTGAGATCTCTGCTCGGCTAAAAAATGTGTTTGATGCAGAGGTGGACGACGGGGCGCACCACTTGGCACTAAGGGTAAGCACTTGATTACCGGGGAAATCATTGGCTGGGTGGTTAATTGTCCTGGTGTACTATAATGGTCCCTGCAATGGACACACCGCTAGATGTGCATTGCGGTGAATTTGCGTTTCCAAAATGTTTCAGAAATGAAATGGGTTAAGGCAGCTATATCAAGGTCAGATGAATGCAACCTAGCGAAACTACTTTAGAATCCTTCCTTCATTCGGCACGCGCCGCCTGAAATTTTGGTCTGAAGACCTGAGACTGACATCCGAAAGAGGTTCTTCCTTTTACATATCCATTGCAAATGTACTCTACTCAGTTCCTTCTACTTACATTCAGGTGTCCGATTGTCACTCTGATGCAGATGTTGGTCTTGGCAGGCTGTGTTTTCTGTGGACCTTCGTGCTTTTTTCCAGATATCTGCATTTTCCAATCTCAGGCGTGGCATGCTTGGTGGATTGATGCTCATAGATATGTCTGATCGCTGAATATGACCTCTCCAAATGCATAGCCACATTGCGGTCGTACTACGTGCAGCTCATTCATTTGTATATCTCCTAATGGCATTATTAGCTGGATTGTCTCTGTGGCATTACCTTGTCTTCCCTTTGTCCATATCAATTTTGCTCATCCTTCCCTGTGCGGTACTTGATACCTTCCTTATATCCCCCTGTGGATCCGTCCATTTGCACCTAGATTACCTTTCCTACATCTCTCCAGTGCATCGCTCCCTGTGAAACTTGGTTGCTTCCCCTCTATCCCTCCTGTTCATCACTAACTACCTGGCTGCACTGTGCAAGGAAATTAGTCATAGGAGTCAAGCCGAGTGAGCTGTCGACACACGTCCCCATTATCGACTTCTGGCATGTCAGAACCAGCTGAGAAACGACCAAAATGGTATGGAGGCTGTGAGTTGTAGCGGCAGAAGACGCAACTGTTTTCGGTCTGGCCTCGTGAGCTAGGTGATCTTTACGATTAGTGAGTAGCGTGTCAGATGCCACCCCCTACCTTCCGGTGCTAAGTCAACACACACACACACACGCGGAAGGGCGGGAGGGTCACGCCATGCCAGCCCAATCCCGGGAAAAAGGTGCGCAAACACGGCCGGTGTCATATATCAGGCTTTCCCCCTGCGTGCCGATGAAGACAGGTAAATTCGCTGCAGCGGACGCCCTGCGCATGAAACCGAGTCCAAAGCCGAAGTCAGCGAGAGAGCGAGATGTGTGTCCTGAGTGGGCGGAAAAAACTGACGAGGTAATCTCCGGCCTTAGATGTGAGGGATAGCAATCTTGCTCGGGCGCGCCGGACGCCGGTAAAAAGTGTGCAAACTAGTGGGCTGCAACAATCAATTTAGATCAATCATGCAGTCTGCCAGCCCCGCCTGAGATCACGCCGGAGTTCCTGCCCCACCTTCCCTCCCTCTCTACCTAGCCTGTAGCTATGCTAGTCCCGCCTGAGATCACGCCAGAGCGTCTGCGCTCTGGCGTGATCTCAGTTCGAATCTCCCACGTGATCTCCCTCCCTACCTAGTTCGAAGCTGTACCAGCCTTGGCTGCAGATCATCCTGGCGCGCATATCCCCGCCCTCCTGGCCTAGTCTGGTTGGAGAATCATCCCTACCTTCCATCTTCTCATCCCTCCCTGCCTAGTCTGGCTGGAGTCCTTCCGTCTCCTTCTTACCTAATCCGAACCCGTACCGGATCTCCTAAGATCACATCCCCTTGTCTAGGCTGGCTGGGGAATCTCCCCTCACCTCTCTTACCTAGTCTGGCAGGAGCGCCTTCTCCATTTCTCACTTTGTCTGGCTGAAATTCCTGTCCCTCCATCTATGTAATCTGTCTGACGCGCCTTCTCTGCTTCCTATCTAGTCTGACCCGAATTATTCCCCTCACTCTACCCTGTCTGGCTGGAGCGCCTCATCCCCGTAAATAGTCCAGCTGGAGCGCCGGATGCTGGAAGTATGGCGCCAGATCATGTTCCTGGAGCATGGGAGCACCATAGCCCACCACTTGCCATCGCTCGTCCAGCCCAGTCGCTCGTCCAGCCTAGTACGCTCGTCCAGCCCAGTCGCTCGTCCAGCCCAGTACGCTCTTTCCAGTCCAGTCGCCCGTCCAGTCAAGTCGCTTGTTCAGCCCATTCGCTCCTCCAGTCCAGTACTCTCGTCCAGCCTAGCACGCTCGTCCAATCCAGTCGCTCGTCCAGTCCAGTCGCTCGTCCAGTCCAGTCGCTCGTCCAGTCCAGTCGCTTGTCCAGTCCAATACTCTCGCCCAGCCCAGTACGCTCGTCCAATCCAGTCGCTCGTCCAGTCCAGTCGCTCGTCCAGTCCAGTCGCTTGTCCAGTCCAATACTCTCGCCCAGCCCAGTACGCTCGTCCAATCCAGTCGCTCGTCCAATCCAGTCGCTTGTCCAGTCCAGTACTCTCGTCCAGCCTAGCACGCTCGTCCAATCCAGTCGCTCGTCCAGTCCAGTCGCTCGTCCAGTCCAGTCGCTCGTCCAGTCCAGTCGCTTGTCCAGTCCAATACTCTCGCCCAGCCCAGTACGCTCGTCCAATCCAGTCGCTCGTCCAATCCAGTCGCTCGTCCAATCCAGTCGCTTGTCCAGTCCAGTACTCTCGTCCAGCCTAGCACGCTCGTCCAATCCAGTCGCTCGTCCAGTCCAGTCGCTCGTCCAGTCCAGTCGCTCGTCCAGTCCAGTCGCTCGTCCAGTCCAGTCGCTTGTCCAGTCCAATACTCTCGCCCAGCTCAGTACGCTCGTCCAATCCATTCGCTCGTCCAATCCAGTCGCTCGTCCAGTCCGGTCACTCGTCCAGCCAAGTCATTTTCAGGCCGCTTATGGTACCTTATATTGGTAGAACTTAGCGCTACGCCTAGGGCGCCTAAGCTGTATTGAAAGAATGCAGCTAAGACAAAACTGCCATACCAAGCCACGATTGTATCATGGCAAAGTTGCTGGCAATAATGTGGCTGCGCTTTCCTTTTTCCTCTCGGACAGCGTCATTTACCACCAACTCCAATCGGGTTTCCTTTGATGTCCAAAATGGAGCAAACGCAAGCACATTTCTTTCTTGGTTATCAAGATTCCTCCCTGTTCCTTTCGATTCAAGGGTGGTGACCAGTGGGGTTCGCGATCACGTGGTAAACTGCGGCCGCACCGCTATCAGTCGCTACTACGGTCACGTGGTAGACTGTGGCCGCACCATTTGCCGGTCGCTACTACTCTATGCGCTGGGTGCACACTCCGCCCGAGTCAGCTGGCTGCACACTCCGCCCGAGTCAGCTGGCTGCACACTCCGCCCGAGTCAGCTGGCTGCACACTCCGCCCGAGTCAGCTGACTGCACACTCCGCACCACGGCAACACTAATTGCTTAGTGTGTCCTTCCACCGCTTGACAGGAGTGACTGATCGTCCGACTGAGTTCCCAGCACCAGTATCCTGTTCCAGCAGAGGCGTGTAATGTGCGTAATATAGGCGTGTAAATAGGCTGCACGGTCAGTGTGGCTGCCGGCTCGCCGGGGGAAACGTTCCCCTGTCGCGGGGTGTCAGAAAACTCCCTTCTGGTTACATGGCGCCAGCAGACTCCCTCCACTGGTGAGGGTCCCTACTGGTGATAGGGCGTCAGTAGACTCCCTACTGGTGATAGGGCGCCAGCATACTCCCTACTGGTGATAGGGCGTCAGCATACTCCCTACTAGTGACATGGTGACAACGAACTCCCTACTGGTGGCATGGTGACAACAGACTCCCTACTGGTGACATGGTGACAACAGACTCCCTACTGGTGACATGGTGACAACAGACTCCCTACTGGTGACAGGACGCCAGCAGACTCCCTACTGGTGACGGATCGCCACCTGCCGACCCCATCACCATTTATATTATAAAGCCGTCGGTGGTCGCATCAATTTGCCGCTTCAGCGCTGCGCGACCGGCCGTTTTCCAATCGGACGCGACCGCGGTCGACTGGGTGGCTCGATTTGGCGCCAGATTTGGGTCATTCGGTGGTGCCTGGCGGCAGTGTGGTGACCGCCGATCGTCGGCACTGCAATCGGGAAGTCGATGCTCTCGAGATGGAGTCGAGCACCGTTGAGCTGCGGTGGCCAGCCGCCAACGCCGGCTTCCACGAGCTTGTAAAACGCTATCTGGTCATCTGGACTGGCTCGCCTGTCAGCTTCTTCTGAACTGGCAATATTCAGCTGCCTCGGGCGCTGCCAAGATCGCCGCTGATATACGAGTCGTGCTCGCTGCTGGTGTACAGGCTATGATCACTCCTGATTTAAGGGTCACGATCGTTTCTGATGTGGGGGCCGGAACCACTGCTGATGTAGGGGCCAAGATCACTGCTGATGTAGGTGCCAAGATCACTGCTGATGTAGGTGCCAAGATCACTGCTGATGTAGGGTCCGGGCTCGCCAGTGATGTAGGGGCCGGAATTGCTCCCGATTTAGGGGCTGGGATCACTCATAATTTAGGAGCCGGAATCGCTGCTGATGTTAAGGCCAGTATCGTTCCTGCTGCGGGGGCTCGCGGAGCAACGGCAGATGAGCTCAGCGTGTCGGGTTGGCGCAGAACAAACAGTGCGGACAGCCGTCACTGTCTCTCTGACGGAAATGATGAGGTGATAGAAATGAAACGACTATGGGGCGATGGTATATTTATGGGCAATATACTGTTCGCACATGATCTAGGATTTCTAGGAGGATCTACGAGGATTTCCACGGCAAATCGGCCGTTAAAAACGCAAATTCTTACCCCACTTCCCAGAATTTGATATATGCATGTATGTGGGGCTATCTAATGCTCAGATTCGAGCTGTGGCAGTTTCAGCACAATCAGATCAGCGACCTACATCCAATTCCCTAGTCCTTCTCCCCCATTCTCCACCTGTCTCCCAAACCCTGGTTGTCCTGACGACAAGCTCTTCGAAGTCAGACCTCTGGGAAGCAACCCATCCAGCTGGAGTGTTCTCTCGTGTTTATTAATTGGAGCTGTTGTGCCATGTTCTTTCTGCTATGTATAGTCCTTTGTCAATTGCATCCAAGATCTCGTCCGTGCTCGTTTGTGGTAGTATGCGCGCGTATTTATTTTCTTTTTTGCCATGTTGTCCCATTTTTGGGTATGATATTTGCAGATTCACCTCTTCCCACATTTCGCCCAGCACATGCACATGTTTTCTTCTTCTGCGGTGAGGTTTTCATGTACGTTTATTTTGTTTTCGTTCTCCTGCTTGGCCGAATTTTGCTTCATACACAACGTTTCTGTCACCTAACTCCTAAAATCTTATCGGTATGCGTCCATTTTAGCGCCGGTGATGGCATGCAGATGCATTATAAGAGAGCTTTGCACTTCTCTCTTCTTCTCTTCAGTTTCTTCGGCAATTCAATCTTCGGCAATCTCCATACTTTTACCTTGGAGCTTCAAAGATGTCCATGGGGCTGATGGAACCCCACTACTTAGAACGGGTGAGTCCTTTCTAGTGCATTGTTCTACGTCATTGACTGTGCAGTTCCATTCCGAAATGCGTTTTAGGACATTCTTTTCTTCCACGAATTGTTTTAGATGATTGTTTGCTGTCCTATTTTCCTCTCTAACATTCTCCTTTTCATCTCGAAGTTCTTTATTCCTTCTCCCTTTTCGTTCACAGCTTCCTGAATTAGCTGTTTAATTTCGTCGTTGACGCCTCTGGGCTATGTATCATTCCAAATGATAGAGTTATGCCTAGATTATCAACCTGACAGTCAGTCCGACTGTGCCGTTTAAGAGTCCTTAGACCATCAAAATAGATAGCGTAGGGGAACAAAAGGGAAAATTCCACTCCCGGTGTCAGTGTGTCGAGTTCGTTTCCAAACATCTAGAGCTTACATGCCCGCCAAGTTCTGCGTACAGGGCAGGACTGTTTAAAGGACATATTAGGTCAACCCAGCGATATGACCGTTATCTTGCGGGATGGACCGGAAATATGAAAATATTTGTCTCGAGTCTTTTCAATAGAGCCATCCAAGCAAACTGTATGCACCTGCTTGGCGTCCGAAAATCCTAAGGGCAGGCCAGGTCACACTAGGATAATGCATAGATTGATAACACGACCACTTCAGTTTTGGTCGAAATCTGCATGACTTGGAAGGTAATTGGACAGCAAGGTCAAATAATTGTCATTGACCCTAGTCACATGTTTTAAACGTATATATTCGTGTGAATGTTGATGTTGTGAGTGATCGCTTTGGAAAAACCATCAATGCCTTGTGGAAATGAAGACAAAGCTTTGGCGAGACAAATTGCAACCCAAATTAATATAAGTGCAGTAATTTCACCATGGCCCTTGATAGATGGCTGCTCCAACAGATCATCAGTGCGCATCACTTCTCTATCGTAAAAGATCCCATTCAATTTTAAATTATCTCTCCCAATACCACTTGCTGCAGATTCTGATTAATGGAATTAACTCTCGTGATTGACCCTGGAGATGTTAAGCTACCTCTAATGATGATTTGCGGGTACCATTTTACTGGGTAATAGTTCGGAAAAGCGTGCGGGGAAGCTCTAAGCGCGTGATAACTACCATGTCATGCCCTTTTCATGAGCACTTGCAACAATAATAATCCAATAAATCGTGAGTGCATTGCATTCTGGTTGTCATGCGTGAGCTTTTCCATAGCTTGATACATAACCAGCATTGGTATGTCGCTGTTGCCTCCAAACTCGATCAGGCAGTATCTATTGATCCACGCCAGACACTAGTTCTCAACACTGAAGTCGCCAAACATGTAAATACGCTAATATAAACATTTGTCAGCATTTCTCTATTGCCATGGACATCTGGTGGCTTCTTCTTGGTGCTGGCTAGAGTTCGACTGTTCTGTAATTTCGCTTCAGTCATTGGAGCCAACCCGGAAGGGAAACAAAGGACTCGCGGCTTTGGACCGACGAGTAGTTCTGAGCTGCCTGACACCAGTGCTACTAGTTGTTACTGAATGTGCTGCTAACGACACAACTGTTCTGACACTACTGCTACTCCATAGGGCCTTTGCTACTTCACTGCTCCAGATGCCACTCCTATGATACGTTGCTCCTGTGTGGTATTGCTGGTGCAGACCTTACTTCTGCAGATATCGCTGTTGTGTGAAATTTCTGCTGAATTGTTGTTACAGACTTCGCTGCTCCAGACATCGCAGCTGTGCGGCGTTACTGCCACGCCACAATACTGCTTTGGACTTGACTACACATAAATTACTGTTACAGGATAGTGCTGCTGTAAACCTTACTGCTCCCGATACTGTTCGACTTTGCCGCAAGCATAATTTAAAGTTGCAATTTGCGGATTCTTTGATGACTTCAGTTTGTGTGCTATTTTTAAAGTTGAAGAAGTTGACGCGGCAAAAGATTGGAGGATAAAATTATTCATGCAATTTTGAAGCGGGAGTAAGCCAATTATCAGTTGGGTGTCATATTCCACCTATACCTGGAAAGTTTGAAACACTAAGTAGAGGGGGAGGATCGAATACGATGTTCTCCTCTCGTGTGGGTATCTTCACATGGACAACACTTACGATAATTTTGCAACACAAAACCAAGAAGGTCTATTTCAAGCACGGAGTTGATCATACCCATCCATTTGCATCCATATCCTGCTCTAACCTCTATGATATGCACCCAAATTCATCAAGGACCAACTTAGGAACTCCTTCCAATTTTTCCTCCCGCGTCCAATCTCATGAAATCTTCTATGATCAAAGACTTTATAATTTTAGAACAACTTGCTGGTTTCCGAATGCTACCATTACATGCAACCTGATGCCTACGGTGAATTGTAACCGCACGGTCTCGTGGAACTGTGAGCAATTGCAAATGATTACGGAGTGGAGAGCACTCCTGAACCTATACTATTAATGGGGCGGTTTATCCGAACCGATGGTGCCACGCCACAATACTGCTTTGGACTTGACTACACATAAATTACTGTTACAGGATAGTGCTGCTGTAAACCTTACTGCTCCCGATACTGTTCGACTTTGCCGCAAGCATAATTTAAAGTTGCAATTTGCGGATTCTTTGATGACTTCAGTTTGTGTGCTATTTTTAAAGTTGAAGAAGTTGACGCGGCAAAAGATTGGAGGATAAAATTATTCATGCAATTTTGAAGCGGGAGTAAGCCAATTATCAGTTGGGTGTCATATTCCACCTATACCTGGAAAGTTTGAAACACTAAGTAGAGGGGGAGGATCGAGTACGATACTCTCCTCTCGTGTGGGTATGTGGGTATCTCCGCTGGTCGGGTGCACGTGCTGAAGAGCACGTATCAGGACAGATGTGGCTGACGCTTCCAGACGGTCTCTGGCCGGAGTCGTGATCAAATTAAGCGCAGAGAAGACACGCTTGGCAGCTGCACTCGAACGCGGAAACGACAGCAGCCTTTGCTCCGTGTCCGAATTGGGAACACACGATGGCAGTTGGCAGTACCAAATGCGAAGTGCCATTTGTGTCAGCGTGATAAGTCACTTGCAGTCCATGGTATTTCACACTCATCCTCCCGACTGAGACTCGAACCGACCGGCGGCCGTCCCGGAACAGCGCGCACAGCGAAGATGCGGGCAATTGGTGCAGCGGGAGCAACATACATGATGTGGCAGCGAAAACATGTCTTTATGTACTTTTTCACTGGATTGATTTTCGATTTCTTACAAGTAGAGTTATTGCCGCGTGTTTTCTACAAAATAACGAAATACACGAAATCGTGCTGGAATTGTACCAAACCGCACGGCATCGCACCAGAGAGTCTTGAAATATAAGGGGACGAGTAGTCTAGGGGTAAGATGCCCGTCTCACAATCAAAAGATTGTGGGTTCGAGCCTCATCTGTCGTTATTCTTCGCTCACAACCAATCGGCGTGAAGTATTGGCGACGCTACATGACTCAACGGTCGAGGTGTCGTAAAACCAATAACCTGTTAAAGTATATTAGATTTTGGACGTGCCATACCAGGGAACTATATTTATCGGAAGCATACCAGCTTTCGTACGATCGTGCCATAGCGGCAACGCTGGTGCAGCACCAAGCGCGGTTTGGTGCAGCATCGTCTGCTGCCCGACCGGCGACCTTGGGCTGGCCTGGCCGGCGCCATTTACAGCGTACACCCTACCGCCGAGCTCCGGCAGCTCCGGCTGCCGAACCTCCGCCGGCGGTTCCGCCCGGCCTGCAGCGGGCTGCTTGTGGGCTGAGTAACACCGCAGGCCGAACCGGTCAGTTGGCGGCTGCGGGCTACAGTAGCCGTGGGCTACAGTAGCCGTGGGCTACAGTAGCCGTGGGCTGCAGCAGCCGTGGGCTGCAGTAGCCGTGGGCTGCTGCAACGGGTCGGGCGACGAATGTGAGGGGACGGACAAAATGTGTCTCACCGTGGAAGTTCCGAAGATGAATGCTGGCTTATAGTAAACATTTAAGGATATTGACGGTTAAAGTAGTTTAAAATTAGTCAGGCTGGTGTCACAAAAACAATAATAATGGGTCCTGTCTTATGCACAGTTCGCAGCGAAGGTAATGGTATGCACCATATGCCGAGCGACGTCAAACCATCTTGCACTTGGGAAACTATAGGATATTTGCTACTATAAAGGGCATAATCCATCTGCGTGATTGCAATCTATATGCATCTGGTGCGCTCTGGTCGATTTTGTGTGTTTCCGTAAAATATTATTTTCCCTCCACCACCTTCCACGCGCTCGAGACCTGTTCGCCTGGGTACGGACCTCCTCGTTTTGCGTTCAATGTCCCGCCCGGCTCCGCCCAACTGCGGGGCTGGTCATACGGTGTGGTATCCTGCGCAAAGGCTACATTACGATGTGATCTATGAGTGACGACTGGCCTGGTCAGACTGGCTAAGCATAGCAAGTACCTTCCAGCTTACATCTGTCGTAACTTCGAGTGGTGATGCTTCCCTGTGCATTGGTGATAACGCCAGAAAGGAGAGCTATTTTAACCCTCTCCCGCTTTCAATCTTGACTGTCACATGCCACGAATGCTGGCTTGCTGGTTAATGGCTTGCTGGCTTCTGGCTTATATGGAAGAGTGTCATCGAATTTATATCCAAGAGAGGAGTCTGTTGCAGCCATGACTGAGTACCTGAGCGTTGAAGCGCATGATCGTGTTTGTTTTTTCAAAGCACCTTTGTGTGACAAATTAGCAAAGACGCATCAATGATATGCGCGAGTTGACCGAACCAACCCAACCAGACCACGTGGGGGAGCGTCTGCAACGTGAGTTATTCATGGAGATTACATCTCTCCCTCCCATTTGCGATCGTCAGCTCACGGGATCTGCCAAACGTCGAACAACACAAGGCCAATGAAATGCAGAACTTCCATGCGAGCTGATTCGCACCGCGCTGACCTTCCGGGGACATCGAGCAACCCGTAGTGAACATGGCAAATATGGTGCTTTGGAACATGGGCGCAGGAAACGGAAAATTAACACCAGGGGATGGGTAGATGCCGACAAATACGGTGTCAGACCCCGTAATGTGTACGAAGAAGTCTGTTGTTGCCTCCCGCTGAACACATGATATCGGCCTGAAATATTTAGAATAGTACGCTTCCTTAGCTCTCCAAAAAGTGTTTTTTGGGGAGGGGCAAGTGTCACTCCAATTTTTTCCTCTATCTATATATGCTTGGGAAGTCCAAGACTATTTGGGGAGAAGCGGGACCATCGATTTTCAAGGAGTATTCTGCAGTTAACATCAGATCCGGGTATGATTAATGTTTGCTCTCGCTGCACAACCAGAATCCCATGTATAGAAGACGACCTATGACCTTGACATCAGTGCGGAATAGAGGTGAGTGGTATGGCAGTGGCACGGCATATTCTGACATGGCACAGTAAAGGCACGAGTGCCATGTCGTCAGCTGTCCTGCCGTACCAACGTGTCAAGAAATGGCAACTCAATTACGGACCTGTGCAAGGAGTCAAATGTTATCTCATGTGTGTTTCTACACTCAGAGACGTCTACAAAACAGTCGTCATACACTCTTGTCCTGCTCCTCCCCGGCAGTCAGCAACACACGACACGGCTCAGCACGTCCACCAAAGACGTCCGTCAGCAACACACGACTCGGCTCAGCACGTCCACCGTCGACGTCCATCAGCAACACACACAGCGGCTCAGCACGTCCACCAAAGACGTCCATCAGCAACACACGACACGGCTCAGCACGTCCACCAAATACGTCCGTCAGCAACACACGACACGGCTCAGCACGTCCACCGTCGACGTCCGTCAGCAACACACGACTTGGCTCAGCACGTCCACCAAAGACGTCCGTCAGCAACACACGACACGGCTCAGCACGTCTATCGACGACGTCCGTCAGCAACACACGACTCGGCTCAGCACGTCCATCGACGACGTCCGTGATCTGAGCAGACCACCGTTCTCGGCAACGGACGCCATCCCAGAATCTCGTCACGTCGAGATTTCGCCATCTCGTCATGAGGCCATCACAGAAGCTGGTCACGTAGACGCCAGGCCTCCCACACATCCCCAGACTGTCATACCTCACGACTGTGGCGGCGGCGGAGAACGTGAGGGATAGGTAGATAGACAGAGATAGGGAGAGAGAGGAGAGAGGGAGAGAGGGCGTAGAGAGTGGGAAGGAGAGGGAGAGGGAGAGTGAGAGGAAGAGGGAGAGGGAGAGGTAAATGGAGAGGGGTAGGGAGAGAGAGAGAGAGAGGGAGAGGGAGAGGGAGATGGGGAGGGAGAGGGAGAGGGAGAGGGAGAGGGAGAGCGAGAGGGATAGGGAGAGAGATAGAGAGAAAGAACATGGTCCATTTGGCCACAATCATCTCCCCTGTTCGAACAGTCCCGCGTTTCGAGCCGTCTCTCTTGTCGAGCCGAATGGCTTGGCAAAAACTCACTTAGTGTGAGTGCACCTGGCGCCAGTGGCCGGGATGGCGCGGTCACGATCACAAGGCACGCGCTGCCGGCCTATCTGCCGGTAGGGCCGCCGTGAAGTCCCTGCCTGCAGGCGAACGGCCGATAGTCTGGCCGCCCAGACGTTATCGCTGTTTTCTCCATCCAGCTGTCGGGGGCGGGAGCACGCCGCAACGCTTGGACGGTGGGCCAGGCCGCCAGCTAGAGTGGTTTTCGCCGAGTCGATACATTCACGAATGCATGACTGGAGACTGATCGGCCACTTGACTTGATCGGGTTGACTTGCGAATAAACAGGTGAAGTGCACTGTGGATTGAATCTGCCCTCTGACGACCCCTTCCCCCACCCACACACATACATATACACACGCAAAAACCGTTTGGGGAATATGTGCCACTACCTGATGGTTTCAATCGAGGTATCTCCTTCTTGTGTGCTCTGAATCATGTAGACTAAGCAGGGCTACATGAGGTAGTAGGGCTCCTGTCTGCCCCATGGAGCACATGGGTTAGACAGGAGGAAAACCATCTATTAAACTCAGAGCTTGTGAGTCCCTCTATGATTCTGACGAACAAAGATTTCAGTAAATCGCTAAGTTTCCCCATCAAGAATAGTCCATGATTTTCTCAAGGAGACATGCCATGGGATCTGGAAGGCAGCGTTTATCCGGTGACATCGTGGCGTGCATTCCTTACAAGTTACATATACAGCATACAGGGAGACATGCCAGATATTCGTCCTGCTGCTTTGCATTCAGCGATTCTCCGGAATGACAGCCATTCCCCGGACTAGGCAGCGACCGTACCCTGTCGACTGGTGTCAGCTGGACATAGCGGACACCTATCAGGACGGCCTCCACATACACTCATTGCGGCAGCGGCGTACACTGTCGACCGGTGTCAGCTGTACATAGCAGACGGTCAGGACGACCTCCACATACACTCACTGTTGTAGCGCGTGCATACCGTTGCTGGTTGTGTCGGCTGGATTCATTTATGTTGGTTGGTTGTGTTGGTTGGATCAATTTATGTTGGTTGGTTGTGCTAGTTGGATCCATTTATGTTGGTTGGTTGTGTTTTGTTGGTTGTATTAGCTTTGTTTCTTTTGTGGTATGCTTGTAATCAACATCGCAGCAATGGTTTCCAACAAAGGGGTGAAATATTCGGGCCTCGAAAAGAAACCTTTTCTCTGACAGTCTTGGAACTGCATGCCATTGCTTTCAGGAAATATCACGAAGAATTATATTCTACAAACAACATTGATAAAAACTATGACTGGATTACATGTTACACGAGGTTACATGAGGGGTTACAGGGGTTGCATGAGTCTCCCCGTTTGGCTTCCTGGCATGTTCCGTGTTGGGTATGTCCTTTTGTAGCTGCATGTATGGTGACGTTGTAGAACACAAACGTTAATCGCATACTAGACTATACAGCGGAATTATCGATTAAAAAACTAGATGGTAAAACATGAACACATCATTGGTTAATATTTTCACATGTCACAGGTCAATACACCTGGATATAGTAGTAGCTGATACAGCATTGTTTACCGCAATTAACTCGATAGCGTTCAATGAGGCAAAACAATTTTGAATTTCCTACGCTAAGCCCCAGTTCCGGTGTTGTTAAGTAAAGCTCTAGATTTAATATAATGTTGGTTGTTCAAAACTCACTACTCGATTTGCTCCATAGAGATCCATTACCGTAACCACAGACATATTCATCTACACAGTACAGCAACGTGATGAAGACGTATCGTTGTCATTTCTTGATTACCGTTCCTAATTCGTCTGTATGAAGTGCGAGCTAATCACTTCCGGTAGGGACATGGGTCATTTGGTTTGTGATCGAAGTTCGTAATGAAACATGGCGCGTCGATGAAGACTCCGGACACAATTACTCGCTAGGCAATTCTGTTCGTCGCCCCCGACAGCGCTCTGCTGACTGGCTCCACCAAAACTCGGTCTGCTTCAATCTGGGGTGACTGTCATACACACAACACTGGACAACATGTGAGCGTAGTGGTGCATGGAACTTAGAAAGGAAGAACTTGAAAATGGCCTTACTCATGCTGAATATCAAATCGCTTCCACATTTTTTTCCGGCTTTACTACTTCGCATGGACCCGAACAGGGAATCACGTGAATTGACTATGCAGTTTTAACCCGAAATGACAATGGTGATGATCCACGGGTCCCATTTTCATACTTGGTCGTTCATTTGTTGTAAAATTCTTGTTTCTGACAGTGTTTCGAACGAAGATAAGTAGCTAAATCGCATGGCAGTATAATACGCAAACTCTGTGTATAATAAGAGGGAAATTTGCTCTGCTGCCATGGAGATAAACGAATCAAATATGGCTTGATGCTTTCGATAAAGTGATACACGCATCACATATTCGAGCCCAAACTATCGCTTGAATTTCGCTTAGCAAAGCGGCCTGATGAGATAGCGCGCTCTGCCGACCTTAATGTCAGAGTGCCTGGAATCTTGAATTTGGCATGGGCTGTTTGGCGAGGTCGACCACAGGCATGACCATTACGGGCGGCCGGACGTTGCCAGAGCCAACAAATCATCGCCGGCTCCCGCCCCTGGTGATGTGCACCGAGCAGAGTCGCGCTGCACAGTCTGACCCAGCTGCACCACACAGTCCGGCCCAGCTGCGCTGCACAGTCTGGCCCGACTACATCACACAGTCTGGCCCAGCTGCACCACACAGTCTGGTCCGGTTGTACTGTACAGTCTGGCCCGGATACACTGCACAGTCTGGCCCAGCTGCGCTGCACAGTCTGGCCCGGCTGTACCACACAGTCTGGTCCGACTACACCACACAGTCTGGTCTGGCTGTACTGCACAGTCTGGCCCGGATACACTGTACAGTCTGGCCCAGCTGTACCACACAGTCTGGCCCGGCTGTACCACACAGTCTGACCCAGCTGTACCACACAGTCTGCCCAGGCTGTACCACACAGTCTGGCCCGGCTGTACCACACAGCCTGGTCCGGCTTTACCACACAGTCTGACCCAGCTGTACCACACAGTCTGCCCAGGCTGTACCACACAGTCTGGGCCGGCTGTACCGCACAGCCTGGTCCGGCTGTACCACACAGCCTGGTCCGGCTTTACCACACAGTCTGGCCCGACTACACCACACAGTCTGACCCAGCTGTACCACACAGTCTGGCCCGGCCGTACCACACAGTCTGGCCCGACTACACCACACAGTCTGGCCCGACTGTACCACACAGTCTGGCCCGACTACACCACACCGTCTGGTCCGGCTGGACCACACAGTCTGGCCCGACTACACCACACAGTCTGGCCCGACTGTACCGCACAGTCTGGCCCGACTGTACCACACAGTCTGGCCCGACTGTACCACACAGTCTGGCCCGACTACACCACACAGTCTGGCCCAGCTGTACCACACAGTCTGGCCCGGCCGTACCACACAGTCTGGCCCGACTACACCACACAGTCTGGCCCGGCTGTACCGCACAGTCTGGCCCGGCTGTACCACACAGCCTGGTCCGGCTGTACCACACAGTCTGGCCCGACTACACCACACAGTCTGGCCCAGCTGTACCACACAGTCTGGCCCGGCTGTACCACACAGTCTGGCCCGACTACACCACACAGTCTGGCCCGGCTGTACCACACAGTCTGGCCCAGCTGTACCGCACAGTCTGGCCCGGCTGTACCGCATAGTCTGGCCCGGCTGTACCACACAGTCTGGCCCAGCTGTACCGCACAGTCTGGCCCGGCTGTACCACACAGTCTGGCCCGGCTGTACCACACAGTCTGGCCCGGCTCTACTGCACGGTCCGGTCCGGCTAGCACAGCTCAGCCCGGTGCATGCACCCCTCGGGAACGCCCTGGCGACGTGCTCGGGTGCGTAAGCGGATGTTTATGGCCAAGTGGGCTGACCTCATCAGCACATTTGTTTCTGAGCACATGAGCCGGAAATTGCAAAATTGTTCACATACCTACCCGTCTAGAAGGGAATAAATGATAACAGCAGGCGATCCATTCGAAATTGCATATTAGCAACAAGCTACGTCTTCAAACGAGGGTGACGTCGAAATCGTATGGGCGTTATATGAACAAATCAGGCTGATGTGCCCTAAATCCCAAATAGCAATCATGAGGTCGTAAATCCTAGTAGCCTAGCTAGGCACTACGTTGGTGGCAGAAACTGCTCTTCAGGAAGATCGCCTGGAGACAAAATGATGAAACACTATCCTCATATTATCGCAGCAGCATGGCTGGTTTTGTTCTAGCATTGCTTTTGTGCCGAACACCAATTGCTGACGTGTCACTATTTGTCTCATTTTGATTTGCATTAACCGAATATGTGTTTGAATATGCAAGTAACTTCTCTTATGATGAGCCTCAACGACTGGTTGCTATGGTCTACGCTTAGGCATGTCTCCCGCCAATTTCATATCTTGATGTTGGACTCGGGTAATAGACTCGGGTAATAGAGGTAATAGCGCCCTATGATGCTATTACCTCTCATTCTTATTATTAACCCGCGCCGTCTTTCCGGTCAGATCCTTACACCCCGTCTGGGGGGAGGCGGATAGTAACCCCTGTAAAATCACAACTAAGCGTCACACGAAAACGAAAGATGTGCTATCGGAAAGCGCTCGACGAGTAGGGTCCGGATCCACCCCCAAAAAATTTTCCCCCAAAAGTGATGTCACTAGGGGGCTAGATTTTCACGACTGCACGACTTACATTATGTTTTTGGCTCTGGGGAGTTCATTTTGGGGGATATTTGGAAAAAGTATTTGGAATCAGAAAAGGACAGCGAAGTAGACCAGCGCTATAAAAAAATTCGGCCCCCAAACAAAAAAGTTTTTTTTAAAGTTTCAAAATGTTGAGTTTTCAAGTTTTCTTTGACGTTCTTTTTCTAATTGGTAGAAGAGACAGAGACACGTTGCTGGACGTCAACATGCCCTAATAACAAATGCTTACTTTAACCAGAATCTTCGATTTGAATTGCAAGAGGCAAATGTGCAAGATTTATATGGAGTCAAAAACGGGAAAAATGACAAATTCCTCTCGTACGTTTTATTATACCCCTAAAGATAAGCAAACGCCGAAGGTTTCAATAAAATATATGTATCCGTTAAAGCGTGACGACTAGTTGAACTTTTTTTGGGGTGACCTCACTTGACCTTGACTAACTCGTTGACCCTGGAAGACCTGACTTCAAAATTTTAACATAGCATGCCAAATCGATGTGGAAAAAGGTATGCAAAATTTTGGCGCGCTGTCGCGCGCCGTACGTTCACTATCTGCGAGAAACCTGACGGGGGCCGGTTGAAGACGTTCCCGAGACGGGACGAGTTAACTTCAATGTTTCCAGATGACGCTATACACCATCATTTACATCCAGCGCGAAAAGATCAGGCGGTCTGTATTTCTCACTGTTCGCGGTCGCTCATTGAGAAGAATTAGTTGCTCATAGAGGAGGACAACGCGATCTAATTTAAGGAGTTGATAGCAAGAGTTGACAAACTTGTAGCTCGGGGGCAAATGCCACTGTGTTTGCCCAGCCGCTGTTGCATCACGCGGTGAAGATGACCTCGCACATAACGTGCTGATGGGCTCTTCATGGCCACAACTCCTCGCCACTGTGGCCGGGTGGATGCGTCAAGGAGTACGCCATGCTCAATGACTGTGCCTGAGCGCCTGTGCACCCAAGTGCATGGCCTGTCCTTTGGGATACTAGTTTTGTTCACATTGGTTAATCCACAGCGATGTGTTGATGCGCACCAATCGCCACACCATCTCCTGCTGCTTGTTTTTGTTTGGACCTCAGGTGTGCCCCAAAGGCCAAATAACGAACAAAGAACAGCAGGCGACGTGGTGGTCGGTGCGCATTCACCTTTCGGTCAATTCTATTCGGGGAATGGCTGGTACGTAGCGGCGACCGCACGGTAACGCGTACGTGGCGATGATCACACAGTGATGTGGACACGGTGAGGTCCACACGTGGACACGGCGGGGACCACACTGTGACGTGGACACGGTGAGGGCGCACGGTGACGTGGACACGGTGAGGGCTGCACGGTGACGTGGACATGGCGAGGGCCACACGGGGACGGGGACACGGCGGAGGCCACACGGTGACGTGGACACGGTGAGGGCTACACGGTGACGGGGACACGGCGGAGGCCACACGGTGACGGGGACACGGCGGAGGCCACACGGTGACGGGGACACGGTGAGGGGCACATGATGACGTGGACACGGCGGAGGCCACACGGTGACGGGGACACGGTGAGGGCTGCACGGTGACGGGGACACGGTGAGGGCTGCACGGTGACGGGGACACGGTAACGACCTCACGGTGACGGGGACACGGCGAAGGCCGCACTGTGACGTGGACACGGCGGAGGCCGCACGGTGACGTGGACACGGCGAGGGCCACACGGTGACGGGGACACGGTGAGGGCTGCACGGTGACGGGGACACGGTGAGGGCTACACGGTGACGTGGACACGGTGAGGGCTGCACGGTGACGGGGACACGGTGAGGGCTGCACGGTGACGGGGACACGGTGAGGGCTGCACGGTGACGTGGACACGGTGAGGGCTGCACGGTGACGGGGACACGGTGAGGGCTACACGGTGACGTGGACACGGTGAGGGCTGCACGGTGACGGGGACACGGTGAGGGCCGCACGGTGACGGGGACACGGTGAGGGGCACACGGGGACGGGGACACGGTGAGGGCTGCATGGTGACGTGGACACGGTGAGGGCTGCACGGTGACGGGGACACGGTGAGGGGCACACGGTGACGGGGACACGGTGAGGGCTACACGGTGAGGGCTGCACGGTGAGGGCTGCACGGTGACGGGGACACGGTGAGGGCTGCACGGGGACGGGGACACGGTGAGGGCTGCATGGTGACGGGGACACGGTGAGGGCTGCACGGTGACGGGGACACGGTGAGGGGCACACGGGGACGGGGACACGGCGAAGGCTGCACGGTGACGTGGACACGGTGAGGGCCGCACGGTGACGTGGACACGGTGAGGGCCGCACGGTGACGTGGACACGGTGAGGGCTGCACGGTGACGGGGACACGGCGAGGGCTGCACGGTGACGGGGACACGGCGAGGGCTGCACGGGGACGGGGACACGGCGAGGGCTGCACGGTGACGGGGACACGGCGAGGGCCACATGGTGACGGGGACACGGCGAGGGCTGCACGGTGACGGGGACACGGTGAGGGCTGCACGGTGACGGGGACACGGTGAGGGCTGCACGGTGACGTGGACACGGTGAGGGCTGCACGGTGACGGGGACACGGTGAGGGCCGCACGGTGACGGGGACACGGTAACAACCGCACGGTGACGGGGACACGGTGAGGGCTGCACGGTGACGGGGACACGGTGAGGGCCGCACGGTGACGTGGACACGGTGAGGGCTGCACGGGGACGGGGACACGGTGAGGGCTGCATGGTGACGTGGACACGGTGAGGGCTGCACGGTGAGGGCTACACGGTGACGGGGACACGGCGAGGGCTGCACGGTGACGGGGACACGGTGAGGGCTGCACGGTGACGGGGACACGGTGAGGGCTGCACGGTGACGGGGACACGGCGAGTGCCTCATGGTGACGGGGACACGGTGAGGGCTGCACGGTGACGGGGACACGGTGAGGGCCGCATGGTGACGGGGACACGGTGAGGGCTGCACGGTGACGGGGACACGGTGAGGGGCACACGGGGACGGGGACACGGTGAGGGCTGCACGGGGACGGGGACACGGTGAGGGGCACACGGGGACGGGGACACGGTGAGGGCTGCACGGGGACGGGGACACGGTGAGGGGCACACGGGGACGGGGACACGGTGAGGGCTGCACGGTGACGGGGACACGGTGAGGGCTGCACGGTGACGGGGACACGGTGAGGGCTGCACGGTGAGGGCTACACGGTGACGGGGACACGGTGAGGGCTGCACGGTGACGGGGACACGGTGAGGGCTGCACGGTGACGGGGACACGGTGAGGGGCACACGGTGACGTGGACACGGTGAGGGCTGCATGGTGACGTGGACACGGTGAGGGCTGCACGGTGAGGGCTACACGGTGACGGGGACACGGTGAGGGCTGCACGGTGACGGGGACACGGTGAGGGCTGCACGGTGACGGGGACACGGTGAGGGGCACACGGGGACGGGGACACGGTGAGGGCTGCACGGGGACGGGGACACGGTGAGGGGCACACAGGGACGGGGACACGATGAGGGCTGCACGGTGACGGGGACACGGTGAGGGCTGCACGGTGACGGGGACACGGTGAGGGCTGCACGGTGACGGGGACACGGTGAGGGCTGCACGGTGACGGGGACACGGTGAGGGCTGCACGGTGACGGGGACACGGTGAGGGCTGCACGGTGACGGGGACACGGTGAGGGCTGCACGGTGACGTGGACACGGCGGGGGCCACACGGTGACGTGGACACGGCGAGGGCCACACGGTGACGTGGACACGGCGGAGGCCACACGGTGACGTGGACACGGCGAAGGCCGCACGGTGACGTGGACACGGCGAGGGCTGCACGGTGACGGGGACACGGTGAGGGCTGCACGGTGACGGGGACACGGTAACAACCGCACGGTGACGGGGACACGGTGAGGGCTGCACGGGGACGTGGACACGGTGAGGGCCGCACGGTGACGTGGACACGGTGAGGGCTGCACGGTGACGGGGACACGGCGAGGGCCACATGGTGACGGGGACACGGCGAAGGCTGCACGGTGACGTGGACACGGTGAGGGCTACACGGGGACGGGGACACGGTGAGGGCTGCACGGTGACGTGGACACGGTGAGGGCTGCACGGTGACGGGGACACGGTAACAACCGCACGGTGACGGGGACACGGTGAGGGTTGCACGGGGACGGGGACACGGTGAGGGCCGCACGGTGACGTGGACACGGTGAGGGCTGCACGGTGACGGGGACACGGTGAGGGCTACACGGTGACGGGGACACGGTGAGGGCTGCACGGTGACGGGGACACGGTGAGGGCTGCACGGGGACGGGGACACGGTGAGGGCTGCACGGTGACGGGGACACGGTGAGGGCTGCACGGGGACGGGGACACGGTGAGGGCTGCACGGTGACGGGGACACGGTGAGGGCTGCACGGTGACGGGGACACGGTGAGGGCTGCACGGTGACGTGGACACGGTGAGGGCTGCACGGTGACGGGGACACGGCGAGGGCCACATGGTGACGGGGACACGGCGAGGGGCACACGGTGACGTGGATACGGCGGAGGCCACACGGTGACGTAGACACGGTGAGGGGCACACGGTGACGAGGACACGGCGAGGGGCACATGGTGACGTGGACACGGCGGGGGGCACATGGTGACGGGGACACGGCGAGGGCCGCACGGTGACGGGGACATGGCGAGGGCCACATGGTGACGAGGACACGGCGGGGGGCACATGGTGACGTGGACATGGCGGGGGCCACATGGTGACGGGGACACGGCGAGGGCCGCACGGTGACGGGGACATGGCGAGGGCCACATGGTGACGAGGACACGGCGGGGGCACATGGTGACGTGGACATGGCGGGGGCCACATGGTGACGGGGACACGGCGAGGGCCACATGGTGACGGGGACACGGCGAGGGCCGCACGGTGACGGGGACACGGTGAGGGCTGCACGGTGACGGGGACACGGTGAGGGCTGCACGGTGACGGGGACACGGTGAGGGCTGCACGGTGACGGGGACACGGTGAGGGCTGCACGGTGACGGGGACACGGTGAGGGCTGCACGGTGACGGGGACACGGTGAGGGCTGCACGGTGAGGGCTACACGGTGACGGGGACACGGTGAGGGCTGCACGGTGACGGGGACACGGTGAGGGCTGCACGGTGACGGGGACACGGTGAGGGCTGCACGGTGACGGGGACACGGTGAGGGCTGCACGGTGAGCTACAGTGACGGGGACACGGTGAGGGCTGCACGGTGACGGGGACACGGTGAGGGCTGCACGGTGACGGGGACACGGTGACGGGGACACGGTGAGGGCTACACGGTGACGGGGACACGGTGAGGGCCGCACGGTGACGGGGACCCGGCGGGGGCCACACGGTGACGGGGACAAGCCTGACGGCGCCACCGTCGGCAGGAATGGTTGCACTAGAGAATACACACGAGTGTTGCTCTATGTTCCGCGTGTTCTTTTGTGCAGACTGAGACAAGCCCACCGAGGTGGGCTCCCGATAATGCTTCCCATGTGGAGCAACATTGTCACGCTTTACTCACGTATCTTCGTCATGACCAGGTGTGAGTAGAGATCTATTCAGCGATGCTGTGTGTGTTGTGCATACCCATTGTGGATGGGTACTTTGTTACCAGCGACCAATCAAGAAGGGGTAAATCCTCATAACATAATCAGTGCGTCCCCGGCAAATGTATTAGGACTGACCCGTTGACGGACGGTCAGCTCTGTGTGCTAGCCCGCCACTGCTGTGTGTCCTGGTTGTGTTTACCCACGTAACACGGGTTTTCGCAATGCGTTACCAAACATCTGTAGGTTTTATGAATCTGGCTTAGCCGGTGGGTGATGGGTATCGATGGATGGGTTACACGTCAATTGCGGATAAAATGACCGATCTTTCAGGGATCGTTTTACCCACAAGTGGAGCCGTCAAAATGGCCGATTGTAATGGTTTCTTATGCAGGAGTAAACTAGCGGCCGGCGAGTTAAATTTTGTTCAGCGCGGAGCACTGTCGGTGCGCTAGTCTTGCAGGAGAAATCCACCATTACATTGCATTTGTGAAAAACAGGCGAGTGGTCAAGCCAAGCTTTGTTTGCCTGGATTGTGATTCCATAATGGCATTCCAGCAAGTATTTGTATTATTATTTTTAATCTGCGAAACATGTCTCGCAGAACACCCAACACCATTCACGGGCAATCCTTTGGGAGTTTCCACTCGCCCGTTACGCCTCTCACTGGATGAAGTTTCCTTCTCACATGAGCGAAATTCGCAAAGTCGCGAGCCGTAGCTCCACTCCAACTTATCACCGTCGTGAGACATAGCTTCACTTGAACCTCGCGTCGTCATAAGACGTAGTCCTGGACATCACAGCATTACAAGCTGTACCTCCGCCTGACTGCTCGACTCTTATGAGCCGAAGATGACACCCGAGCCCACTGACGCCACCAGCGCGCGTGCTTGTTTATCCAGGGGCGAGCCGGGCAAGAAGACAAACACGTCGCCGCAGCGACGATGTTGACGCAGCGCCGGTCGGCTACTGACACTGACTACCACGGCACGTGACCAGGCGAAGCGCGGCATGACATACGCGACATGACATGCACGGCGTGGCATGCACCTGCGTCTGGCACCTGCCGGCGTGTGGCGTACTGTGATCACTATCTGCGGGGGTATGGCGCACTGTGATCAAAATCTGCGGGCGTGTGGAGCACTGATAGAAATCTGCGGGAGTATGGCGCACTATGATCAAAATCTGCGGGCGTGTGGAGCACTGATAAAACTCTGCGGGAGTATGGTGCACTATGATCAAAATCTGCCGACGTGTGGAGCACTGTGATCAGCATCCACCGGCATGTGGAGCACTGTGATCAATATCTGCCGGCGTTTGGCGCACTGTGATCAGTATCTTCCGCCTTGTGGTGTACTGTGATCAGTATCTGCCGGCGTGTGTAGCACTGTGATTAGTATATGGCGGCGTGTGGTGCATCGGCATGTGGCGCACTATGATCAGTATCTCCCGGCATGCGGCGAAATGTGGTCAGTATCCGCAGATGTGTGGCGCACTGTGGTCAGTATCTCCCGTCGTGTAGAGCACTGCGATCAATATCTTACGGCGTGAGGAGCACTGATCAGTATATGTCGGTTTGTGGCGCACTATGATTAGCATCTCCCGGCGTTTGGACCGCTGTGATCAGAAAACATATGTATACACATACAGATATACATGTATACACATATATATGTATATGTATATATATATATATATATATATATATATATATATATATATATATATATGTATGTGTGTGTGTGTGTGTGTGTGTGTGTGTGTGTGTGTGTGTGTGTGTGTGTGTGTGTGTGTGTGTGTGTGTGTGTGTGTGTGTGTGTGTGTGTGTGTGTGTGTGTGTGTGTGTGTGTGTGTGTGTGTGTGTGTGTGTGTGTGTGTGTGTGTGTGTGTGTGTGTGTGTGTGTGTGTGTGTGTGTGTGTGTGTGTCAATGGGCCAGCCCGCCACCGCGCCTCGGCGGCATTCCAAAGGCAGCATATCACTCGCCAGTCAAAGACGAGCGTGTGCAGCTATTTGAGCGACACGTCTTCGACAAGTCGCCTTGCCACTGAGCCCCGACCGCTCAGTTTGGAAAGATCGACCCGCTTTCCCAACTGAGCGGGAGAGTCGGCATGAAGTTGTGCCAGAATGTTCGGCGTCAGTCCCAATTAGACAACGACTGTGCGTATGACATCGATGACCGACTGCAACTGGCCATCACCCCAAACTCACTGAGCTGGATAATCTGAACGTTGGACGTTTAGAGAGTGAAGCGTGAGCAGTGGGGTGTCCCCACCATTCACGTGTTAAATGGGAGATCTGTACTGACCGGCTCGTGCTTCACCCATCCCACAGCCCTCTTGGTCACCCAATATTTATTACTGCCCTTCGCTTAACAAACGGGAAGCTGCGATCAAAAGCGTGGTCTCTGTCCTCCTGTATGTGCACAGATTTATGGCCAGTAATTCCAATTACTGTCCTTGTTGCGTTATTTATTGCATCCTTTTCAGGTAGGCATTGTGCGTCGGAGCGTGGTTCCTGACGTCTTACCTGCCGAGGGTCACATATATGACGCCACTTTGTACCAGGGTTCGTTCGTATGAACCCCGCGAGGGTTAAACGGAGGCACGGACATAAATTTCACCCGTTATACAGCCTCCGGTAGAAAGGCCGTTACAAAGTTGAATAGGCTGGTGATAATCCGGTCTAATTATCACTGAGTCGACAGCTGGATTGGTTCTGCGATGTCGTCGAACCATCGCTCCATGACGGTAAAGTCAGATGGAAGCTTGCCCGACAAGACCGGAACACCGGCAACATGTTGACCGTGCCGGAACACCACCAATACGCATCTTGGTTATCGTCTCATATCTGATGTAGTAAGTAGTCTATTCCATTTGTTTATGTACACTTTCGTGGGGTCGTTCAATGTTGGTCTTCCTCTGGTGAGCTGCCCATCGATCAGGACATCCAACACAAAATTTGTCTGCTCCGTAGGAAGCAGACAAAAAGTGTAAATACGTACACAGTACATTTTGCACCCCTTATTTATTTCTGCGGGTTGGCCACCATCATTTAGTAGTAAGATCTGCGACCTGTGGATACCACGGACAGGTAGGAAGCTAGTAGCGCCCGCAACACCCTGGCAGCGCAGTTGGTTAGAGCGCTAGCCTGCTCTGGTCTCCACTGTCCTGGCGACACAGTGTTCGAGTCCCTTCGCGCGCTCGCATTTAGACCCTGGCTGAGAGGGTCCCATTTAGCCTCTGGCTGGGAGGGTCCCAGAGCTGGGAGAACTCTGTCGTGACCGCAGGGATATTCCACGGCTATCGGAGGCCGCGATAAAAACGGCCGTCATCTAAGTTGCCACCAGTCGTCGTCTTCGCCACCAGGGTCTTGGTCGCTTTGACGGCAGCCTCCGCATGGTCATTGGAGGTCGGAAAATAGGGGGCGAAATAGACGCGATTGACGCCACAACGGTGCACGAATGAGCGGAACATATCGCTGGCAAACTGGAGACCGGCGTCTGTTCACAGAACAGGGACACTAAGGGAGACAAAGAACTGGCGGAGAACGCGGATGATCCGATGGGTAATGGTGTCTCAGGGGAGAACTGGCACACGATGAATCACCAGGGCAGCCTGTCGATGTACACGCAGTACGACTGGCCACCGTAGGAGAAGAGGTCGGTGCACACATCTTTGAACACCCGTGATGGTGGTAGGTCCTGCCGGAGCGGTTCCTTTGGGAGGCTGGCGAACCGTTCCTGACAGGCACCGCAGCTGGATGCTGTAGCGGTGATGGCGTGGTTAATATCAGGTTAATAGCACGTCCGACGAGCTATCCATTTCGTGCGTTCAGCTCCTTGATGGGAATCGTCCAAGTGATCCACCGTATGCTTTCTTGCGGCCTGAGGAACCACGATGAGGGCGGCTTTCAGCAAGAAGGAGCCGACCACAGAAAGATCAGACCGGACTTTCCGGGACGACAGGAGACGTTTGTCTATCCTGCTCTTGTCCGCCGGGAGACCGGAACAGACTGCGTCCAGACTCAGTTGATAATCAGGATGCTGCAGGCTGCGCCAGGTGAGATGTGTGGGTGTTCGTATCTGTCTTGCTCACACACAGGTCCGACACCGGTTCCTGTATTGACGGGACACTCGATAACAGCCTCGACTTGAGCGAGTCTGCGTGCGACCGCGCCCGACTCGTTAATGCCGCGCACCAGGGCTACCAACGCCGGCTGCCAGATCGCCTCAAGGATTCCTTTATGCCTGGCAGACGCCACCCAGGGGCCACATGTGGGCATATACCAGTGGTTTGAGAACTCCGCAAATGATACCTATGTAGACATGGGTGAGCCAAGCAACGTATAACTGCAGACTCACATGGCTACAAAAGTGTTCAGTTTAAAATGGAATAGCTCATTTCGCCAAATTACCTTCCGTACTTTCGCAAAAACAATGAGTCGTGTCCAGCAAACAGGTCTTTTCTTATTTGTCTACACAATCTACACGTTTTCTTGAGGTCTTCCAATTTGTGGTGTTCACCTTCATGACTTTATCCCCTCTTGAGATCGCTTTCTTGTTGCGTTCTGGTTCGAATGCAGCGTGGGATTGCTACAGTAACTATGCGAAGCAACAATTGTGGTCCATCAGAGCGAGAGAGCTGGACTCGTGTTCGGTCGCGGTAGCTCGGTGGCGGCCACCCCACCCTGCACCGAGAAGGCGGGACCCACCAGTTCCGGTCACAGACGACACATGTCGATGAACGGCGGACCCAGTTACGGTCCAGAGACACAAACCGGGCGTGAGCCCCCGCACCAGTTACGGTCACGACGACACCTGCACCGATGAACTGGGCGGGGAGCACACCGCTGCACCAGTTACTGGTCACAGACGACACATGTGCTGACAGACCGGGTGGGGAGCACACCGCTGCACCAGTTACTGGTCACAGACGACACCTGTACTGACAGACCGGGCGTGGAGCACACCGCTGCACCAGTTACTGATCACAGACGACACCTGCACCGATGAACTGGGCGGGGAGCACACCGCTGCACCAGTTACTGGTCACAGACGACACATGTGCTGACAGACCGGGTGGGGAGCACACCGCTGCACCAGTTACTGGTCACAGACGACACATGTGCTGACAGACCGGGTGAGGAGCACACCGCTGCACCGGTTACTGGTCACAGACGAAACCCGTACTGACAGACCGGGCGAGGAGCACACCGCTGCACCAGTTACTGGTGAAGGACGACACCTGCACTAACGGACCAAGTGAGGATCACACCACTGCACCATTGACTGATCACAGACAATGGCATATTGGCTGACAATGACACACACATGTGGCGCTCTGTGAGCACAATCCAACGTTGACCAGAGTTTCAACACGGTCGGGCATCGATTGGGCAATATAAGGTGTCAGAATGCATACGGGGCGTGCCCGCCATCCGTAGCTGACATTTAAATCACAGTATGGGTGCAGATATGGTGAAGTTATCGGTGTGGCATAAAACCTTCAAAGTGCCATTCTTGCCAGCATGTGCCCATAAACATAACGCTAAGCCGAAAGTGATTGGTGTGTCAGCAAAATTATTGTTTTGTCAACTGTCATGCCTGACTTAAGGAAGTCTTCGCTCATGTATCATGCTCATGTACACATCATGAGTGATACGTGTCAGATGGACCTGTCGACCACAGGCCAGCGCACACATGGCAGCTGGACCTGCCGACCACCGGTCAGCGCACACATGGCAGCTGCACCTGACCGGGGCACTGACCGGTACACTGGTCAGTGCACACGAACATGCGAGCCACACATCGTCACCAAAGTCACTGCTTCCCGTCCAACAAGCATCGACACAATCGAATCCAGGAATTTTAATATCGAATCCGCATGTCAGCTCTCCGCAGGCATTTGGACGCGGGGGTCAGATTCGTAGCCAGCGGCCAAAATCCAGGAGTAGAGTCGTTATTAGCCGCTGCACGAAGCCGTCCCTACAGCCAGCTGGCCTCTAGTCGAAGCTGTCTCTACAGCCAGGTGGCCTCCAGTCGAAGCTATTCATACAGTCATGTAGCCTCTAGTCGAAGCTATCCCTACAGCCACGCAGCCCCTAGTCGAAGCCATCCGTACAGCCGTGTAGCCTCCAGTTGAAGCTGTCCCCACAGTCGTGTAGCCACCAGTCGAAGCTGTCCCTACGGCTGTGCAGTCACCAATCGAAGCCTTCCTACAGACGTGCAACCTCTGGTTGTGCACATCTGGAGCTACGGGGGAGACTGTACCTCCATTCATAAGCTGAGGTCAATGTCCGAAATGAACTATTAACGTACTATTGTATGTAGACGTGACCTATTTATTTCTGCTATGGGAGCCTGACTGCACATCTAAGCAGAAAATATGGGCGGTGTTCCAAATGAACTATTAGCATACTATTTTAGTTTGGCCTTATCTGCCTATTTGTGCCACGCAAACCCGACTGCACCTCCACGCATAAGTTATGGTTAGCGTCGCTGATAGGCTCTAGTCTAAGTTATCATGTGCCACATAATTGTTGTAGCTTGTGGTATGTTGGTTTCCAAGCATCACCACTTCGGAAGAAAACGACAAAACTTGTGCAATGTTGGTCGTCGCTGGCAGTGACTGACAGTCCTCAGAATACGCCGGTGTCATTCCTCACTGTGTCCACTCTCAGTTTACAACGGCGGACTGTCGTTGCCTATTTCGGCTTCTGCTTTACCCAGATGTTCTGCAGCTACTGAGGCGGTCTGACTCAGACGTCCTGCAGCCACTGAGACGGTCCGACTCAGACGTCCTGTAGCTACTGAAGTGGTCTGACTCAGACGTCCTGCAGTTACTGAGACTGACTGACTCAGACGTCCTGCAGCTACTGAGACGGTCTGACTCAGACGTCCTGCAGCTACTGAGACGGTCTGACCGAAACGTCCTCCAGCCAATGAGACGATCTGACTCAGACGTCCTGCAGCTACTGAGGCGGTCTGACTCAGACGTCCTACAGCCAATGAGACAGGCGAACGTTTCGCGCCGGCCGCTCGTTGCACGGCACTAGCCGAGAGCCACCATGCGCCTCGCCGGCGCCGCTAATTGCCCATAATGGAAGATGAAATGATCCGGGTAGCAGATCATTCCTGGATGTGATTGGCTCGTTACCACGGGTAGCCTGTCAGTCCGGAGAAGACAATCTCGTGCAGCGGTCATTAGCCATAGCCGGCTGCGGTCGGCAGTGCGGTCGGGTCTGGCTGAGTGTGGTTGCAGCACGTGCTCGGCACTTACGCGGAGAGGCACCGTTCTCGATCAACTTCACCACAGACCTATTATAGAGGCCGTTTGAACGATGCATCCAATTTTTGCCACCATGCACCTTTGTGGATCGGCAATCTCTCCAGGAACTGGTGTGAGGGAGGGAAACAGTTGTTCGCCGAGATGATTAGCTTTCGATCCCTTCATCCGCCAGATTTTCTGCGGCGAAGTTACCACTAAACAAGGCGCCCTTCAAGCGGTGTTGGGTGTGACATTATATACTTTGCCAGAGAGGGTGGGGTGGGGGAAACATATTGCATGCGATACCATATGGTGAGAGCACAGTCAAACGTGGTCCATGGCGGTGCTTGATGCATCTCGGCTTAGCAAAGGACAATATTATTTCGTTTTGCAATAGCTAACCCTATTGCGAACTAACGATTTCGCGAACCTTTTGCTGTGCCACCACTCCATGGGCGGGCAGTTCAGCGGCCGGAGCCTGCTGTCCCACCGCTTCGGGGACGGACGGTCAGTCGGCCGGATCTGACCTGTCTAACGCGGCGTCTGGTCTCAGCGACCCATTTGAGATTGCATCCCCGTAGAAAGGACAGGTTCCTGAGGAACGGAAGTCTGACTCGATATTTTTATTCGTCCGAATGATGACAAGTAGATCCCCACCACCCACACCCCACCCGACCCACTCCCCCAGAGGTGGAACGTCGCATATGGTGACCGTTTTGTGCGGGTACGCCTTCAGCCGATCGGCTATCGCCCTGTTGTAGTGGGGTTTCAGTGGGTCATACACACTGACGTCCAGGGACTGCATCCTGTGTGACGTGTGCAGTGGAGTTACGAAAATTCACGCTAATTCACACAAGTCACGATTCCGTTAAATCTTGCGACGTTCACCACACGTAGGGAGATGTGGGACTCGTGATTGGGTGCGATGCGGATCACTGGACGTTCCTGGGAGCACTTGGTGTGTTTACCGAAGTGTTCCAAACACATCACGAACTTACCCACTTTTCCATCTCGATTTCGTTGCACATCCAGTGGAGTCGATTGGTGCCCCTGCCCCTCATGACATAGTCCTTGAAGGGAACTCGGAGGAAGGCGAACGCTGGATAAGCGAAGCTTTCCGCCGCGTTCCATTTACATACAATCGTGACAAGCTGTCCCCTATCATTGGAAGTTGCCGGACATTCTTGCTTTTTGCCCTTCCCGCGACGACTCGCTTTGGCGATTGGACGTGATGACGCCACTCACGTCGACATTGCATATATTACTGATAACAGATGTCTGGATCAGAAACCCCTTGTCGGCACCTCTGACCTAAGTGACCATAACAGACACCCATGGGGATAAGTGCAAAACATCAACAGATTGGATAATGGCATAGGTCACTAAGTTCCGAATGCAAACCAACCCGTATAATTCATTCATACCTGGGGCCAGGTATCCATGACGAATATGAAAACGCAAATAATACTTTTAGGGCCGCTGAGGCTGTTGTCGGACCACTAAGATTTTCTACGAGCCCTAACGAATGTTTGCAGTCCCTTGTGAACATATCTTGGCCCTGACGAACGTCTGTGTGCTTTTCAGAATACGTAAATATAGGAGATATATGGATTATTACTATCGTGCACCGACCCTTCGTAACATCGCTGAATAACTTTCAGGAACATGTTACAACAATATTCTTTCTGCTATGTGTTCTTGAGGACCTCCCCCACTTTCGGGCGTCAACCCTTGCATCTGGGAGCCCCTCTGTCAAGTTAGTGGCTCCATGTGCTTTCTTAAGGGTCTTATCTAGTATCGTTGAACGTCCTTCTCTTCGTAGGACCTCTCGGTACATCTCAAGAGCCTCCCCTTCGGTCCCTGGATCTCTTCACTGTGTTAGGGACCTCAGCCGTACCGTCTTAGGACCTGTGTTTTGGCTTAAAGGTCGCCCCGTGCCTCCAGATTCTTCCTGTTTCACATCCTCTTTCAGCCTTTGAGCCCATTTTCGCAACTCGAGGGAATCCTACGCTATTTTAAAGACTTCCTCTACCATTTGTCTTATAGAACTCGTCTGATTTTCTGAGATCTCCCGGTTGGTTTTGAGGAATCCCTTGGATCCGGGAGACTCCTGGTTCATATTAAAGGGCTTCCATGCCATTTTAAGAACCTCATCTTATTTCCTGAAGACTTCAAGTTCGCTTAAATTCTTCTCTTTTGGTCATGTGCCTTCTCGTTCATATTATAGACATTATGTATGGCCATAGGGGCTTCGTCTTATTTCCTAGGCTTCCCTATCTGCTTTGGATCTACCTCTCGCATCCAGGAATCTCATGTTTCATGTGTAGGGTCCCTTGTGCGGTCTTTGGGGCCTCGTGTCATTCCCTATGGTTGTGTCTGCCCGTTGCAGGCCTCCCGTTCCCTCTCGTATGAATCCTATGTCATTTCCTGGACTTCCTGTACCACTTTAGAAACCTCGTATCATTTCTAGGTCCTGTTTGTTCGCTTTAGGACCTCCCCTTGCGTCCTGGGGCTACCTGTAGAGTCTTAGAGATCCCATCTCATTTCCTGAGGTCTCGACCAGCTTTGAAGGCATCCATTTTCATATTAGTGGGCCTGTTGTACCGCCATGGGGGCCTTGTCTCATTTTCGGGGCATTCATCCTCGTTTCGGGGGCCTCTTCTTGCATCCTGAGTGGTCCTACGTCAAATTAATAAGAACCTGCACCAACCTAAGTGTCTCATCTCGTTTCCGTTCCCACCTTGAATAGGTGAGTTCCATGGAACGGCTTAACCGCTGATGGAAATAATCTCCCAATATTTATGGGGGCGAAGCCATGTGTTCCCTCCATGCCATCAGTCAGGGGAAGGAGGAGTTCCTCTATCTCTCTCTCTCTCCTCTATATCTCTCTCTCTCTCTCTCTCTCTCTCTGCCAGTGGCGTCTCGCCGGGTTTAGGACAGCGCAGATTGACAGGATGTCGTTATGCACCTCCCCTATTTCCACCTGTTTCCGCGTCTACGTATTCATCCAGCACCTGAGCTACCAGGTTCCACGGCACGTCGCAGCTATGCAAACCAGCTACCCATCCCTCAGATATTACGCATGTCTCGTAGTTGTGCGTCGCCACGCACTTCGGCCTTGCATCGCCAACATAGAAAAGCTGAGCCGCCCATCTCCGCCCCGCCGGGCCAATTTATACAGCATTGGTGTTGCCCATTAGGCGGTGTGATTGATACCCTTGTTTACGCAGCGACTGCGACTGCCACCGGAGCTGGAGCCACCACCCCTGCTCGACAACCGTTAATCGTTCAGCAGACGCCCCCTGCGCTCCCGGGCGCCTCTGACGACAGGCGTCACAGATGCTGATCTGCCAGCCGGCGGCTACAGGTGAGTCCGACCGGAGCGAGCCACGTGCTCAGCCGCTGTCCGGTCGCCGTTAGCCGCTGTCCGGTCGCCGTTAGCCGCTGTCCGGTCGCCATTAGCCGCTGTCCGGTCGCCATTAGCCGCTGTCCGGCCGCCGTTAGCCACTGTCCGGTCGCCGTTAGCCGCTGTCCGGTCGCCGTTAGCCGCTGTCCGGTCGCCATTAGCCGCTGTCCGGTCGCCATTAGCCGCTGTCCGGTCGCCATTAGCCGCTGTCCGGTCGCCGTTAGCCGCTGTCCGGTCGCCATTAGCCGCTGTCCGGCCGCCGTTAGCCACTGTCCGGTCGCCGTTAGCCACTGTCCGGTCGCCGTTAGCCACTGTCCGGTCGCCATTAGCCGCTGTCCGGTCGCCGTTAGCCACTGTCCGGTCGCCATTAGCCGCTGTCCGGTCGCCATTAGCCGCTGTCCGGTCGCCGTTAGCCACTGTCCGGTCGCCGTTAGCCACTGTCCGGTCGCCGTTAGCCACTGTCCGGTCGCCGTTAGCCGCCGTCCGGCCGCCGTTAGCCACTGTCCGGTCGCCGTTAGCCACTGTCCGGCCGCCGTTAGCCACTGTCCGGTCGCCGTTAGCCGCCGTCGGCGGTGGCTGGCCGCTGGTGAGATCACATGACGAGTGATGACGTCAGTACGGTTCCACGTGCAGCTTCAACTGACGCTAGATCATTTGAGTTTAAGAACAATATCAATTAGCCCATGACTCTCCGTTTGCATGATTGACAATAGTGGTTTAGTGACTGTCGAGGTCCAAGTAGAAGGTTATCAAGTTCGACCCTCACAAGCATCAGCTGGCTTCCGGCCGTTTAGCTGGCGTGCCTTGTGGTGACGCCGGGTAGGCCGGCCGTTTAGCTGGCGTGCCTTGTGGTGACGCCGGGTAGGCCGGCCGTTTAGCTGGCGTGCCTTGTGGTGACGCCGGGTAGCCCGGCCGTTTAGCTGGCGTGCCTTGTGGTGACGCCGGGTAGGCCGGCCGTTTAGCTGGCGTGCCTTGTGGTGACGCCGGGTAGGCCGGCCGTTTAGCTGGCGTGCCTTGTGGTGACGCCGGGTAGCCCGGCCACTGACGGTGTCATGTCTGGCAATGCGGCTCACACCAGCAGGTGCACAGCGGATACACAGCAGACGCACAGCAGACGTACAGCAGAGGTGCAGCAGACGTACAGCAGATACACAGCAGACATAAAGCAGACTTAGAGCAGAGGTGCAGCAGACGTAGAGCAGAGGTGCGGCAGACGTACAGCAGAGGTGCAGCAGACGTACAGCAGATACACAGCAGACATAAAGCAGACTTAGAGCAGAGGTGCAGCAGACGTAGAGCAGAGGTGCAGCAGACGTACAGCAGATACACAGCAGACATAAAGCAGACTTAGAGCAGAGGTGCAGCAGACGTAGAGCAGAGGTGCAGCAGACGTACAGCAGATACACAGCAGACATACAGCAGATACACAGCAGACATAAAGCAGACTTAGAGCAGAGGTGCAGCAGACGTACAGCAGATACACAGCAGACGTAGAACAGACGTAGAGCAGAGGTACAGCGACGTACAGCAGACGTAGAGCAGACTTAGAGCAGAGGTGCAGCAGATGTAGAGCAGAGGTGCAGCAGACGTAGAGCAGACTTAGAGCAGAGGTGCAGCAGACGTAGAGCAGATGTGTAGCAGATACACATCAGACGTAGAGCAGAGGTACAGCAGACGTACAGCAGACGTACAGCAGACGTACAGCAGATACACAGCAGACATACAGCAGACGTAGAGCAGAGGTACAACAGACGTACAGCAGAGGTACAGCAGATGCACAGCAGACGTACAGCAGAGGTACAGCAGACGTAGAGCAGAGGTACAGCGAGTTACAGCAGACGTAAAGCAGACGTACAGCAGACGTGCAGCAAACTTACAGCAGACGCAGAACAGACGTACGGCAGACATACAACAGACGTACAATAGAAGAAGCGACGGCGAGAAATTCGTGGGATTATTGCAACGGAGGGGTGTGTTTCGAGCAGGTGAAGTCTGATGGTGAGATGTGAGCACCGTCTACTCGTGAGCAAAGGTAATGTGTACATAATATGGACGTTATCCCGGTGTTCCATAATCTGTTACCATTTAATATACGAAATTGAACACCTATTATTTGGAGGTGTGTTATGCGTGAGCGAACAGCACATGTATGTCCATCGAGGAATTTAAACAGCCTAAGAGCAGCGGCACAAGAAAAGGGGGTAACAATTTCTGAAAACAATTTGAAGCCAGATACATGGAGGAAATTGAAAGGCCGAAAATAGTTGGGGAGGCCACTCACGAAAGCCAATGTTAAACACTAATTAGTGGGGAGAGCTAGCCAGCATGGGGGGGGAAGGCCGACGCAAAGGTGCACAATTCGACACCCTCGTGTCGAATCCCTTCTAAATTTGAATATTTGAGAGCATTGTCAGAAAGAAAGCAAAGCATTCGGCTGCGCTCTTTTTGACATTTCTAGAACATAAACAAATCAACTGAAGAAATTGGAGGATAGTTAACCTGCGTGGCAAAACCAAACACCCCGGATGCGTTGACAAGTAAAGCATGATCTAGGACGTGCTTGGCTTGTAGATAATCGCTGTCGTGCAATACTTGCAGCACATGGCTCGCTCCTTTGTAAAGGAGCGTTTTCGAAAGACTGGCACGAAATACCTCAAGCGACAGAGCGTTGTTCAGCGCCTACTGTTCTCAATGATGAATATTTACTGGTAGCTGACTGGTTCCGGAAGTGTAGTCCACCACCCAGCCCGAAGTGGTGATACTAAGTTATTGGTCATGTCATTCGGAGTGATCGATCTGAAGGTGATCTGTAGCCGGTGGGAGACAGTGGAGTTGGGCCTCCGTCGCGCCCATCAGCCAGTCTGGAAACACGTCATGTTGTCACCGTCTCTTCAGCAAGATCCGTAGCCACTCGGCATTTGCTGATGGTTACCGAGCAACAGGCCACCGCACCTGCCCCCACGTCATGTCACCGTCTCCTCAACGAGATCCGTAGCGACTCGGCGCTTACTGATGATTACGAAGCACCACCAAACCATCGGCCACCGCCCCCCCCCCGCCCCACGTCACGTCGTCATCGTCTCCTCGGCAAGATTCATGACTTGCCGGTGGTTATGTGTTGATGTGGCTTACTGGCACTGCCGGCGGCTACGGAGCAACAGACCACCGGCCACCGCCACCGACCAGCAGGGCAGCTGTTCATCATTCCGACATAATCATGTGGTAATGACAGTGCGCCGGCGGCAGGCCAGCACTGGCTCGGATCGGCCGACAAGAGATGCGCCGCACGTGCCATCGTACGACCCGCCCGCAGAAGAAAAAATGAACGGCGTGAAAATAGTGCCGATAGCAAAAGGCTTCCTCCTGCACAAATAGGCAACTTTGGTGATTGCCCCACATGTGTAGTGTTCAGAGAGCCGCACCCTTATGTGTTACAAATTGTAATTCATTTGGTCGTGCGCTGACTGAGTGATTGCCGTCAAATTGGAAATGGAGGGCCTCTGGAGGGCCTCTGAAAATTACGCGCACTGGAAGCGATTCCGCCCCCCTAAGTTCTCGGCTCTCATTAAAGCTGGAGCAACGAAATTTACAGGATGGATGGACACGGTAGTGAACTCTGTTGTGTGCAAATTTCACGACCTTAGGTCAATATCTACAAGGTCAAATGGTGTCAAAATATCAAAATTTCCTCGTTTTGCGTGCATTAAAGTCATAAAGTCATAAAGTGTTAAGGCTTAATAAGGGCCACAAGGGCCCATCTGGGTCAAGCCTGTCTAGAAGATATTAGAAAGTACATGTTCACACCTATCAATTCCAAACCCATGCAGTCCCTCCACCTGTGCCACCACAGCCAATCTCATCAGTATGACATCGCAAAGGAAGTTGCCAAATCCACTGCTAGGTACACCCCATATAGTACAACATAATACTAGCATAATGTTATACCCTATATAGCTAGTGAAAATACTCAATATCCCATGCATCACAAGTTAGAATTCAAAAACAACATTTTCCTGTCTAAAAAAATTATCCACCCTACTTTTAAAGACATTCAATGAGGGACTCCCCACTGCATCAGCAGGCAGCCTATTCCATTGGTCAACAACCCTTTGACTGAAGACCTGTTGTCGTTTAACTGTCCTGCACCTCATTTTGTCTAACCTGAATTGATGACCCCTATGGGATACTCTAAACTGCAGAGCATCATTCAAATTGACCTGATCTAGCCCTCTAACAATTTTGTACATTTCAATCATGTCTCCCCTTAATCTCCTATACTTGAGTGAGTACATATCTAATGCATTAAGCCTTTCTCCATATTCTAAGTTACTTAATCCACTGACGAGTCTAGTGGCTTTGCGCTGGACTCTTTCTAACATATCTATATCCTTTTCTAGGTAGGGGCTCCATGCTTGTACAGAGTACTCCAAGTGGGGCCGCACATATGCTGAGTACAGCTTTTTCATGACTTCCCTGCTCTTATATTTCACACTTCTATTAATGAGTCCCAGCATTCTGAGTGCCCTATTTCTAGCTGAGATACATTGTTTTTTCTGCTTTAAGGTCTTTTGAGACCAACACACCTAAGTCCCTTTCCTCTTCAATAACATCCAGTTCCCTCCCTCCCATTTTATAACTGAATGTCTCGCCTGCAGACCCTATATGCATAACCTTACACTTATCATAGTTGAAAGTCATCTGCCATTGATCAGCCCACTCTTTTAGGTCGTCCAAATCTAGTTGAATATTACTAGATTGATCTCTGCTGTTAGCCACTCCTACCAGCTTGATGTCATCAGCAAATTTGAACACTCTATTCCTCAGCCCTACTTCAATGTTGTTCACAAAGATGATAAAGAGGAGGGGCCCTAGAACAGAGCCCTGTGGCACTCCACTCAGAACATCTTTCCAACCAGATTTACATCCATTCAATACTACCCTTTGTTTCCTTCCCTGCAACCATGCTTCAATCCAATGTAGAACTTTTCCTACAATCCCATGTTGTTGTAATTGATGAATTAACCTTCCATGTGGAACTTTATCAAAAGCTTTGCTAAAGTCCAAGTACACAACATCCATCCTGCTTTCATTGTCTACTTCTTTGGTAACATACTCAATGAACTCCAATAGGTTAGTTAAACAAGACCTTTGAGATCGAAATCCATGTTGAGTATCCCTTAAAAGGTTGTGCCTATCAAGATGAATCTGAACATTCTGTTTAACCAGCTTTTCTAGTACTTTGCAAACTAATGAGGTCAAACTGACTGGCCTGTAGTTTCCTACACTCTTCCTATTTCCCTTTTTGAAAATTGGTACTACACTTGCATTTCTCCAATCTTCAGGTACTTCTGAATACTCCATAGATCGCCTGAAAATGATACCTAGGGGAGTTGCTAAAGCTTTAGCACACTCTACTAAGATCCTAGCATATATTTCATCTGGTCCGGAAGCTTTATTAGGTTTTATATTCTGCAACTGCTTCTCTACGGCTTCTGTAGTTATTGTAAGATCCTCCAGCATATCACCTGCCATGGCATGGCCTACAGATGTTCCTATTGTACCAGAATTATCTTTAGTGAAGACTGATGAGAATTGCTTGCTTAGGGATTCCACAATGTCGCAATCATCAACCACTATTTCCCCATCTACCTCCAGTGGTCCTACACTACACTTTTTAGCCTTAAATTTATAGAAGCTAAAGAATCTCTTAGCATTACCTGCTGAACATTCTCGAGCAAAGTTGATTTCAGCAAGTCTTTTAGATGCTCTAACACACCTCCTAACTTTATTTCTAGCTATTCTATATGATTCTAGGTTTAACCCCGAGTTAGTATCTTTTAGTTTCTTGAATGCTTGTTTCTTTGAGTCCAGTAATTGCTTAACTTCCCTAGTCAGCCACGAAGGGTGCTTAACCCTGTTTGATCTAATTTGCCTACTGGGAATGAACCTATCCTGACCCTGAAATAGCTTATCTTTTATCATTGTCCACATTTCATAAGCATCTAAGCCATTCAATATGACTTCCCAATTAATTTCACTGAGGAAGCTCCTGAACTCACTGTAATTCCCTTTTGCAAAATTTGGAATCAATGTTCTGTTGGTTGCTACCCTTCCAACATATAATGAGAAGCGTATAATGTTGTGATCACTATTACCAAAGGTCTCTCCTACGTTAACATTTTGCACAAAATTTTCCTCATTAGTAAGCACTAGATCTAATATTTTATTTTCCCTTGTAGGCTCGTGTATCATTTGAAAGAAGAAATTGTCTTCAAAACAAGCCATGAAACATCTTTCTGATTTGCTTACACCTATTGTTTTGTTTCCCAATCCTGCTATGTTGAAATCCCCCAACAAAATAGTTCTCTCCTGTACTCTCCTACTTATCTCTTCCTGCATCAGCCTGTCAGTGTTTTCATTCTGGTCTGGAGGTCTATAGAATGCCCCAATCCTAAATTTTGTTCCATTCTTCAGAATTATATCTAACCACAAAGATTCTACTCCTGCACTATGTACACCATCCTCTATGGAATGACATTTCATTACTTGCCTAACATACAATAGAATGCCACCTCCTATCCTTGCCTCTCTTTGATAGGCATGCATGTTGTAGCCTGTCAATTCAAATTCTTGCAAGTTGTCTCCAAACATGCTTTCGTTAACCCATGCTTCTGTTATGCACACCAAATCTAGCTGTTCAGACAACATATATGCATGCAGTTCCCCAATTTTGTTCCTAACACTTCTGGCATTGACATAAAAACATGATAAATTATTCCTTCCATTGCTTGCTATGCTTCTCTCTTTATCAGCTACATCCCCCCATGTCCTGCCTAGTTTCCCTGTTTCCTGTTGAGAGCCTCCTCATACCTATTGCTGAGCAATTCCACTCCTCTCTTGCTCAGATGTAATCCATCTAAAGCAAACATCTCCGTCCTCCCCCAAAACTCCCCCCACAAATCCAAGAACTGCACCCCAAGCTCCTTACAAATGTTGGCCACCCTGGTATTGAGCCCAATGGCCCTCGAATACCACTCCATGCTTGCATGGACCATAGGGAGGATGGATGTCACCACTCCTCTTTTCCTACTTCCTGCTAAACTACCTATCAAAGCCCTATAGGCTTTCATTGTTTCCTCTGTATTATTTTTTCCTACATCGTTCACTCCAACCTGCACAATTACCGTTGCACCCTCTCCACTTCCCCTCATTACTCCCTCCAGCCTATCCCTAACATCTTTCACCTGCGCTCCCGGGTAGCAAACACGCATCCGTCTGCTGGGGTTCTTACTACAAAATGTTCGATCCATGTACCGAACCCTGGAATCCCCTACGACTAAAACCTCTCTCTCTCCATCTCTATCTTCAGCCATCTGGTCATCCCCACCTCCGTCCCTCTCATCATTACCTTCCCTCTCCTCCAGTGCCTCAAACCTATTTTTAATTGGGACGCCCATGTCCACCTTCCTTAGCGCCAGTCGGGTGCTATGGCGCCTTGCCACCTTCCAACTGCCACCATCCCGGACCAAGCCATCCGAACTCCCATCAGTCCTCCGCTCGGGCACCCGAGTTGCCTGGCTGGCACCTCCCATGATGGGTCCCGCCACCAAACACTTCAAGCGCTCCACCTCCCCCGTTAACATATCTAACCTCTTACTCAAGTCCCCAATGATTCCCACACACTTACAATTCCCACAGTCTCCTTCCATTTTTTTTCTTTTCTTTCTACTCTTAGTACTAAGTCTAGTTACTGTAAGCTTGTAAGCCTACAAGTATCTACTGTAATATATCTACAGTAATACAGTAATATAGCCTATAAGTATCTACAATACACTATAATCCCGTATAATTACACTAGATATGAAGATACCTACTCTAATTTATGCCCACTATTTTAGTCCTAAAATCTATCTTAAACTTACACACCAATTTGACACAAACTTATTCACTACAGAAGCCTACACTATAGAATTATACACTCTAGAATTACACACTACAGAGCTCACACCACACAAATATACACCACTGAATCAAACACTGTAGTACCCGTCCACAACACCCAACAATCCTGCAGTTACACTAGGATATGAAGATATACCTAGTGTAATGCTATGCCTACTATCTTAGTCTTAAAATCTATCTTAAACTTAAACACCAAATTGACACAGCCAACACCCTTAGAACTTAACAAAATGGCGCTGGGCAGCCTCCCTGGGTTAATATAGCCTAATTTGCTTGTCAAAAATACTTATTTGATAAAAACTGTTGAAATATACGCTCAGAAGCAACCGCTAAATATCTATACACAATTTATCCCAGTACACCGTCCCTTTCCGCAACACTTAGTTAGCAACGCCGATTTTTGTGGTCTGGCGCTGATTTTTCTTTTAAACTTTAACGGCCCCTAACTCGAAAAATGTTCGGCTGATTTTTGTTTTTCTTGCTTTATACAACGTGCAGGCCATTTCTAAGGAGGTACACAAAATATGGGGTATATCAGCCGGTACAACCTGGCGTTATGTACGAAAAAACTGGAGGGGTACGCGGATTTCGCCTCTCCCTCCAGGGCGAGTGTTAAGATCACCCGACAACACCCAAATGCCTCCTCTTTCGAATACCCTGAGACATATAAATAGAACACTCGAAGGTACGTACCAACTATATCTTAATAAATCCTTTCAAATGTTTCATTTTGCCGCTTGCAGCCCCCTCATTCGTACATATCCTCTTACCCAGCATGGCTAGTCCTAGGAGAACGATGTGTTTGACAACGTGGGATGATCGGGCAAGTAATGTAAATAAGGTTTCATATCCGGGTGAAATTCTCCAGTTACCAAGCTCACCAAAGCATCTCGGAACTCTATTCTCGCTGCCGAAAACCTTAGAATCTCTTGATTTTTTGGGTGACTACCATGCGCCTTTGTATGGAACCATCGGAGTTCTTCCTCCCGTTTGTCCAGATCCAAAAATATAACCAAGGTAGCGATAAAAAAATATTGGCTTGAGAGAAGATTCACGTAATATCTGTGACCTCCATTGCCCTAGCTATGTACAAACGTAACTCCTGACTAACTTAAATCACATCGCCGTACCCTCTATTTGTACGAAATCATCAGAATCACAATCCTAAAGTTGTTAGTGTCCAAAACCATCCTAGTCATTTTCAGCACCTCCCAGCACCAAGTCACCTTCCACCACCTCCTGTCTGGGCGGACATATGGGCATGTTCTAGCTCTTAATGCCTGCCGGCAGGCTTTAATTCCCTCCACATGAGACACACTGGTATACAATTCTCTCACTACCGCGCAAAACATTAGCAGTTTAATTTCACCTTTCCAAGCAAGCAAGTATGAGGTGTTCCGCACACGGGCTGGCTGGACCTCCACGTGCGCTCACAGTTCTGCTCAGCGACTTCGGCTATTTGCTCTGTGGCACTGCCCCGCCACTAATTATGACCCATAATTTGAAACTTCCTTGTGCAGCTTCGTCTTTCCTCTAAGGTCACCCGCTGGACGAAGATTAGGTACCAAATAAACACGGTGATGTTTTCCTCTCCCTCCCAGCAAAACTAAACTTATCAGGTTTTAGCCCTCCTTTGTATAACTATGGTTTGGTCATTCATGGTTTATTTATACGTTGAGGGATTGGTTACCTCTTCCTTTGAGCTGTTACGGTAGTCTCCATTCTTGAAAATAATTATGCCGGAGCCATTATCTATAGGACGGATGACTATCGAACCATTTTGAACGAGCTAGACATATATATAAACATACGAGGTCTGTCTAAAATGTATCCGACCTTTGGCCGGAAAAAATAATTACGTACCTGACGGGATTTGGACCCTAATCCCATTCAAAGTAGGCCCATTGCGCCTGCACACACTTAGCCCACCGATCCTTCCACTGCCGAAAACACTTCTTGAAGGCTCCTATTGGAATGGTGCTCATCTCCGCCGTCGCGTTTTGCATCATCTCTTCTCTATTGTCAAAACGGGATCCTTTCAATGGCGTCTTCAAGTTCGGAAACAACCAGAAGTCGCAAGGAGCCATGTCTGAAGAGTAGGGAGGTTGGTTAACCCGCGCCGTCTCTCCGGTCAAATCCGCGCACCCCATCTCGGGGGGGGGGGATAGTAACCCCCTCTAAAATCCAAACTAAGCGTCGCACAAAAACGAAAGAGGTGTCATCGGAGAGCGCTCGACGAGTAGGGTCCGGATCTACCCCGAAAAACAATTTCTCGCCACAAGTGACGTCAGCAGGGAGGCTATATTTTCACGACTTTTCACAATCTACATTATGTTTTTGGCTGTGGGGAGTTAATTTTGGGGATTTATTAAAAAAAAAAAAAAATGTATTTGAAATGAGAAAAGGACAACGAAATCGACCAGGGCCATACATTTTTTGCCCCCCCCAATTTTTGTTCTTTGCAAATTCCAAAATTTTTAGTTTTCAAGTGTTCCTTAATTTTCATTTTCCAATGGGTAGAGCAGACCAAGAAACGTTGTTGGAAGGCAATTTTCCATCATAAAAATGTTTACTTTAGCCAGAATCTTCTATTTGAACTGCAATTAGCATATATGCAACATTTATATGTAGTCAAAAAGGAAAAAAAATTCCGCTGGTACGTTTTGTTGCAGCCACAAAGATAAGAAGACGCTCAAAGTTTCATTAAGATATCTGCATCTGTTAAAGCGTGACGACTGGTTAAACTTTCTTGGAGGTGACCTCACTTGACCTGGACAAACTCGTTGACCCTAGATAACCTGACTTCAAAATATCGAAACAACATGCAAAATTGATGTTGGAAAAGGTATACCAAATTTGGGCGCTCTGCCGCGCGCCGTTCGTCCACAATCCGCGAAAAACCTGAGGGAGGGGGCGGTTGAAGACCCCGAGACGGGATGGGTTGACGACTGGAATTCCATTCCATTCCATTCCATTCCACTCCATTCCTGGACAACAAAATTGATCAGGTGCGATGAATGGGCTGGGGCATTGTCATGATGCAACTACCAGTTTTTCGCCGTCCAGAGGTCTCGTCTTTTGCGCCGAATTGCATCACGGAGTCGTTTGAGAACTTGCTGATAGTATTCTTTTGTCACTGTTTGTCCTTCCGATGCGTATTCGTGAGGCACAATGCCACGGATATAAAAAAAAAAACACAGTTAGCATCACCTTGGTGTTGCTTCGCACCTGTCGCACTTTTTTCGGCCTAGGTGACGCGGAAAGCTTCCACTGCGACGACTGTGCTTTTGTTACCGGGTCGTATCCGTACAACTATGGCTCATTTCCAGTTGTCACGGTGTTCAGAAACTCAGGATCAGTTTTGGCAGTGTCCAGCATGTCCTGTGCAACCTGAAGGCGGTGTTCTTTCTGTTCCGCCGACAGCAACTTGGGCACAAATTTCGCAGCCTCTCTGCACATGTTCAAATCATCACGCAAAATTACATGTGCAGAATCTTTACTGGTCCCAACTTCTTCGGCAATATCTCGTACGGTCAAACGCCGATCACCCATTACCAGATTTTCCACCTTCTCAACAACAGCTGCATTCCGATCGGTTTGTGGCCTCAAGAACGCTCGTCACTTTCCATCGATGTGCGGCCATTTTTTAATCGGTTGAACCATTCATTAATTTGTGCTACCCCCATAGCATTGTCTCCAAACACCTGCTGCATCTTTAGAATTGTTTCGCTTTGAGAATCACCAAGCTTTTGACAAAATTTTATTCTGCATCTTTGCTCAACTCGTTCAGTCATCTTGAGAGAAATCGAAAATCCGACGAACATGTATCAGAGCACCTCAGTCAGCGGCCAGTAGGCAGCGACTGACACACTCGCAGGCAGCTAAAAAAATTCACGCATGTACATTAAGCTGTCTCCTTCTACTGTACACTGCTTCCACTGTGCCTTAGCATCACTACTGTACCCGGCAAAATTAAAGGTCTGATAGTTTTTAGACAGACCTCGTATATGATACATATATATGTATATATATATATATATATATATATATATATATATATATATATATATATATTTATATATAAATAGGCGTGTGCCATAGTGTTCCATGTCACGTTTTTCTTTAGACCAAACATTGGCGATCTGATTTTTATACTGTGGCCGATGACGAGCGTATTCTGAAATAAACGCCTCATTTGTGCGATGCTATCAGGTGATGGCCAAGTGGGAAAGTACAAGGGCTCGCTTGCCTCGTGCTCGCCACTCGCCAGCAATTAGTGCGAGGAGCGACGATCTATCTCTGTCGGCCGCCCTGCAGCCTCTGATGCTCATCTAGATAGGGTGCGTGCCACGGCCAATCCCGCAGGACATGCCCAGGTGCCACTGCAGGCTGCTACACCGCTCTGTAATCCTCTTCTCAGCGGTGAGCAGCCGACGTCAATGCTCTCCTAAACAGTGAGCAACTGACGCCAGTCTTCTGCTGAGCAGTAAGCAGTTCGCGCCAATCTTTTACTGATTAGTGAGCAAGATAAAAAGCAGAAGAAGACGAACTGTGGCGGAAGCGTTGTGGTTTCCTTGCGATATTTAGTTCCATTTCCGTTGGTGGGCAATGGTGGAAGAGACTCGAGATTCTGAGAGTTTCGAATGACACACAAATTGAATGAGCGGTGAAGGTGTGTGGAGTGTGTAGATCTGCTTGCGATTTTTTATACAACACCGGCGGGTTACAATCGATACAACGCATAGGCCAGCAAAACCTGCAGAATAGCAAAATAATCGTAACGAACAGCACATGACAACAGCTCTATGACATCGTTCAACCTGTTCAGAGCTAATAAAAGTCACGCATTTTTTTAAACAATACTTGGGCCATCGCTCAAAACTTCACTGAGTGCCAGTAACTGCATATACTCAAAGTGACGACTACGATCCTCGTACAACCCGGAGCAGAAGAGCAGGATATGACGCACATATAGCCGGGCGTGACATTTCGGGCAGTGCGGCATGTTATTACCACACAGCAAGTAAGAGTGGATGGCATATGTATGTCCTGTTCTCAAGCGGCACAATACTGCTTCGTCTCGCCTCTTTCTGCTCGAGCACGAACATCATTTTTCAGGACGATGCTTAATCACTCTCAGCTTATTATCAGGTAGTGCGTTCCAGGAAGCTTGGAACTTATCGAGCACAAACCTATAAATGGCTCGGAAGTGATCATGGCCAGACAGTGGTAGAGTTCACGCGCATGGAGCTCGCAACAGCAACAGCTAGGTCGTTACCAAAGATGCCCACGTGGCTCTTGACAGTGGAGCGCAGAGGTGGAGCTTCGAACAGGATATAATTAGTGATGAAACAGGCCCATTGTTTCACAAACAGTCTATTCGTGGAGTATATAGGCGGCATTAAGTTTCACTGTGGTCGGTAATACCAGCAGTAGTCCAGCATGAAGTTGGTGTGTGAAAAAAATGCTAGTGTCTTTTTTGTCGACTGCTATATCAGTCAAATGCTATGAGCGGAATGTCTTTGTCGAATACGCAGGATTCCGAACAAAATAAATCGAATGCAAGAAGCAGACAGTGCAATGTTTAACCATGCATAATTTGTAATGCAACATGGCGAAATGCAAATGATCGAATATGAGATGGTCGAAGGTAGGATGTCAAAATGCAAAACGTTGAAGAGCTAAGTTTGGTTAGGCTCGTTTACTTTAAGTTAAGTTAAGCTAAGCTAAGCTAAGTTAGATGATGCTAACCAAGGTTCGTTGAACTATGGTATGGTGCCAATTATCAGGGGCAGATCCAGGAATTATCATGGAGATATCGACATATTCCCCGAATGGGTGCCTTTGGCGGAAATATTTGTTGGGTGGAGGTGACCTCGGCTGAAAATATCATGAGGTGGAGAGGATGCACTCGAGCATTTCTGAAGTCTAGCCTTTCTCGACCAGCGGAGTGTCCCCTTTCTATGAGGGCTCATATGTCCTCGGTTCTCTCTCCATTCGGTGTCTGCCCCTTCCAATTACCAATGCTGCCATTCAACATAGCACCCATGAAAACATCGGCAACTATTTCCAGATATCATCAGACGCGATGGCAATCATGCTGGATAGTTATTAAATTTAGTATCAAACAACATTCTACAGACGTCCGGCAGGAAAATGAGAGGAGTATTTTCTGGACAGCGTCCGGGTTTGGCGTAGCAAAATTTCAGGGTAAGGCCTGTACCGCCCTGTGCTGGTTTATACACAGCCTAACCAAGTGTGGAGCGGAAATACTTACCGAAGTCATGTTCATACCAGTATCATGTTGTGTTAGGAAACAGTTGTGCCCTAATTGTCTTTCTTCTTTTTCTTATCTGACTTGACATTCAGGAAGAGATAATTTTACCAAACTGTGTCATTGACAATCTAAAAGTGAATTAACATTTTCCAACATCCCCATCCAACCCATCCGAGCTGTCTGCTGTAGGCAGTTCCATCTTGTACATCCGGCCATTGGGCCTGCTCTGGGCTGTTATAGCGTCAATGGAAACCGAGAGTTCGGCCATCCAATGTTCTGTCCGGCTACTTGGGGCTTTCCTTGGCTGAAGTGTAGTGGTTGGTTGGTTATTTGGGCTTACGGACGCATCGGCTGCGTTGGTCATACAGCGCCTACAAGTCGAAGCGAAGTGGAAGTAGAGAGCTGGGTATCAGCTTTATGGTCGGCCATGGGCGTTACTTACGACCGTTTCATGAAAAATGTTACGGGGAGGAGAGGGAGGGAGAGAGAGATGGAGAGAGAGAGAGGGAGGAAGATGGAGGGAGAAGGAGGGAGAGATAGAGGTAGAGAGAAAGAGAGAGGAGGAGAGGGAGAGAGGGAGAGAGGGGGAGAGAGAGGGAGAGGGAGAGAGAGAGAGAGGGAGAGAGAGAGAGGGAGAGAGAGGGAGAGAGAGGAGAGAGAGGGAGAGAGAGGGAGAGAGAGGGAGAGAGAGGGAGAGAGAGGGAGAGAGGTAGAGAAAGAGAAGTATGCAGAGAGTAGCGCGGATGAATTTGCAATGCAAACTGACTCAATTCAAGGGGAATATTCGGCGAGGACGCACCCGTTTGCTAACACTGTTAGGGATTATTCCAAGTGGGATGAAAAGTATCTGGTTGGTTGGGATTTATTGCAACTATTGGTGCACGTGGTTAACAACCTGCTAGGCATGACATAACAGCCATACAGTATACGGTTAATGCACAGATGCAACTTCTCTGCAACGCTGCGTTTCGGTCAGTTGCTTCATTACAAACGAATTCGTAAATGCCAAATGTGATTATTGATTAATTATTGACACTTGGCGATTCACTAGTTATCGACAGCCTGGGGGAGAATCCAAAGTAGCATCATCAATTTCCAGCTGCCCACAAGAGCTGTTAATTTGTCCAGCCTGGAGGCCCATGTGACACCATGTGATAGGACACGTGGTGTCCTATCACATGGTGGCCAGCTATGTCGGTCTGTGTCGACTTACCTGACCACCTACCAGTGAGCTCACGTGGCTACGGCACGTCGGCCCCGTCGGCATTCGCTGATCAGCACGTTCCAGCAGTGTGTGGAACCCATGTGTACTGGTGGGCACGTTCCCTGATCAGTACGTTCCAGCAGTGTGCGGGACCCATGTGTACTGGTCGGCACGTTCCCTGATCAGCACGTTCCAGCAGTGTGTGGGACCCATGTGTACTGGTCGGCACCTTCCCTGATCAGCACGATCCAGCAGTGTGTGGAACCCATGTGTACTGGTGGGCACGTTCCCTGATCAGCACGTTCCAGCAGTGTGCGGGACCAATGTGTACTGGTCGGCACGTTCCCTGATCAGTACGTTCCAGCAGTGTGCGGGACCCATGTGTACTGGTGGGCACGTTCCCTGATCAGTACGTTCCAGCAGTGTGCGGGACCCATGTGTACTGGTCGGCACGTTCCCTGATCAGTACGTTCCAGCAGTGTGCGGGGCCCATGTGTACTGGTGGGCACGTTCCCTGATCAGTACGTTCCAGCAGTGTGCGGGACCCATGTGTACTGGTGGGCACGTTCCCTGATCAGTACGTTCCAGCAGTGTGCGGGACCCATGTGTACTGGTCGGCACGTTCCCTGATCAGCACGTTCCAGCAGTGTGCGGGACCCATGTGTACTGGTCGGCACGTTCCCTGATCAGTACGTTCCAGCAGTGTGCGGGACCCATGTGTACTGGTGGGCACGTTCCCTGATCAGTACGTTCCAGCAGTGTGCGGGACCCATGTGTACTGGTCGGCACGTTCCCTGATCAGTACGTTCCAGCAGTGTGCGGGACCCATGTGTACTGGTGGGCACGTTCCCTGATCAGTACGTTCCAGCAGTGTGCGGGACCCATGTGTACTGGTGGGCACGTTCCCTGATCAGTACGTTCCAGCAGTGTGTGGGACCCATGTGTACTGGTGGGCACGTTCCCTGATCAGTACGTTCCAGCAGTGTGCGGGACCCATGTGTACTGGTGGGCACGTTCCCTGATCAGTACGTTCCAGCAGTGTGCGACCCATGTGTACTGGTGGGCACGTTCCCTGATCAGTACGTTCCAGCAGTGTGCGGGACCCATGTGTACTGGTGGGCACGTTCCCTGATCAGTACGTTCCAGCAGTGTGCGGGACCCATGTGTACTGGTGGGCACGTTCCCTGATCAGTACGTTCCAGCAGTGTGTGCGACCCATGTGTACTGGTGGGCACGTTCCCTGATCAGTACGTTCCAGCAGTGTGCGGGACCCATGTGTACTGGTGGGCACGTTCCCTGATCAGTACGTTCCAGCAGTGTGTCCCTGATCACACGTCACAGTGTGCGACCCATGTGTACTGGTGGGCACGTTCCCTGATCAGTACGTTCCAGCAGTGTGTCGGGACCCATGTGTACTGGTGGGCACGTTCCCTGATCAGTACGTTCCAGCAGTGTGCGGGACCCATGTGTACTGGTGGGCACGTTCCCTGATCAGTACGTTCCAGCAGTGTGCGGGACCCATGTGTACTGGTGGGCACGTTCCCTGATCAGTACGTTCCAGCAGTGTGCGGGACCCATGTGTACTGGTGGGCACGTTCCCTGATCAGTACGTTCCAGCAGTGTGCGGGACCCATGTGTACTGGTGGGCACGTTCCCTGATCAGTACGTTCCAGCAGTGTGCGGGACCCATGTGTACTGGTGGGCACGTTCCCTGATCAGTACGTTCCAGCAGTGTGCGGGACCCATGTGTACTGGTGGGCACGTTCCCTGATCAGTACGTTCCAGCAGTGTGCGGGACCCATGTGTACTGGTGGGCACGTTCCCTGATCAGTACGTTCCAGCAGTGTGCGGGACCCATGTGTACTGGTGGGCACGTTCCCTGATCAGTACGTTCCAGCAGTGTGTGAGGACCCATGTGTACTGGTGGGCACGTTCCCTGATCAGTACGTTCCAGCAGTGTCCGGGACCCATGTGTACTGGTGGGCACGTTCCCTGATCAGTACGTTCCAGCAGTGTGTGCGACCCATGTGTACTGGTGGGCACGTTCCCTGATCAGTACGTTCCAGCAGTGTGCGGGACCCATGTGTACTGGTGGGCACGTTCCCTGATCAGTACGTTCCAGCAGTGTGTGGGACCCATGTGCACTGCTGGGCACGTTCCCTGATCAGTACGTTCCAGCAGTGTGCGGGACCCATGTGTACTGGTGGGCACGTTCCCTGATCAGTACGTTCCAGCAGTGTGCGGGACCCATGTGTACTGGTGGGCACGTTCCCTGATCAGTACGTTCCAGCAGTGTGCGGGACCCTTATGTACTGGTGGGCACGTTCCCTGATCAGTACGTTCCAGCAGTGTGTGAGACCCATGTGTACTGGTGGGCACGTTCCCTGATCAGTACGTTCCAGCAGTGTGCGGGACCCATGTGTACTGGTGGGCACGTTCCCTGATCAGTACGTTCCAGCAGTGTGCGGGACCCATGTGTACTGGTGGGCACGTTCCCTGATCAGTACGTTCCAGCAGTGTGTGAGACCCATGTGTACTGGTGGGCACGTTCCCTGATCAGCACGTTCCAGCAGTGTGCGGGACCCATGTGTACTGGTGGGCACGTTCCCTGATCAGTACGTTCCAGCAGTGTGTGCGACCCATGTGTACTGGTGGGCACGTTCCCTGATCAGTACGTTCCAGCAGTGTGTGCGACCCATGTGTACTGGTGGGCACGTTCCCTGATCAGTACGTTCCAGCAGTGTGCGGGACCCATGTGTACTGGTCGGCACGTTCCCTGATCAGTACGTTCCAGCAGTGTGCGGGACCCATGTGTACTGGTGGGCACGTTCCCTGATCAGTACGTTCCAGCAGTGTGCGGGACCCATGTGTACTGGTGGGCACGTTCCCTGATCAGTACGTTCCAGCAGTGTGTGAGACCCATGTGTACTGGTGGGCACGTTCCCTGATCAGCACGTTCCAGCAGTGTGCGGGACCCATGTGTACTGGTGGGCACGTTCCCTGATCAGTACGTTCCAGCAGTGTGTGCGACCCATGTGTACTGGTGGGCACGTTCCCTGATCAGCACGTTCCAGCAGTGTGCGGGACCCATGTGTACTGGTCGGCACGTTCCCTGATCAGTACGTTCCAGCAGTGTGCGGGACCCATGTGTACTGGTCGGCACGTTCCCTGATCAGTACGTTCCAGCAGTGTGCGGGACCCATGTGTACTGGTGGGCACGTTCCCTGATCAGTACGTTCCAGCAGTGTGCGGGACCCATGTGTACTGGTAGGCACGTTCCCTGATCAGTACGTTCCAGCAGTGTGCGGGGCCCATGTGTACTGGTCGGCACGTTCCCTGATCAGTACATTCCAGCAGGATGTGGTATCCAGGTGTCCTGTTAGTCAGGCTCGGACGTTTCCTGATCAGCACGCGCCGGCAGGGGTGTGGCACTCATTTGTCCTGGTCGTCACGCCCAGACCCGCTCTGAATCAAATGAGATAAATGCTGCCATTAAATCGAATGCCGTCTGGCTGTGCCGCCGGTCGGAGCTGGAACTGATCGTGTGCTCCACCCAGACGTTCGGTTCCGCCGTCGGCACACGCCTATACGTATGCTCAACCACCACGGCATTGCCGTGACCCCATCTCGTTTACAGCTTGCTGCCGGTTTAATAGGAGTATGCAAGATAGATGACTGAGTGTTAGTGCTACCTTCGTGTTTCGCTTCTTATTTTTACTGCTTGGATGTTTATTAGGCGACTTTATAGGAGAGCAGCGATCACTTGAAGCCGTGGAATGTACGGATCACAATAACACGTGACGGCCCCGGCTTATGGTCGCCAGTGCAAAATTGATCTTGGGTCATGGATGTCACGACGTATGTTGGATCGGGAGACAAGAGGTCTTGCGTCGATTTTGTCCATGCACTCCCATAGCCATATGGATCACGCTAAATTTCATGAAATTTTGGAGGACCGGTACTCCAGCCCCATCGTCGCGTGGTCCATTTTAGAGCAAGTTGGGCACGTGTGCCGTTTTCGCGTCTTCTTGCATAGCATTCGGAAAAACCAACGTGTCGATTTTAAAGAAGCGAAAGAAGGCACAAGGGAAAATATACTGCTGCTCTAAAACATATACATAGCCTACATCAGTTGGTAGACGGCAATACATTCGTACGTCACCCACAGCACTGCTCGTACAGTTTGTGGTTATCAAACATACCAGTAGCCTCAGTCAAGGCATTGAACTGAAGCTAGCACAGCCGGAGGTATGGACATAGAAACAGGAGCTTAGCGCGCATGCCTCCCCTCACCATTTTTGGAAACTTTCACAAGTGGTCTCGGTCGTTACATGGAAAGCAGCCCGCTTAAACTATAATATATTAGAATGTAAATTATCTCTCATCCCTCCACCAAAATATGTTGCGACGAGAGATGCACTTGGTCTCAGCCACGTAAAGACCGCCACGAAATCATGCCAGCGCCCATGTTGGACGGAACGGTTTGGCTGTTCCATAGTCATGAAGAGCGCAGTGAGCATACGGAGATATCCTATCTTGAACTGAGATAACTATTGGGCTTAGTTTTATCACCTTAATGCCGTATTTGAAATACGGCAATAAGGTAACCCAATAGCATTGGGCTGCATTGAAGATCAACTTTCATCTCCACTTCTCTCACTGCCGGTGATGAGTGTCCACAAATGGCGACAGCGTGCTATCTATAACCTGTTAAGATCTGATTTGCCATCCAGGAACCGAGTTCGCGTCACACTGATGGTAACCTTCTGACACGCCTGACTGATGGTAACCTTCTGACATGCCTGACTGATGGTAACGTTCTGACACGCCTGGCTGATGGTGACGTTCTGACAACCTTCCTGACCGATCAAGCATAGGTGTTTGGCAGACTAACACAAGACGGCTGGATATCCAAATAGAACGCTGTAGCCGTGTTCATCAATAGCTCGTTTTCATGGCACTAGTAAATCAATATTTCCTTACCAATCCGGATTTCTGAAGTCACGGAAACGCCTTCATCAGCTAACTAGATTGAAGTTCCGAATCCGGCTTAGAAAGAAGATTTACTGAGGAAATCCAGATTTCCCAGGAGTTAAAAGCATATGGTAGCATTCTCTCCGCGTCCTTTTCCTGTTCCCCTGTCGTCAGCACCGGCGTCGTTTTTGGAAGGTTCTTGGTGAAGGGCAACCGGGTTTATAATATAATGTATAATATAATTCATAAAATATAATATAATAAATTCGCAGATAAGAGCAAGCCCTCTTCGAGTCTCTCTTGCAACGACACAGCCCACGCCAATGTGGCATACGTTTTTCGGTATTGAAGGGGAATGTCGCACGTAGGCCGCAACTGTCAGCAAATCCGGGATTTCCCACCAAATCCGAATTCGGAAAGCCTACATGTAATTCTGATTTCCTGCCGAATGGTCACGGAAACGCTCATTGTAATCCTGATTCGATTCATTCTGAAAATCCAATCCCAATTCAAATCTGCTACGGGAACAAAGCTATTGTCGACAAAAGCAATATATTTCGACCAATGATACCATCCAGGAGCGCACAACAGAGCGCCGGGGGTAGGAGCACTGGGGTCATTGTTCTCCGCTCACAGCTCAGAAAGAGCTATGTCCTGATGCTCAATGTACGACACCAAACTAAATACAATCCGACAACACCAAAAAGCTTCCAATACCACGCTGAGCGTAGTACATATTGCCAACTGAACGGAGCGTCAGACAGAACCTGTTCATCTCATTTGAATGAAAACATCTCGCACAGCTTAGAAATTCCAGCTAGTGCTCAGAACCCAATCCCAACCTGAACAAAACAAGTTGTCAAAATCTCAATGGCGGGGTCGAATTGGCTATGAAATCTGCTAAGCGCCATGCTAAGCTGCTCGCGGATAAGTATAAATAAATTGCATAAACTTGCCATACTATGCTAGCATTTGCACTAAATAGAATGAATGAATTTCGCTGATAATCATTTCATTCGGGCTAACTATTTGCACGTCTTAGGGCCGAATTGGATGATATTGCATTGGAAGCCAGCATGGATAAATGTCCTGAATAATATGGCACTTCCTGCAAAAATATCCTTCCCAGTGCTGAGCATGGCCATATACATCCACCCCATCCACTAAACGGGAACGACCTTCCGTCATTCTTATACCGCTGATTCAAGTCATGCTATTAGGACTTAAATATTGAGGGATCCATGAACTACACTGCTGGCGATACTATGCTCCTGAAAGTAATTTGACATCACACGTGACTACAGGTGTAAGCTCTTAATTACTGCTGAGGACATGGCAAACGCTGTCACGCAATGCATTGTACCCACGGCTGCAAGCAGGCTTCCCCCAACAATCGCTGTATGAAAGGCAATGGGCTTAATCATCAAGCATCCCGGTGATGCAAGCGCCACCTACCCAACGCAAAACAAATGGTGCCGCCACCTAGAAACGTTTCAATGCCGTACACTGAATGGGTACGTGCGTGCACCCAGAATCTGCCCTACCTTCAGCGGCATGCGATATTTGACGTAAAGCTTTAGATATATACCATATATCTATAGTGGAATAGACTTTAGAAGCTGTCCGATAATAGCGTATATTTTAAATATTGCAACATGCATGAGCTCCGTCACCACTGGGAATAGTGTGCATACATAACAAGCAATTCGAGCGGTTCAAACCCGATAGTATGGTTATATTATTGCTTGAAGAACATGAAAAAACATTAGAAGAATACATAAAATAGTAATACCAATCAATGACTATATCAATCTGCTCTCAATAGTAGATCATCAGGGCTCATAATCTAGCACACCTTAGGCAAAATGGGAATATTCAATATACGCAGTCAGAACTTGTGATTTGATATATTTTGGATCACAATTATCTGGTCTGTGTCTGGGATCTAACCCATGAAACGCAAGGGGTGTTTGAAACGGCTCGGATATATGTTCCAAAACCTCGCCAATTGGACATCTCCAGAAAGACTGCAGATCAAAATATGAGAGAGGATCACTGAGCACACAGACTGAGCACAGTCACCTTAAAACATGGCTGATGAACATCTGGTGGCGTAGCCAGGGGACGAAGGGGCAGCCGCCCCCGGGGGGGGGGGGGGTCCGAGGAGGCCCTGCAGACGACCGCCTTCGAGGACCAGGCTTCCTGTACCGACGCTAAGTACCTCTGGACCAACTAAATGGGCCCCGGACTGACGGAAATGGTCCAGGGCAGATGCAGAAGGCTGGGCAAACGTGAATGGTTTCTTGGTCCATGGAGGAGGTCCTGGATCGTTGGAAGGGCCTTCAGGCTGGCGGAAAGGGCTCAGAGCCAATATGAAGGGTCTCTGAACTGATGGTGGGGAGGGGCAAGCCAAAGGAAGGGCTCTAACATGATGGGCAGCGCCAAACCTTTGAAAAGGAGCCTCTGGCCCATCAGAAAAAGCCATAGGTAGTTGACGAACGCCCCAGACGATGGATCGAGGACCTAGTTGCAGGAGAGACCCTCCGGCTGTCAGACGGGATACATGCGTCGAAGGATGGGGCCCAGGCCATACAAAGGTCATCGGACTGATGGTGGGGCCCAAGCGGTTAAGAGGACTCCCGGCCCGACGGAGGAGGCCCTGGATCGCTAAGGAGGGGCTTTGCGCCTACTAAGAAAACTCTTAGCTGCTGGAGTATCTTCCGAGGATCAAGAGCTGGTATGAAGGGCCTCTAAACCGAGAAAGGGGTCGAAACGACACACGGGCCCATTGCGCCACTGAGAAGGCTCACGCCATTGAAAGCGGGGCTTCTGACCGTACGAGGTGTTCTGGTTCGTGAAAGAAGGCCCCTGAGCCGACGGATGGGCCGGGCTGGATGTGCAGGGCCACTGAATCCGCTCTGGCTCACGCTGATGAAGATGCACTGAGAGCTGACAGCGGGCCTCATGATGATGAAGCCTCCGAGCTAACGAGACGATCCGGACCAAATGAGGGCCCACAGTGCTACATAAAGGGTCCCTAGGCACGTGGAGGACCCCAGGCTGTTAAAAAAGCAGTGACGTATTCAAGAGTTGAAGGGACAACCATCCCTCAGAGAGTCAAACGGGGCCATCTAGGCGACCTCCTCCCGGTACCCGAGATACACAATCAAAGAAAAAGTGCGGCACATCTATCGGTTTGTGTGGCCAGAGCCCTTGAAACCTGAAGCTGTGCACCCGGAGGGCTGGAAGATGTACCACATATTTGCATGTGCTCTTGGGCTATACGGTCGACATGACACGATAGTTGCCTTTAAACGAATATTCTAATACGCCGTCCGACAGAGGCCAAAATGTAACTGGAAACCGCCAACATTCTAGCATAATTGGAGCCAAAAAGATATGAACACTTGAAGAAAAGCAAGTTTGAATTTATCCATACTAAATCGCAATTTGCCTCACTGTGCGCTATCAGCTGTTCTGGTTCTGTCGGGTGTCAAGTACGTTATGCAGCCAGCCCGTCATTGCGCGCCAACGTCGGCCTCCTGTTCCGTCCAGAACGTTGTGTAGCTAGCCCGTCCCTATGCGATGACACCGCAGTAACACATTTCGCGAAATATGGCAGAATGTACAACCTATGAACACTGAATAGACATTAGGGTGTGTCACCAATCGCAGTGCAAGGTACCCCTATGATTTTATCATGCCCTGTCCATATAGAAACAGCGTGGGACTATTCATTCCCTCTGAATTTTAACCCCCATCTAGCTCCAAGCGAGAGAAGTTCGGCCGATCTGCTAACACTGGCGACACTAGCGCCACCATAGCGGGCAAACCGTGAACTAGCGAGCAGTTGCTGTTCGCAGCGCTCGCATCCACTTCTCACTGACAAAAAAGTCTTGTTTGATTCTCTGTTTGGTTTATTGAAGAAAGTATATCAATACTAGGCTCAGATTTACACAACTTACGTAGCAATAATTTGCTTCAGACGGAATCGAATGGGGATAGGGAGGGCTGCAGCAGGAGGTGGCTTCTCATATCGGACCAGACAAGACATTTGCTTTGCATTCCTTAAAAATGCCGCGTCTTAGATACAATGCCAACAAGACAAGCTTTCTTTAACCACAACACAATACTCTGTGCCATATCTGACATACAAAGCAATCATCTGGCGACTTTTTCCCTACAGAAACGATTTTTTGCTGATGACCGCGGGCAGCTGCTGCCGGTGCCTGAGGCGGCTGCAGATGTAGCCATGCCGTTGTTCTTCTCCCACCACCACCCGCGCCGCGTCAGTAACCACTTTGACGGTACGTTCCACAGCTACAGTGTGCACCGGGAAGGCGCCCACGGTCAGCGGTGCAACCCAAATGCCGTCCAGCTCTGAATCGTTCAGGTCCATGGTGAGCGGCGGTTCGGTGAGAAGCGCAGCGTTCCAGTCCAGCATTTCGGTGAAATTTACGGCATTGAAGTTCACCGCTGGGAGTACGAATGGCAGGACCTCCCCCTGAGGCTGCTGTCGACACTGCGGGATGACCTGCACTGCGCGGGTGCGGAGTTCCGGGTCTTTTGTCAGTCACCATAGCCAGCAGTATCGCTTCTGGATGGCACCAGTAGCTGTTACGCTGGATGACAGGCTTCACTGTGTCCTGCAGTTGTTGAGGCAATGTGCGTAGTAGCTCCAAGCTGAACATCATGTTCTTCGCGCCGCTACTACATTCGCTGTGTTTCCGGATGTGGAACCACACTGGCACGTAGTGCCCCACTAGAAACTTTATGATATCGCAGAGTTGAGGTGATGGTGACGCGGTTGCGACGTACAGGCGGAGTAGCCTTGCAGCCAGAGTGAGCCACCTGTGAAGCAAGAATGTGTTCAGAAACATATTTTATTGCTGTTATTTAGGTAACTCGTGTATGAATGGTTTACTGGTAGACAAACAAAAGTTTTTTTTTTATAAAGAGCACCGTTTGTGATAAATATGCATGAAATACGAGAAAGAGGCGAAGTAAACTGTTCTTACTGTCAAATAACATTGATTTTTTTTACTCGTTTATCACATTGAAGCCATGCTTCAAAAGCAAAAGAACCGTCTAACAATTACCGTCTACAAGCCACTAAAAAAGATCATAACCGGCACATACCTGGGGTGGTTAACTGGCCAAATCCGTTTCCTTGCGTCCTCTTCTGCGAGGTGGCCAGTTTGTATTGCGACAGCGAGCCGATGTAGCAGCAGTTGATCCGCGCTGAGCTCGGCTTCTGCAGCTGCTGGGAGATCAGAGACGTGACCGGCGATTGGATTGAACTGGACAGGCGGTAGTGCATGTACCTCGGCAGTCACAGCCTTGCCGAGAGGTCCAGTGAATGATTTAGGACCAGTGGTTTTTCCATCATATTTGCGAAACACCTCGCGTAGGTTCAGCTCATTGGAATGCAGCTGACACACGAACCAGTGCACGGGATGTTCCGTGAGAACTTCGAAAAGGCGGCAAACGCCGCCCGCAGAACCGGTGTTGACGGCAGCGCCGTCGCAGCCGAGAACCCTGATGGCGCCTCCGCGTTCGGCGGCGATGTCGACCAGCTCCTGCACTTGATCTTTAGCGCGTCCCGGCGATGGGGTGAAATGAGTCACGTAGTCTCCCCCAGGCTCAGCTACAACGGCAATGTGCTCTTCAGAACACTCTGTGGATCGGCCGGTGTTAGTGTGGGGATCCTTTAGCCCGTCGAAATACAGAGACTGCAAGGCACTGCCATGCCTCTTGTCGGACCTGGCCTCAGCCGAGGTTCGTCGCACCTTGACTCCCTCCCGCCAAACCTTTTTAGGGTCCAGCAGCAGTGTGGGATTTTCAGAAGAGGCCCTTCCGATGTCCAGCTGGAAACCATTAATGACGGCAGCTACCGACCGGTTTGATAGGCCGAACCTGTCTGCAGCCAGCGCTGTATTTGTCAGCGTGTCACAATTTGCAACAAGCGGTTCGCCCGCCGAAACAGTTGCACTATCCTCCGAGACAGTCACACTGTCTGACTGACTGCCACTGGAAAAGTCAACTGAATCATGGGAGCTCTGATCGCCCATTGCGACGTCCGGCGTGTCAGACTGTTCGGCCTCGTTGCGACCGCTCTGGCTGTCATCACTGGGACCAGCGAGGCTCCCCGGTTGTAGCTGTCCCTCAGCTTGCCGTTGTCTCAGCCTTCTAGAAGTTGCAGTTTTACGTCGGGTACTTTCCCTACGGTCGATGCCTCCCAGGAGCATCTTACGAGAGCGCCTCTGGTCTCTGAGAAAGCTGATCTCTTTTTCGGGCACTTTTCTTTCCCGAGGACATCTGCAATGGCGCAGATCTTTACATGGACATAGAGCTATGTCAAACAGCCTTCCGAAATAGCTTCGAGCTTTCTTCGACGCCGAGCTTTTGGCTTCACGGTCCACCGTTTTGGTTTTATTGAGCTTCTTATACTGGCTGTAGCAGGTAGCGACCTTTCGCTGCACACCTTTTAACTGCATCGACGGGATGCCTTCGTCGTTCCAAATTTTAAATACCCGCTCAGAGACCGGCTTAAATATTTCAGCTGACAGCACTTTGGATCTCAAGTTCGGTTTTTGGCCATGCAATAGCCTAACATAGTTGATGACTTCTTTGTTAGCGGGAAACTGATTGGCAGGTAGGTTCTTCGGAGGTCCGAGGCTGAAGTGTTTTGCCCGACTTCGAAGGGACATCCTGAATGACGGATCAGGATCTGCAAATGACAGAAACTGGGATTAAAAAATGTATTCTAGTCATACGTTGTTCAATTATGAATGATTAACTAGCCGAAAGTTTCGAGGGTCTTCAGTGGCGGATGGATAAAAAGCCCCATCGAGATGATGCCTCATAAGACATTATAGTTTCTAACACTATAAAAAATCACCAACTGTAGGTATATTTCCAGTCTCAATTCAAGAACTCAGGACTGCAATGCAGGGGAATGGGTCGGATGTCTTCACTCAGCGGGAATGTCATAGGTACTCCCAACAAAACTAAAAAATGTTACAGCCTGTACTTAGTTATTTGACCTTAAAAGTTATTACAGACTCAAACGCCGCAACGCTGGTCTGCGCTAGTCATATTTCACAAATCAGTGACAAATTGAAAATAGAACGCTGGCAACCACGCAGTTCGGTAGAGACGGCGGACGCGGAGAGGGGCAGAGGGGGCAGTTCCCCTCCCTCAAATTTCCGACGAAGGACATTGGGGTACCGTGTCAGACGACGGGCGCCTAAAACGAAATGCACTAAATTCGTTTTTTCTTTCTCGTTGTTTGTACCTAAGGGCGCCTTTCGGTACCTAAGGGTATGGGTGCGTCCTGAATTTCCCTACCCCTCAACCTAAAATGCCTTCGGCAGCCGCTGAGTTTGGAAGCCCTTAATTAACACCCTCTCCCCCACCCCACCTCACCCCTGAACTAACTAACCAATCGTTGAACCGACCTGTAAAAGACGGCACAGCGCACTCCGCCTCGCTCCGAGTCACTGAGCCGACTACCACGCTCTCCGCCCGGCTGCGACCCTGTCTGGTAGGCAGCTACTCAACACCGCGAGATCAGGATCCACTTTCGTCAATGTCATTTAACGTCAGTGTCATTTAACATCAGTGGTGCCAGTAGCGGATAACGCGAGCGAATCCTGTGCGATATCTGAGCCGGCTAGCACGCAGCCGCCGGTCGGAGCCAGACAATGGCGCTGCGTGCTGCTGCCTCAGATGACAGCTCTCTTGCGTCAAGCATTGGACCGAGCGAGGTGGGAACCTTCCGGATCAGGTGCCGGGAGACGGGATGCTCGATGACTCATTGTACGTATGTTTGGCAGCCACCGATAACATGGGTCTTGTTGCGAATCACGTGGGACTGCGGCGGTCCTGCGAATAGTGATTGCTTGTGCTCGGTAAGAGTGAGTTAAATACCTAGTTAAGAATGGGGTTAGATCAATATCAATCGTTTATTGTGTTCCTTCGATGGCTTAGTCGACGAGGAGTCGGTACACGGTCAAATATTTCAGTTTTGTGACCTGGCGAGTGAAAGAGGCTCTGGAAACGATTGGGTGTCATTAGTTCATACGCTCTCCGTTATGGTGGCGCTAGTGTTAGCAGATCGGCCGAACTTCTCTCGCCTGGAGCTAGATGGGGGTTAAAATTCAGAGGGAATGAATAGTGCCACGCTGTTTCTATATGGACAGGGCATGATAAAATCATAGGGGCACCTTGCATCGGTAAAAAAAAGTGCCTGAAGTGACACACCCTAATGGACGTGTTCCCCAAATAAATATCGACATCGTGCCTTTTGGAACGAGGGGACGAGTAGTTTATGGGTACTCGTCCCATCTCACAATCGAAAGCTTGTGGGTTCGGGTATTACCTGTCGCTTTCTTCGCCCGCCACCAATCGGCGTGAGAGATTGGCGACACCACATGTCCCAACGGCAGACGTGTAGTAAAACCAATAACCACCACATTCTGGTACGAGTTTGGAAAGCCATGCCTTGTTTCTAGCTGCGTCCAGTTTGCAAGTGCACTTTTACTCACCATAATGGATCCGGGATCGTGACAATGAATATCCCGCTGCAGAATTCCAGGAAGGGTCCACCTGATGTACTATGCTATACAATAGTTTATCGCACGGATGTTTGCATCGTTATCGTTGATATTGATATCCCCACGGCCAAACCTACACAAACACACACACCAGGAAGTGATATGTGCACAAAGCCGGGTTTGCGGGACTTAGCAAGATTTTAACGCGCGAACTGGAGAGAGAGAGGGGGAGGGGTAGTGGCGAAATCTGCCCAACCGTGCAGTTGTTCGTAACTCTATATTTTACTGGATATACGACTTTTTTGGTGTACCTGATTGGAAATGTCTGGCACTTCGCTTAGAACAATAGAAACGAAAATCGGCCGAAAGTCTTAGAGCTAGAGGCAGTCGGCCAAAACATTTCGTGGCGTCAGACCACAAAGGTCGGCGCTAATACGCTTCCATTATATCACCAAAAGGCAACATTAGCAACCTGGTCAATGCATGTTATGCAACATTGTTTCAAGATGATGCTACATCACCAAAGCCAAGTTCACGACACGTCAATGGAACCAAACTGGAAGGTTGTCATAAACGCGACGAATATTCCAATATCTAATGTAATATTAAGTCACCCGATCCACCCCATTTTGCATGACACCCCCTGGCGGAACTTCTTTGTCATTGCGAGACTAAGCGTTTCAATACTGCATGCACCTCGGCCCTTTCTTGGTGCTGCCGATTGCACTGGCCGCCTGGCGGTCCGGCGGATGTCCTGGCCGGTAACCGAAAGTTAGCCAACGCGATAGCGCTGATATATAGGTGACCAGGGGTCAAATGCCGGATGAATCATCCCTACTACATCGTGGGCTACTTACAAAACGTGATCCTATTTGACCCAGCCGATACTGACCAAAGGTCATGCAATTTGCACACAAGAGATCACCACCATACTTATCTACCCTGAAACTTGCGTTACTATAGATATCATAGGCGACGAGACCTTAGGGTGGCGGAATCCGCCCCCTCCCTCCAGTGCGCGCAATTTTCAGAGGCTCTCAAGGGCGAGTGTTAAATAACATTACTTCCATGGCGATTTCGACACCCCGCTGCACTAGCTTCGACATCACACCTAACGAAAGCTCACAATCTTAACACTGTGACGTCGGTCTCTGGCCTTGTCCAGTACGTTGTATGTTGTCAGTCTGTCCCTGTGCGGTGGCGTCTACCTATGGCTTCAACTGCGTCGTGTGCAGCCAGCCTTCTCCCGTGCAGTGATGTCGGGCTTTAGTTTCGTCCAGTATGTTACATGTAGCCAACTTGCCACTGTACACTGCCTTCCGCCCGTGAAAAAATATATAAACACCAACTCTCATAGACGAGTGTATTTGCGTGCATCACGATTACTTTTTGGGAGCGGGCGTAGGGGTGGTCTCTTTGTCCTCCTCTTGGATTATTTCCACCTTCTTCTGGGCCTTGCGTTCCTCTCGCCGCTTACGCGCCTCCTTGACGCGGATCCGCTTAGCGTCCGCCTGGTCCTGCAGCATCTTGGCGCGGGACACCTCGGCCTTCTTCTTGTGGATGTACTCCATCAGGGTACGCTTGTTCTTGAACACATTACCTGTCGCATGACAACACAGTGCATTTCAATTCACGCGCCTCAGCCGACAAAACCGGATCGACACAGCAACACCTCGTATCATAAATAAAAACGTTAGGAATCGTCGAGTGCTTTGAGTGTTCATTGATGAATCACTCTGGCTGATGGGTGCATCAACTGCTATATTTTTTTCTTCTATCGAACAAACTCTTCTTGACGTATGCAGCCAAACGGCGATAAGAGTCGAAACAGTCGCCGCAGTTTGCTTTCGCAACGTCCCGAAATGCCAAATGAATACAGAGATGCCTTGTAAACTCAATGCAAAAGTGACATTCTAGGTAGAGGTCGTAAATTGGTGTTTTAAGGCCGCGGCCATTTTCGCGAATTATATTTTGTGTCAGGTGGACAGTTCTCATTGGCATCATACTTGACAGAAGCATACAAGTTCACTTTAGATCACTTTTCAGTCCTCTAACGTATGCTTTTTTTCCTTTCCACTATCAGGTATATTGTTCAATGCCATCCTCTTCACATGCAAATCATGGCCACAACATTGAATAATATATGCAACTACTTCAAATCAATATGAATAGTTACAAGGATGTATGAAATATAACAAATTTATCAGATCAGCCTAACATTCAATTGGAAACATAAAACATGCCAGCAAGACCTTCAGCCTAAAGTAGATTGCTTCAGTTCAATGTGATTCTCCAGCATATCCTGCCATGTACATCCATATATTGCTATCAATAGCACACATTTTCTTCTCAGCACGAATGACAGCACTAACCATAAGCTCGACGGGGACGAATAGCCTAGGGGCAAGCTGCTCGTCTCACAATCGAAAAGTTGTGAGTTCGAGTCTCACTTATCGCTACCCTTCGCCCGCGACCAATCGACATGAGATTGGCGACGCTACATGACTCAATGGTCGATGCGTCGTAAAATCAATAATAAACGAACCATAAGCTAGATGTGCATCGCTCAGCCATGGAACCGCGAGAAACGTGGGGCCACTATGCACCCCGCTCACCTATCCCATGGCAGCAACTGGACTAGAGGTTCATAAACGAGTCACATCAGCAACACTTAGTTCCGAACTAACATTCGGACAGTCCTCGTTTTTTTTGGCGAATATTTCACGTATACCTCCTTATGCGTGTACTTGCGTAGGCTGTGTAGCGTCCCCTCTATCCAAATCAGAATGATCGTGGGAGGCCGGAGTTCCCAAGCACGTATCGGAATTGAGTCAGGCCTTGCGGTTACGGTTACAACGAGCCACCCATTATCCAAGCGGATTCCTTGCTGAGCCTAAGAACGTCTCGATATAAGCTACTTAGTGTCTTACCCTTGGCCTTGTTGTACAGTTCGTGGTACATGTGGTGGTCGATCTTCTTGCTCTCGCGATACCTCTTTAGCATTCTCCGAAGGACGCGCATCCGCCTCATCCACAGAACCTGGCAGCGAGATAAAAGTAAAACATTAGCATGTTGGCATCACATGAAATCCAAATCGTGAGGTCAGATGACAAGTGTCATTCGTTGCTCGTTCTAGACTTTCTCAACCGTTGCCCATGATTGTGATGAGACATCAATGGTGCGTCATGCAACCATCGTACCTTCTCCTTCGAAATTGATTAGCGGTGCTTTTCGTGAAAGCATACCGACGAAGATGTGCCACAAACGAACGTCATTTATTTATTTTGGCTTTAGGGCGACCAGAATTGATAATTCGCGTCCAGCCACAAACGACCGACACACCGTTTTGACGAAACCACTGTGCCTCCTGTGCTCAGGTATGCCGACGCTTTGAAGCTGAACAGCACTGGCAGCCAGCCAATCAGCTCGTGCAACAGGATGGAACTACAATACACAAAATACTTTGCCCCGGACCTGTTTGCAATTGTTGCAATCAGTTTGGAAAAGGCAGTTTTCCATCAAGCATATTCTGATATGGTCGGTTATTTAGGCTTAGGGGCGCATCGACTGCTTCGGTCATACCGCATCCAGCATGTTCTGATATGGAATTAGCATAACCGATATCAAGCCTAATTAAAGTTGTGGCATGCAGAAAGAGACTAGCTGCGGCAACCGAGTCAAGCCGACCGGCTGGTGAGTCATCCACAGCTCACGTACACTCATAACACAGACATACCGGGCATTACTGGATGCACGCCCCGAGAACCGGTCGCGCATCGGATAATACCATCCTGCACACTACCTGACCAGCTTGTTAATCCACGCGACCCAAAAATAAATACGTGCAGCAACAGTTCAAGGTTACTCAGTCAACCTTGTACAACGAGTAAGCAGTGCTGTGTCCACTCATCCTCTTCACAGCTAAGCTGCACAATGGCCCGGCATTTCCAGGGCTACCCTCGAACAATCCATGTCGCGGATAAAACAAGAAATTGTTCTCTCTGCTCACGCCGTCACGTTTCAAGTCGGTTTTCACACATACTGACGTAGTTTGAACCCGGGTTGCCGAGTAGCGCACATCACACCATACATTCAACTAGTTAGTTGTGTCAAGGACATATTTTACCTTCTGGGGCATGCGGGCATTGGCAGTTCCCTTCCGCTTTCCATAGCCGCAATGGCGACCCTTGGCCTTTGCCTCCGTGTAGCGGCGCACGCGAGAGCGAGAGTGGACGGCGATGGGTCTCTTCACCACCAGGCCATCCTTCACCAGCTTCCTGATGTTCTGACCTGAAACCCAATCACATCACCATGCCGAACTCTATCTGATGGTTTGTACTCAGGATCCATACCTGGAACAAGTGGAATGGATACACACAAGAGCACTGCATACCAATTTATATTAAGGGCAAGGCAGTAATATTACTTAATGCAATCACCATTGAATAAGCATGGCTTCACAGAGCATAAAACTTCATAGGCACTGAGAGCAATTTATCAGGATTTAGCGCGTTTGGACCCTTGGGACACCGCGAATGCGGTGGTTATTTTGCATCCACGTCAACGTCCATTATCCACTCATGCAATGAGTCATACTTGCATATAGCATGGCTCATTCCAGAGTTCACAAGATGCTATCATTAAATAATTGATATGTATCTGACAAAAGCATTTTACATCAATACACATGAACCGTGTGCAAACCGTAATCATGTTTATGATTCTGGATCACTGGGTTCTCCGGATCCCAGATATAACTAAGCCCAACGTGCTTCGCTGTGAAGCAGACAGCCCTTGCCCAGTGTTTTTGCCAGTTAAACCACTGGCGATGGTGGTGGTTATTGGTTTTACGACTCGTCGACCGTTGAGCCATGTAGCGTCGCCAATCTCTTACGCCGATTGGTCGCGGACGAAGAGTAGCGAGAGGTGAGACTCGAACCCACAACCTTTCGATCGTGACACGAGCAGCTTACCACTAAGCTACTTTTCCCCAGTTAAGCCACTGGCATGGCAATATCAAGTTTTTGCACATTTTTTAATAACTGTTTCAAGACATCAATTGGCCTACATATGTAGTACTGAGCACATCAATGGTATTAGCCAGCATGATATATTCCAACAAGTGATAATCACACTAAAGCAACAAAAATACTCTTTAAAAAAATACAACTTGCTGAACCAAATCCACCTCCCCATTGCCACAAACTAAAGCTTGGTTGGCTGTTTGGGCTTAGGGTGGCATCGACTGCTTCGGTCATACAGCACCCAACAAACTAAAGCTTTGAGTGGCGATAGCCATACAGTCATGCCTACATATTATGCTTGCCATGATTAGCGGTCGCTGTGTGGTTTCAGGGTGCTTGAACTAAAGGGCCACTATACTCCCACAACAGATGATGTTCGTAAGACCATGACTACTGGTTTTATAAGGAGCCATACATAACACCAAACTTCCTTCCTGAAAACAAGATGTCGCTCGAAGCTACGATGAATGTCACCAGCAAACATGTCATCATTTATATATTATTGGCTTACGACTGCTTTTGTAACATGAATTACCAATAAATTGACTCCGATATTGCCTATACACATTCACTTTCCTCCACGTCTGAGAGGATAGCGAAGGTACGTCCAGATAGCGGAATGTCTGGTTACCAAGGAGCACTTCCCGGAGCGATGTCAACTGTGCTCGTCCAAAATTGCACAGACGTTCGCAATGCCAAATTCAGACAGAACGCGACGTGACGTACCGCCAGAAGTGCGCATTTGACATGCTCAGGCCTACTGCTACCAAACGCTCTGTGGATGTGTGGCATGGGCGTGTCCTACGCGCAAATGAGACTTCTTGTGAAAAGGACGTTGTCTTCTTTGTGAACAGGACGGCCGCCGAACGACGTGGGGCTTGACAGATCACTTTGTTTCAATCAAAGACATCGCCAGCTAGATTTCCGAGCATTGAGCAGATCCACTGAAATCGTTCGGTACCTGACGGAAAGGGTACGTGACCACGCATGCTGAGCCTATGCAGCACGCCTCACCATCGCGTCTGCGAGTTCGCTCCTGCAAATGCCCACGTCAATTTGAATCTAACAGAGGACCGCTGCTAGGTTCCCCTACCCGATGCGCAGCTGCAAGGGCTAGGATAACCAGCATTAGGGGTTGGCCGGATCTAATGCTGTCAGGCAAATGGCTACCCAGAGTCGAGTAAAATGGCATGGTGAGTTCGTCGGACACTTTAGCACACAAGCTTTGCTAACTGCGAGGAGTTCCAACCAAACCACAAACCGTGTGAAGGCAGATAATGATCAAATCACAGAACCACTGGCAAAGACGTTTCTTACACCTACCCACGTTCCGACTCATGCGTGCACGATGGTGCACATCTGAGAAGTCGATGCGCACCAACCCAAGTGTTGGAACTCATGTGAGGAAACATCACCCTTCCTGAATTGTGGGATGAAAATGTACATAATCAATGGCGTAAACTACCGCAAGGGTATCTGCGCATGCTCGGCTTGTCGGATTGCTCGCAGTCTAACACTCGCTCAGGTGATCGCGCATACGAATGCAGAAAGGGGTAGTTTGGGCAGTGCGACATATACAAAATAGCCTCAGCACGAGAGGGAAGAAAGTATCGTTTGCAGCATCGACTGGAAATTGACACAGATACCACACATGACACAGTCCCAACCTGACTTAGCATACAGGGGCGGCTCGCTAACCTCCAATAAGACTCAGAATGAGGGAGGTACGAAATGCACCGGTGCAAATGCGAAGAGGTAATATGTTATGCTGCTGAGCTGAGCTGATATATACTATGCTATGCTGAGTCAACTCCATGCTCGCATCAAGCAGCTCAGTTAATTCATAGTTCGTTAGTTATTGGGGCTTAAATGGTTTAATATTTAGGTTTAAAGTGTACATCAACTCCACCGGCCACATAGCGCCCATAACAAGTATATTCATATAATTCAGAAGTAAAATCATAGTGAACAATATCAAGCTGCGGTGCATATCCATACATATTATTTCCGTTATAATATATATTTACCATCGGCTGTTAACACGCGCCCTGGAGGGGGGGGGGGCGAAATCCGATCACCCCTCCGGGTTTTCGTAGATAACTCCAGATGTTACCGGCCGATATACGCGATGTTTTCCGTACGTACTTGGAAATTACCGGCGCATTGTTTAAAGTAAGAATAATGACAATCGGCCGAAAACCTTTCAAGTTACGGTCCATTAAAGCAAAAACAATTTGCAGCGCCACCACAAAAATCGGCGCTGAAGCGCTTCCCATATATTGGCAAGAGGGAACTGTTCTTGACAACACTACCGACTTGTTTGATGCACATTGTTATGCTATATAATTTAAGTCATATTAGGTCGCCGAGGTCAAATCAGGTCAAGTTCATGACAGACTAATGGAACCAAACATGGTCAACTGGAATGTTGTCAAAAATGCAAATGACGGTCATGCGATTGATGCCACTTTACATGTTGCTCCCATCTCAAAATCTACTGTTTGTCATCATGTGCCTAAGCGTTTCCATACTGTATTTATGTATTTCACGCCTTTCTTCGCGAAGCCGATTGTGCCGAACCGCCCAACGGAACAGTCGGGTGGGCAGCCCGGTTCCGGTAACTGGAGTAGGTAATGACCTGCTAAAGTGCTCTTATATAGGTGACCCGAAGTCAAATGAAGGATCTAGCATCTGTATTGCATCATTAGTAATGTTTGCATCATTAATGTCAATTTGGAGTATTTAAACACCACGACAGCGATCCATAACAATGACATGTCAGTCCACACAAAACCATTAAATTTGATATTTTGACCTCAGTTGACCTTGAAGATATTGACCTAAGGTCGTGAAATTTGCCACAATAGAGTTCACTATCATGCCAATCCACCCTGCGAATTTCGTTGCTCTAGCCTCGGTAGGAGCCGAGATTTTAGGGGGCGAATCCGCCCCCTCCAGTGCGCGGAATTTTCCGTGGCCCACCAGGGCGCCTTAAGGAACATGCAGGTGGTGCTGCTGTCATCCAGTGATGCACTTTTCTCTTGATCATAGTTGCACTTTTCAGGTGGTCATTGCTTGTCACATGACTCAGGTGGTCATGGTGCTTCTGGCCAGCACTAATTCATGAAGAGTGCAGTGTAATATTGATTACTCGCTCAGCACTTGTCAGTAACCACACATAGAAAAAAAAATTACCCCACTCCTAAGTTAATATGCATATCCGACTGGTCTGTCAACATCAGTCACAGATACTTACGAGAATTGGCATTGGCAATGTCATTTGTCTCTGTTGGGTCAAACCAGACTCTCTTCTTGCCACACTTTAGGACTGCCTTCACAAGGCGCTTTTGCAAGCGCAGTTTCCTGTGCAAAGAAATCAGTGGTTACTTCAACAACACAGACAGGGTGGAAGCAATTAAGTGAGGCTCAATATTCTATAGCCATGAATAGTGCTATTTTAGTTTACAGGCAAGTCAACAAGTTAAACTATACCACAACCATTGTGGTGGTGATTACTGGCTTCACGACGGGTCGGTTGCCTCGAGTCACACAGCATCGCAAATCCATCACGCATATTGGCCGTGGGCAACGTGTGCCGACGGGTTGAACCCAAACTCACAACCTTACCCATAGACTACTCACCCACGCTCTTAATTATTGATCTTTGGTGGAATTAATATAGCAATCTTGGTGGGACCAACCAACAAATCCAAAACCAATGAAATGAAGCTGTTACCCACATCAATTTATTCACAAAATAGATAATGCACCAGATGGTCCAGCCTCTGGGATGCGTGATGTATATTGCAGTGCAACAGCAAATGTTGCTTGCACTGTGGCAAATGACCTAAGCGATAAACTGCTGCATATTCATACTAGATTCAGATACTATTTTCATTCACAGAAAAATTGTCCCTTAAAAATGCAATGTACATGACATACACAAATTATATTTTACTCAATATGTGTTAGTTAGTTATTTTGGTTTTATGGCGCATCAACTACTAAGGTCATTTTGTGCCCATAACTCTTGTAGCTAACACAAAGTACAGTATCAAACTTCACATCGTGGGTAGCCGTCAAGATGGTCCTACTGTGGTACAAAGTTCACATGCCGTGGGTATATATTGGAGAATGACATTGCAGAAAAGAAGTCCATCAATCGTTCCGATTGGACAATGCCCGAGTTGTAGAGAATATCGCTAAGGGAATCCACTTGGTCATACTCAAAATGGCGTATACGCTCATCAGTGTAATGAGGTCACGATATTACAACATGGCGAACTGCTAGCGGTGCACAATATCTTGAGCACAGAGGACTGTCGCCACCGCACAGTAAATAGCCAGCCATGCGTAGCATAAGTATGCCTAATGCGGAGACGGCACAATGTGACTTCTTGCCAACGTTTGCGACAGAACGAGCCCCATAGTCGTAGACGTTGTTTGATGGTTCGTGTTTGTTCGCCGACGTCACATCCCACATAGCCTGCCACTTGTCTAGGAGGAAGGTGGACACCTCTCGGTAGTGGTCAGTGGCGGGGAGTGGCAGTGCTTGAGAGCACGGTGCCTTTGCCGCTCGTTCCTCCGCAGCATCCGCCAACTCGTTACCGGAAATGCCGACGTGGCTCGGAAGCCAACACAGAATAACTCGTCGTCCAAGGCGTTGCATATCGGTAAGACGACTCACAATATCCCACAGAAGGAGTTTGATGGATAAAACGTGTTCAGGGCCATAAGACTACTTACAGAATCAGTGAACATAACACGTCGGTGACCCCCAGACACTTCGATATAACATAGAGCTTTCGTAATAGCGACAAGTTCCGACGAGTACACCGATGCGTATGTCGGGAGCGAACACGAGCGGGAGACAGATCCGCAAACAAAAGCGCTGCCAACGCCGTCCTCTGTTCGAGAGCCGTCAGTATACGTGGCTATCCATTCTTGGAATATCCCAATATGTTGGAGTCAGTGCGCGAAATTCTGCTGGAAGGATATCGGAATTTCTGATCTTCGAGAGACGCATCCACCTCCGGTGTAATCATCTCCCATGGAGGGGTCTCCATGTTATGGACTGTACGAATTCCCCGAAGCTTAACTCGACTTTCCCGTAGGAGACATCGAATTCGCACGCCGAGCGACACTCAGATTTCGTTGCCCTGAAAAAAGAGGTCGATAGTCGACGCGAAGACACGCGAAAATACGGATGGTCGGGAAACTGGCGGAGCTTGCAGGAGTACCGCATTCCCAGCCTTTCTCTGCGGAGAGAGAGGTGGCTCGTGTGCTTCGGCTAAAAGACTTACGGTGGGCGAAGTAAGACAGGCCGCGATACGAATAGCGGTGTGATGTAGTGTCTAGTTTGTTTGGTGGAGTTGCGCGATCCGTCGTAGATAAAGCAGGCGTAGCCTAACTTAGCGCATATCAGTGAGCAGCAAAGCAGAACAAGAGAATCCCAGTCAGTTCCGTAGCAAGTACGAGAAACACACTTTAATATGTTGAGCGATTTAAAACACTTGTCACGGAGTGCTTTCAAATGCTTCTTGTAGCTAAGACGTGGGTCAAGTGATTACAAGAACTTCACCACGGGTGGCATCGGATCTTCCTGCCATACACCTTGAGACATAGTGCTACACAGTTACGCCGGCGACAGAAATGTATTGCGGTTCTTTTTAGTTGAAAAGCGGAATCCATTCATTACGCTCCACTTCTCCAATTTCTTCACGGCCAATTGGAGACGTCTAGACATGTGATATCTGGATGACTGTCACAGTTGAATCCCAGTGTGGGTCCATCTTTAGCCTGATCAGTCCTTGACAGTCAGAGCTGTTGCTTCATGTTTCACTTTAAATTATTAGGAAATATGTAGATCAAGGTAACTTGATTTGTAATTTAAGACTTTCACATCATAAAGACCATGCGACCAGTCATTTCCTCAACAAATGATTACTTTTCTAAGTCAATGGTGATCAACCAAATAATGTCATTGGTATGTTACTGAAAAAAATGTGCTACAACATTAATGGTATCTTGAATTAATGCAGCAAACATACCTCAATGTTGTGGTCTGGCCTGTGGCTCATATGTTTGTACCTCAATGGTATTAGACTGACCAGTATGGCACAAGAAGGAAATAATAAATATTGTGGCTGTGAAAACCTTTCAAAAACGAAAACTGGCTGACCCTGGAACAATTTTGGCAAATAACCTTGCTAGGAATGACACCATGGTGCACACAAATTATGAAACTGCTTGATTGCCCTAAAAAAGCTCATCAATTTTGTGAGGTACTGGAGTGAAACCTGTACAAAGCAAACCTGTCCTTACACTGGTATGCATGGCTGTGTGATTTGTCAGCTGACTGCTGCTTGCTCAATCAAGAATCGCAAAAAAAAAATTCATATGAACATGTAAACCATATAAAAATACAATAGCTTAGCCTAACCTAAACTAAGATAACAGCATAATAAATACAATAATTACAATATAACATAATTAAACCTAACATAATCTAACAAGAACAACCAGAATCATGCCAAACATCTGCCTGACACAATCAAACCTTTATGAAAATTGTTGGTGCTGCCATTAATGGTAACAACATTGTGAGAAACTTCAGGCCTTGGTCACGGGTTCCACACGCATGTGGTTGCAAATGTGGAATGTATGTTTATTGTTTGTTGGTTTTACAACACACCAACCACTGAGCCATGTTGTGTTGCCAATATCTCATGCCAATTGGCCACTGACAAAGAGTAGTGACAGGCGAGACTCAAGCCCACATTTTGATTGTAAGACTTACCCCTAGGCTACTCATCCCTGTGGAATGAAAGTGTAATTCAGCCAGATACATATGGTTTTCGAGGTATAGAATCAAGTGCATGAAATGTTGAATTTCTGCTTTATAATGTCTGACATACCAGGTAGATAATTATACATAATTGGCTATATTTGTAGACTTAAGATTATGGTCATCTACTTTGCTAACTGAAAAGTAACCATTTGTGGAGAAAATAAGTGAGCACATCACCTTAATCACCTTGAAATACATGCTATTTGGGGAAATGGTTCTGAGAATCAAAGACTACCTTGATCTGCAATAGTACCCAACTATTTCAAACTCATAGAAGTGAATAATGTACTAATATTTGTACATGAAAGTAAGAAGAATAAATGAGTCGCACATGTGAAGTGGTAGGAAGAACTCATTCATCTTCATCTCATTCAACTTTTTTTGTCAACCAGAGACAAGGTTGGAGTCACACGGGTCACGGCCGGGCATAGGTGGATACATAATTCCAGGGAGATTTCATGCATGACATGGGTGCCAGTTAAATTGTGCACTCTTGAGCCCAAATAATCAATCAATGAATCTGGAAAGGAACTTTATAAGTAGGTGGTTTGCGTTTTAAAAGCCCATGTAGTACGGTTCGGCGTTGAAGCCAGATATCGTATTGCATTGCGGTATCGTATTGCATCGACCTGATCAAGTGCAAGTTGCTGCTGGTGCAAACTGACATCATTGCCAAGGACTGGACTGGACTGGACTGGACTGAAGTGGACACCTGCACCACTTGTAGCCTGGTTGGTAAACCCAAATTGCCTGAGTAAGCATGTCCAGAGGGGACGTGGACGAGGAGGTGATGCCCGTGGTGCAGCTCAGTCATTGCAGAGTAGTGGTGCTGACCATACTACTAATGATGGGACAACCTATGCAAATGTGGTGACAGGTGGTAGTGATTCAGCTGGCACGAAGCTACCTGTGATGACACAGCTGCTCTGGATGCCATAGGATGTGACAGGTGTAGCTGCTGATTTCACCCTTTACCAATGTGCCTTGGTTTAGTTGAGGCAGTGCTCCAGGCAATTGTTGAACATGGAGGTGACCGCATCACATTTATATGCACTGACTGTAAAGCTTCCAGTTCCTCAGGAGGGAATGGGGTAAGTCCTGGAGCATTTGGGCAGCTGCACCAGACTGTCAAAACATTGTGTAAGGCTGTTGAGGCGCTTACAGCTCAGGTTCGGGCGTTGATGTCCGGGGGGGGGGGGGGTCTGGGAAAGCAACTCCGAACACCTCCAAACCCAGCCCTGAAAAGCTCAGAGTCGAAATTCGAGAGGAGTTGAGAGAGATGGAGGAGCAGAAGAAAATAAGGGACTCCATAATTATCCGTGGTTCTCGGGCCAGATTCCTGCCCAAAGTACAAGAAAAAGTAATGGCAGCAGCACACAAAATCATGGGCACTGAGGTTGTTCTGACAGATATTGTATGTATTAGTCAGGAGAAGGATATCCATAGGGCTAAGATATACAGAAGCTGCTTCTTGAAAAGGCCAGAGAAATGGCAAAACATGAGGACTTCAAGTCCCTTTATATTCATAGGGACCTAACATACACTCAACAACCAGAATTCCACAGATGCAGGCATGCTAGGATTGGGGAGGAAAAACAGTTAAACTAACAAGTAAGGCTCCCTTGAATACTTTCTGGCAAGTTTTGTTTTTCTCTAGACTTAAAATATATTTAATGTATCTTAATTGTATACAGAACAAAATTATGTGCACATCTACTTTCCACTCAGACAGAAAAATCGACGTACTGGCAGTTAACGAAACTTGGTTGTTACCATCAGTTCCTAGCTCGTTTGTATTTATAGCAGGTTATGAGAGAGTGCGAACTGACACAATTGATCCTACTCCCAAGCATGGTGTTAGCTTAGGAGATTGTAATTTATCATCAGTGCATTGGTCTGATGGTGTTACTGACACAGCGAGCATTACTTCCACAGATATATCTTTTGTCGACTGCTTTCAGATGCTTGGTCTAACTCAGTGGATTTACCAGCCTACCTATGCAATTTCCGGAAACTCACCAGATTTAATGTTAACTTCCGAAGTAGATAGGGTTGGGGTGGTAGAAATATTACCACCCTTTCCCCAATGCCAACACTGTCCTGTTTTAATTGACTATTATTTGCAGACAAGAGAACTAACTATATCTAGGAATATCACACTGAAAAGGTCTTGGCACATAGGAAACTACAGAGCCATTAAGGAATGTCTGGCTGAATATGACTGGAGCCTTGAGTTTCAGTATTTTGACACTAACGGAAAGTACAATAGGTTCCTAGAAATATTATCAGATATTGTCAATTTGTATATACCCATTGCTGTACCAAGGGGCATCCTCCATGGCCAACCAGATCTTCTCAAAGTTTGCTAAGCAGGAGAAAGTATGCATGGACAAAGTACAAACAGGACAGAAACCAATTTGGGAGACAGTCTACACATGCAGATTGTTCACTGAGAACCATCCAAGATTTAAATGAACAGTATAGACATTTTAGTATTCACTCCCAGATTAAGTATGAATTGTTATTAATTCACCAACTATCTTCCAAGGAATTCCACTCATACACACACCAGAAAATCGGCAAAATATCCATCAGGCCACTGACGGGGAAATATGGACTCAAGTGACTGTCAGGAAATGGCCGAATTACTTGCAGGAGCCTTTTCCTCAGTATAGTGCACAAGTAGACTTAGCAAACCCAGCCCCACACCAAACCACTGAAGCAGTGCTGCCGAGCATCAATATTTTTGAAGCTGGTGTGCTCAAAATTTTGAGTGAGGTTGATGGGTCCTCCAGCATGGGCTCTGATGGGGTCCGCCCTCAATTAAGTGCATCCTGCCAAGAGGAGCTTGTAAAACCATTGTTCAGAATTTTTAGCTGATCCCTTTCTACTGGAAGCCTTCCTGACAGTTTGAAAACTTCACAAGTAATTCCAATCTTTAAAAAGGGTTCAAGGTACGATCCACTAAATTATTGCCTGGTGAGCCTCACCTCTGTCCCATGCAAAATTCTTGAACGTATAATTGTTGAGAAGCTCACAGAATATTTGGACGTCCATCACTTTGCTGGACCAAGGACAATTTGGCTTCTGGCATGGACATTCTGCAGTGGATCAGCTACTGCTAACATATGAGACTGTCTACCAGACTAGATGAGGGCTATATGGTGGATATAATTTTCTTTGATTTTTTCAAAGGTATTTGATGTTGTTAATCATTTGCTGCTACTAACACAATTGAGAGCTTTAGGGATTTCAGAATCAATCCTCACTTGGATCAAACATTTTCTCTGTGGGAGGGAAATGCAAGTGCTTGTCTCTGGTTCTTCAAGTAAACCAAGGGATGTTCTGAGTGGAGTACCTCAGGGCTCTGTGCTAGGTTCTGTTATTTTTGATATATGTGAACTATGTACCTCATGATATACATTCTCAATTCAAGGTTTTTGCAGATGACCTAAAAATATATATGAAACTGAAGTACAAATCTGTCTCAGACCTGCTGGCTGGCATTTCAGTGTCAAAAAGATATAGATACTCTTGTTAGTGCTGCCAAGTCATGGAAGCTAGCAATGAATGCCAGATCACAGAAGCTAGATTTGTACTCAGTGAAAGGTAGACTAATTCGAGCAGATATGATCAAATGTTGGAATATTTTTCATGGCCATTGTGCCATTAAGATCACTGGAATGTTTGTGCTGGCACAATCAGTGAACACATGTGGCCATTCCTTGGAATTGGCTTAGGCGAGCACCAGTAGATGACAGGAAGATATTTTTTAGCTACAGATGTTGCACCACCTGGAATCCACTACCTGAAGATGTGGTAACCTTAACAGACCTGGGAACATTTAAAGCTGCACTGCATGCAAATATTTGCACATTGTTGTATGAATATATTGAATAGGATTAATCATGATATGCTAATCAAACTTGTAGAGTAGCTTTACTTCTTTATACTTCATCTTTCTTAACTTCCATCAGAAATCTTTTCTGTCTTCAACATATTAGCAGATGTAGTGGCTACTCTAAGCATACAATTTCTGCTTAAGGTACATTTTTCAGTTCCTGTGTCTTGCCCTGTCAATCTGACAACCATACCTTTCTTTAGCCTAGGGGACTGGCATACCTGCAGATACAGGCTCCCCTTCATTGGTCACAGAACTCATCTCTGGGTGAGTGATGCTTGAGAATTTAGGGAGCCAACCAGGTGAAAGAACCAGGTGAGAGAATGGTTGATAAGGATGGATTTCAGATTTCTCCCAGAGTACATTTTCAGGTACATTTTTTAATGCATGGAATCCATTTTCCAGTAACCAATGAAAAATCATATGTACCTAGTCAATACCTTGGCAATATCCATAACAAATACACATCACTTTTGGTCATATCAAAGCACAGAAACAAATAAGCAAACAATGGACAGCACTGCAAGACAGTCACAATGATCAGCTCAGCTTTGTCTCTCATAACTCACAATGAGCTTTCCTTTCACTGTTGGTCTCAGTGCCAGGCTATCCAAATGAAAAACAAACAAATAATTCATACTTCACCCTCAGCTCAGAGTGCACCCCTACCTACCTATGCAGCCAATCCCCTACATGATATAGACCCAACACCATACAGCACACCCCACAGTTGGATGTGACAGCAGTGTGCAAAGCAAAGAACCAGTCAAGGTCTTGTGTTTGCAGTATGACACTGCTAAACATGTGTTCAAAGTTGCTAATGGTTATGACATCGTTTAAAAAATACCTTGCATGGATTGGTCAAAAGATAGTTTTCAGAACAGAAAATGCTGAAAAAGCAAATTCTGATCAGCAGCCTCCAGGACTCTGGAAGACGTCTCTTGAAACTCAGTTGTTCGCACTGTAAGGTGGCTTGAACATAGGTTTCTGGAGATGCATCAGCCAAATTTGTAGTGACTGGAGGCCACTTTTCAGTGCACAGGCATAATGTTTGGCTCATTGTTGTCAGCATTTCCATTGGTTTTGGTGTGTGTTGGGATGCTGTGTGCTTGATGGTGCAGTGCCTAGTTTATTTGGTAATTGTAAGTAGAATAACATGCTTGGATGTTTTTTAATCTTGTTGGAAAAACATCCAAGCACGTCCCCTCTGCATGTTTCTGTCAGAGTGCACGTGGAGCCCATTCTATCCAGTATGAACCCAGAGTGAAAAAAATGTTTTAAGAGTTGAAATCTCTTAAGAAGTGCCTTGATTCTGTTCATAAGCCAGTCTGGCACCATCATGGTACAAATGGATGAGCCACAGCCTGGATGGTCATTTTAAATCAGTGTTTACATTGGAAGATATGACCAATATGCCGACCATACACCATAGTCCAGTGACATGGGATCTGACAAATGATGTTGATTTCATTGATAGTGATGTTGTTTGCAATCATATCAGGAAAATAAAGCCAAACAAGGCAGCAGGACCTGATGATATTTATGCTAGGGTGCTACGGGAAACTGAAAAGGAACTGGCATTTCCACTTAGTATAATATTCTGTAGATCGGTTTCACAAAATGAAATTCCAACCGATTGGAAAAGGGCAAATGTAGTTCCTATTTTCAAGAAAGGAGAGAGGGAAAGTTGAAAACTATAGGCCAGTAAGTCTCACATCCCTACTCTGCAAGGTACTCAAATCAATTATCAAGGATAGAATAGTTAGTTATCTGGAAGGTAGCAGATTGATTCAAGATACTCAAGACTGGTTTAGAAAAGGACGATCATGTCTCACAAACCTCTTGGACTTTTTTAACTTCGCCACAGAACAATTTGATCAGGGCAAATCAGGTTGATGTAGCATATTTTGACTTTAGTAAGGCCTTTGACAAGGTACCCCATAAACGGTTAATGATACAGCTTCAGTCCCATGGTATTGCAGGCAGCATCTTAAAATGGATAGAGTTGTGGCTTTCATATAGACAGCAGAGTGATGCTAAATGGTACAGTCATCATGGCAAAACGTTATTAATGGAGTCCCCCAGGGGTCAGTACTGGGGCCACTACTGTTCATTATATTTGTAAATAGCATTGAAAGTGGCCTAAGCAGTAAAGTTTTGAAATTTGCGAATTATTTGAAGGTCTTTAGGGCAACAACAGGACAAGATGAGCACATCTTGCTGCAAAAAGACTTAGACGAACTTGTGAAGTGGTCTGAAGAATGGCAAATGAAATTTAATTTTGATAAGTGCAAAATGATGCATGTAGGTAAGCAGCATATGAAGGCTCCATACTTGATGGGTGGCCAAGTGCTATCAGTGACTCAACAGGAGAAGGATTTAGGTGTTATTCTAAACACAAAACTGGGGGCATCAAAACAGACTAAGGAAGCCAGGAAGAAGGCACTGAGAATGCTCAGTAGGGCAGCGTCCTTGAGAAATTTTGGATTTGAGATTGGGCCCTACGATTTTGAGATGTAATCAAGTGTGCTGATTTCAAATTCGAAAGCTGTTTTTGGATCTAAGGATTTTCTGGTCCGCAAATTTACACTTTTCTGCAGGTATGTTTCCACACTTTATGCTAAATATGGGACTATGGACACAAAGGCATGTCTGAAAGTTGTGTGACTGTTATATTCGTGATGTTCACACCAAAATACCTATGACTACCACTTTTCAGCACGCTAAAGCGTATATTGGATATATTTCCACTTTTCAGCACGCTAAAGCGTATATTGGATATATTTCTGACGGTTTCTCTTGTCCGTCCGACACATCTCTCACTAACGCCATCTATAGGTGTTTTTTCTTCATTAACTCGGAAAATTGGCTCTCATTGAACTAGACATATATCAAAAGCCTGTCCAGTATACATCTAAAATTTACACTAACGAACTGAAAACGATGCCTAGGTTCCTTCAGGGGCGGATCCAGGGGGAGGCAATAGTAGGCATGTTGAAAAAGGCAAAGGCAGGTTTGTATACTAAATACAAAAAGCAAACACGCTTCTTGAAAACTTCAAATAACATAAAACAAGCTTTGGAGTATCATAGTAATCATTTATAATGTAGGAAAACGTTACATAACACACAGGACTACCGTTTAGTGATCGGCTGAGGGAAATAATATATATCTGAAGGACAGAATGCATAAAGTACAGTTTTGTGTGGCCTTTTTACAACTCCACGTCATTGGCCTACTTCATAGCTTCTATTATATCCTTCTTAGAGAGGAACACTGTTTTCTGTGGTGGGTGCTGGCACGGATAGAGCCATCTCGGCCTCCTGGCCTTTCCAGCTGCTGTCGTGACGTGCTGGACTGCCCGCTCCGTCGACCAGGCATTCGCAGGGAACGGAGTGACATACAGCGGCATGGATATGATCCTCCTGAGTTTTGTTGCGGCAATTCCGCACGTAAACACAGGTTCCGTGATCTCTGTGTCATCCCAGTCGATCAGTTGTATAAGTGATGAGGTGGACATGTTGATCTTGGGGTTCTTTCTCGTCCTTGGCGACTTGTCCCCGTACTCTGCTCCTCCTCTCACACCGATGATCTTTTCGATGGCAAACTTCATATCTTTAGGTTGTTCGCTGGCGAGAAAGGACAGCAGGAGGCTATCAGGATGGGCGTACCAGGCGGAAGACCGAACACAGCGGGTAGCCGCCGCCTGAACTTCTTCTGGTTGCGTACGAAGTGTCCGGAGATGGGTTATTATGTGTTTGGGTGCGTCCACGATTTTGAGCTTCGTCTTAATCTCAAAGTAGCACTTGAAATATACGTTGACGCAGAGCTGTGCCAGCCGTCTCAGGATTCTCTTGTTTGAGTCGGTGAGGCCGTGCTGCCTGGTCCACAAGTACACCATCCTCTCCCCAGTTGTCAACCAGCGAGCGTGGTTCAACTTGCCAGGCCTTATTTCTTGCATTCTTGCAGGCATGAGGTATGATCCAGCGTTTGAACGGCTAGCTGAAGGCGAGGAATATGTGGAGATCCAAGAAGATGTACTTGACAGCATGTCAACAGACCAGAAGGTCTCTTACGAACTGTGTCGGGCGGTGAAAGCTGGAAGATCCGCCCCCGAAGGAACCTAGGCATCATTTTTCAGTTTGTTAGTGTAAATTTTAGATGTATACTGGACAGGCTTTTGATATATGTCTAGTTCAATGAGAGTCAATTTTCCGAGTTAATGAAGAAAACACCTATAGATGGCATTAGTGAGAGATGTGTCGGACGGACCAGAGAAACCGTCAGATATATATCCAATATACCCTTTAGCGTGCTGAAAAGTGGTGGTCATAGGTATTTTGATGTGAACATCACAAATATAACAGTCACACAACTTTCAGACATGCCTTTGTGTCCATAGTCCCATATTTAGCAAAAAGTTTGGAAACACCTGCAGAAAAGTGTAAATTTGCAGATCAAAAAATGCTTTGATCCAAAAACAGCTTTCGAATTTGAAATCAGCACACTCGATTACATCTCAAAATCGTAGGGCCGAATCTCGAATCCAAAATTTCTCAAGGATGCTGTGCCCTAATGCTCAGGGCAATAAATAGGAATGTATCATACAGAAGTGAGGAAGTGATCAGGAAGCTTTACTGTGCATACATCAGGCCAAATTTGGAATACTGCATCCAAGCTTGGTCTCCTAGCTATGAAAAAGATTGTTGGCTTTTAGAGAGAGAGTACAAGAGGGCTACAAAAATGGTTAATGGCATAAGCAACCTGGCATATGAGGAAAGATTGAAGAAATTGAATGTTTTCACTTAAATATAGAAGGCTGAGAGGAGATCTCATCGAGGTTTTTAAATTTGTCCATGGTCTGGAGAGGGGATACCTTGGGGAAATGTTTGAATTGAACAGAAATGATGCAATTAGAGGTCATAAATTCCAAATTAAAGTTAACCACAGCAGAACAAGGTTATTGCAAACTTTCTTCACCAACAGGGTAGTAGAACACTGGAACCAGCTGCCAGAAAACATTGTCAGTAGCAGAACACTGAACATCTTTAAAAACAGTATATACAATCATTATAAGAATAGAGGGCTTGCTTTTCAGTATTACAGAGAGGGCTGATTGACACATTTGGTGGGCAACTGGCTCAGTGTACAGAGTGCAACCAAGAAGGGCCCTTGTGGCTCATAGTTGCACTAATCTTTTGTCTTTATGTCTTTATAGAAAGAATGGGCTCCACATGTACTCTGGCACAAACATGCAGAAGGAAGACAAATACCACCAAAAAACTAATATAGGATTGAATAAAACATCCACCAAACTATTATTCTAGTTACTTAGTTATTCTACTTACGATTATCAAATAAACTAGCCACTTTTCATATCATCAAGCACCAGTGTCCTAAAATTCTTTCGCCATTAACTGTGCGGATGAGGAAAGAAGTTACTTGGGAATAGTAGAAGATTGGAAGAAAATAAAGGATCGTCACTTAAGGATTAAAAACGTGGAATGCCTTTCACTTCAGTGACATGCGTTTTAAATTATTTGGCAGTAGTGTGTATAATGACTGCCCACACATGTGGCAAAATGGTAAAAACCTAAGGCAATGATGAAATAACAATTCCATTAACTGTGAATTTCCAGGCCACATGGTCAATTATTCTACACTGTCAAGCACACAGACAACACCTGAACAGATACCACACCATACCACAACCAGTGGAAATCCTGACCTTAATGCTCCAAACCTCGTGCCAGCACAATGAATGGTGGCATCCAATCCCTACAAATTCAGCAGGTGAGTCTCCACAAACCTGTTTTCAAGCCACCCTATAGTGGGGAAAACTGAGTTTTAAGAGACAACTTCAAGAATCCCAGAGGCCACTGATCAAAATTTGCTTCCTTAGAATTGTGTTATGAAACTGTCTTCAAACCAATCAATACAAGGTATTTTGAATGTCATAACCATTAGCAACTTTGAACATGTTAACAGTGCCATACTGCACAAGACCTCGACTGATCCTTTGCCTTCTGACTGTCACATGCAGTGCTTGTGTCCGGTCATTATCACACAGGGAATAGGCTGCATATGTGGGTAGGTGTGTGTTCTGAGCTGAGGGTGAAGCATGAATTATTTGTTTGTTTTTAATTTGGCTAGCCTACAAAGCTGATCATCACAACTCTGTCTTGTGGTGCCATCCATTGTTCACTTTGTTTATATGCTTTGATGTGACCAAAAATGATGAGTATTACTTATGCATATTACATAGGTACTAACTACCAGGGTGGGAATTAAGGCACTTTTTAAGAGATTTCATCTCTTAAAACATTTTTGCACTCCGGATTCATACTGGATAGAATGGGCTCCACATGTACTCAGACACAAACATACAGGACAAAAATACTACTAAAAAACTAATACAGGATTGAAGAAAATATCCACCAAATATGTTATTCTTCTTACAGTTACCAAATAACTATACACTTTTCATACCATCAAGCACACATACAGCAACCTAACACACACCACACAAACAGGGGAAATACCGACGACAACACTCCAAACTTCGTGCATGCGCACTGAATATAATGGCCTCTGGTCACTACAAATTCGGCTGGTGCATCTCCAGAAACCTGCTTTCGAGCCACCCTATAGTGGGAAAAACTGACTGCTTTAAGAGTCGTTTCCGGAGTGCAGCGGAGGCCGCATATCGGAATTTGCTGCGTTAGCATTTTCTGTTATGAAAACTGTCCTTTAGCCAAAAAGACATAAAAGATTAGTGCAACTATGAGCCACAAGGGCCCTTCTTGGTTGCACTCTGTACACTGAACCAGTTGCACACCAAAACTGTTAATCAGCCCTCCCTGTAATACTGAAAAGCAAGCCCTATATCCTTATAATTATTGTCTATGCTGTTTTTAAAGATGTTCAATGTGCTGCTACTGACGATGTTTTCTGGCAGCTGGAGCAGCAGAACACGTTCCAGTGTTCCACTACCCTGTTGGTGAAGAAAGTTTGCCTTAACCTTGTTCTGCTGTGGTTAACTTTAATTTTGAATTTATGACCTCTAATTGCATCATTTCTGTTAAATTCAAACATTTCCACAAGGTATCCCCTCTCCAGACCATTGACAAATTTAAAGACCCTGATGAGATCTCCTCTCAGCCTTCTATATCTAAGTGAAAACATATTCAATTTCTTCAATCTTTCCTCATATGCCAGGTTGCTTATGCCATTAACCATTTTTGTAGCCCTCTTTTGTACTCTCTCCAAAAGCCAACAATCTTGTTCATAGCTAGGAGACCAAGTTTGGATGCAGTATTCCAAATGTGGCCTGACATATGCACAGTAAAGCTTCCTGATCACTTCCTCACTTCTGTATGATACATTCCTATTTATTGCCCCGAGCATTCTCAGTGCCTTCTTCCTGGCTTCCTTGATCTGTTCTGATGCTCCCAGTTTTGTGTTTAGAATAAAAATGCAAGGTATTTTTTAAATGACATCATAACCATTAGCAACTTTGAACACGTGTTTTGAACACTTAACATCGTCATGCCGCAAACACAAGACCTTGACTGATCCTCTGTGCACCGCCCTCGATTCCGACTGCGTGTGAGGTAGTGTTGTGGGTCCATACCGTGCATTGAATTGGCTGTGTATGTAGGTAGGTGTACGATCTGAGCTGAGGGTGAACCGTGAATTATTTGTGTTTTTCATTTTGCCTAGCACTATGCTGAGACCAACAGAGAAAGGAAGGCACATTGCTCCTGTGAGTTATGAGAGACAAAGCTGAGCTGATCACAACTCACTATCTTGTGGTGCCATCCATTGCTCACTTCTTTGTTTCTATGCTTTGATGTGACCAAAAATGATGTGTATTATGCCTATTACGTAGACTCTGACTAGGTACATATGCTTTTCTCGTCGGTTACCGGCAAATAGATTCCATGCCTGAAAAATATTATGTGCACGAAAATGTACTCCAGGAGAAATCTGTTTGCACTCCGACTCCAAACCCAGAAAGCAAGTTTCCCACCCTGCTAACTACATACATATGATTTTCCCATCAGTTACCAGCAAATAGATTCCATACATGAAAAATAATATGTCCATGAAAATGTACTCGGGAAGAAATCAGTTTGCACTCCGACTTCAAACCTAGAAAGTAAGTCTCCCACCCTCCTGGCAACTTCAACTGATGATTACCACTGGCATTACAGGCAGTGGTATCACCAATACACCATCAATACAGTCGACAATGGTCATATAAAATATCCCATTAATATTCATTATCCATATGCTTTGACATTGTACGTTGGGTTCTTCTATACAACTCTCCCTTCCAATCTATAAAGTACATGTTTGGAAACCGCTTTGGTTGAGAAATGGTACCTCAGTATTTACATGTATGAAATAGGTTACTTATAAGAAAGAGCAATGACCCCGACGAAAGCAGAAAATCGTCTATCTCCAACAGAACAAAATATAAAACGACCCAAACCACTCACGTCATTTTGGCCGCTCCGTTCGTCTTCCAAAGAACGAGCGGTCGCGCCGGAAGTTCGTGCGTTAGAGAATAAATATAGTGCAAACTCTAACTTTGCGTTTATGTTTTTATTCCGATTTTACTTGACGAGTCGGAGCATAATTGGTCTTTGATTATGAATTTGCAGTTATTTTTAACAACATTACATCGATTCAATAAGCTTACGGCGTCATGATTATAATGTGCATACGCCGACTAAAACGCTGCCTTGTATTGGTGCTATTCCTTGGCTTCTTTCGATGTTTGACTTGGACCATGCAGATATGTATGCTTGGAAAAAGCTTTAGAATATGAAATAATGGTACATTTCAGGATGCACAGGAATAATGTGTCTTCACACCCAATTAAAAGGAATAGAAATCCCCATATGACGGAAAAAGGATATTATCCGTGCAGGAAGTTCTTCATATGCTTTTGAGGGGGGAAATTTCCCCCCAATTTTGTATTATCACCCCCCTCAATAATTTCATCTCTTAATATGGAACCCTATGGAGTTTGTCCCCGCAATCCATATCGCCCGCCCATTCCCTAGTAAAACGATTCCATAGGATTGGCATTTATTTTCCATGGGTCATATGGGATCCCATATGCCCTATGGAGGAAAACCTGATTATCCCATGATCAAAGCCAAATACCATTGAAGTAAACATAATCCCACGAGAAAGCCAGAACAGCCCAATCATAGCAATGTGGAAGCTCCGCATAGCGTACGGAACCCTGGCACGACTTTTAGGCGCCCGATCCCTCACTCCTCACGCATCCACGAGGCTTGTACTTTTTGGGCAGCCGCACCTAACATGCCCAGGGACTTGTCCAAGAGATTTCAAGTGCGGTATAGCAACCTGCACCAAGACCAACGAATAATTAATCAAGAGCTTAATCAGTCATGCAGACACTGAACATATCAGGTAAAATACGTGGTTTTAAAACAGTCAGAACAGTGGCTCGAAAGGCATCAACAATCTTCACAATAGAGGATCAATCATCAGACCACCCTAGACAAAAATTCCATTAAGAAAACTTTAGGAACCATTAGGATTTCCCTAATGGTTTCAATGATCCCTAATGGTATGAATGTTATCTAATGGAATTTACTTAGATAACATTCATACCATTAGGGATCGTGGAAACCATTAGGGTTTCAATGATCTCTAATGGTATGAATGTTATCTATCTTTGGTACCTAATGGCATTATCTAATGGAATTTAATGGGCGCTGTATGACCAACGCAGTCGATGCGCCCGAAAGCCCAAATAACCAACCAACCAACTAATGAAATTTACCTGATGGTGTAGTGATCCCAATGGTCCTAATGGTATTCTGACCAGGCCAATCGGAGTTTCCATTCGGAATCTGGTGGTTTAGTGTCGCTTTCCTAGTGAAAAATATTCCGAATGGTTTTGATGGCAGTCTTTAGACATGCACAGACTGCCGTGGAATTTGTTTAATACTTCCCCAGAAAATCTCACAGGACCCACGAGCTAGCGAATCTAGGGATAGAGACATGGGGGCCATGGCCGTGCCGCCTCCAAGTGACATGAAGGGGGACCAAAATATTTCCCCAACCACAAAATTTTAAAATTTAAGAAGCTTTGTTTAGGGTATGATGGTGACAAATTATACAACAATGTGATGAACTTAGTCGAGATCGGCGAATTCGCTCCTAAGAATGATACATTTAAAGTTCACCTGGCGAACTATAACCCGCGCCGTCTCGGGAGGGGGATCCTGAACCGCCCCCCACCCCTACCCTCAGGTTTTTTCGCGGATAGTGAAATTTATTATCGCGGACAACGCGCCGAAATTTGGCATACTTTGTCCCATATCAATTTGGCATGTTGTGTCAAACTTTTGAAGTCAGGTCATCTAGGCTCAACGAGTTAGTCTGGGTCAAGTGAGCTCACTTTAAAAAAACGTTCAACCATTCGTCAAGCCTTAACTGATACAGATATTTTAATGAAACATTCAGGGTTTGCTTATCTTTGGACTTAAGGAATCATTAGGACTACTAGGTACCACTAGGACCACTAGGTACCATCAAAACCATTAGGTAACATCAGGACTCAGGACCATTAGGTACCATCAGGACCATTAGGTACCATCAGGACCATTATGTATATAATCAAATATTGAAATTGCGTTAAATACAGGTTTATAATAATTCGAATAATTGAATTGAATTGAAATAATTCAAATACATTATAGCTATGCTAGGATATTTCGTTCTCAGATGAAAAAGGGTTTTACGAAACCGCCTATCTTCACATATGCATCTCTCTTGCGCACATATTCATTGATCACTAGCGTGCCAATTTCCTCCAGTGGCGGTTTGTGCGGTTGATGTTGGAGGTGCGTTAGTCTGGAGTTCTTTGGTTTTCTTTGAAGCACCGACCACGGCCATGTATGCGTACATATCGTATGTAGAAGAAAATTTGAGGAAGGTAGTTCACATTAGTGATATAAATGACTTCAGACCTAGGAATAGGTGCGACTTACGTCCATCTGCGCCAGTCCGGGTCATGCGGAGAGGGTTGCGGGGAAAAATTGATGTGTATCAAGCGGACCGTTATACAGCACAAATACTAAAACTGGCTGGTAAGTGGCAAGTTCGGTGTGATTTTTTTCTGCATACGTTTCATTTGATAGTGTTTTTTTTAAACAATACCACTAACTTGTGGCAATGATCACATGACAAATCGCTTGCCTCTGGCACCTAGTGAAAGAAGCTCTACTAATTTATGTACCTTTGGGAAGAGGGGGGGGAGGGGTTTGAACACTTCTGTATGGCCGAACCGGTAATTGCACTGTGTACTGAACATGAAAGTGAAGAAGCTATCCAATTTTCAGAGGGTTCCTTTTGATGAAATTATCAAACCGCTTGCAAAGAGCACCCTTGAAAAACGCCATTATTACTTAGTGGTGTTCCATATTCCAAACATAAAAATGTTGTTATGCAGGATCACTTCACTGCAACTGTTGTGACACTAGTTATTAGTAGCCACCACAGAATACAACTATTGGTGTAGATGTAAACAAAAAATAGGTAAATTCCTTGTGTTTTTTTCAAGCTCACTGCTCTCGGAAGCCTGAGATGGCGCCTGCGGACTGCTAGCTCCATAAGCAAAGAAGTAGTAGAACTATGTGATCAGACTTTCATATTTCAGTATAGAAAGGTCCATTATTCAAGAATACTGCCATCTTCTTTATTTACTCTCTGAATAGGATGCTGTAGACGTCCAAAGGTAGGTGTTCAGGAAACTGGACATGTCCCCACTTCCACCTATGGGAATGGGGTCCTGAACAGTTCTGTTTCCTGAACACATACCTTTGTATGTCTCCCAAATCACGTTTGGTGCATAAAGCACAAAAATATGGTGGTGTTTGTAAGCAATCCACCTTTGTCTATCAAAATGCAAAGCACTGGTCATGTCAAAGGTGACTCTGAGATGCATTAAAAAGACGAAGCAAAATATTTTCCACTTTACAACAACATCAAGCTTTTTGTGATAATTTAAATATGTACCATAAAGCAAGATATATGTGAGATATGATTAGATTTTCCTTGATTCTCCTCCCACTCCACGCCATCTATGCTAGCTTCATTGAGTGGACTTATGGCAAGGATGCTGTAACTATGTTGTGTATTTTGCTAATATTTAGTTTTCGTGTGTTCCTTTCTGCATATCAGTATGCAAGTTTCTTTTTGTGTGTTGGCTATTTTTCCAGAATCCAGATGCATCATTGCCGTTGCAGTAGTAAAATGTATAATAATCATGGGTACTGAGTATATGGCCAGTGCTGTTGGTGCACCAAAAATCTTAATACCTCACTAATCTGCATTATTGTAGTTGTTTGTGTATATTATGCAGCAGTAGTTCCAACCTGACAAGACTGATCAGTTGGCCAAAAGGTTCTATGTTGCCTCTGATGAAGGTATGGGGCTCTTTGGTAGCATCTCTGTACTTCCAGATGATATCCATCAAGAACCATTGGGAAGATGGGCCAAGTAAGCATATTTAGTTCAGATAAAAGTTAAGGGAAGTGGTTTCAAAGGATCAGTAGTGGTTTCAAAGGATCGGAAGGTACTAAGGAATGTGTGAACACAGTTTACCCATGCTAAGTTGTAATGCTTATTTGATATGATTGCAATGAAGAAGTTCAGATATACTCCAAAGATACAACTGTATGGAGAAAAGATTATGTTTCATCCTGATGCAATTTTTCCTCTCGAAATATGACTCAGTACATTAGTCATTTCATGTATACACGAGTATTTGAACTTTCATCGGGCAATTGAAGGTTAGACACCAATTTATATTATTCATGTACAGTATTTCCTGAAGGTAAGTAGAGAAAACGAACTATAATTTCCTGGTTACTAGCAAATGTAGCCAACTAATTATGTTTGCCGAAACCATGTAAAGTGCTAAGTTGCACTTTACCAGTGCACAGTGGGAATGCCGTGTGTATGCGGATTCATAGCCGTCCACATAACTCAAGGGAGAGGTGCTGATTCATGGTGTCATATTTTTTGGATGGATGGAAGTTGTTAATTTGGGGGCATCGCCAAATTGTATCACAGGAAGGACCCCAGGATCAAGCGAAACAAGCAATAAACCATCACAATATATAGCACTTGTATGGTCGTGAGGAAGGATGTTTGATTACTTTCACGTTTAATACTAATTTATCCTGGAAGTTTCCATTCTCACTATCCCATGTCATCAAATAATACTAGGTCTTTTATCGCAATGACATTGCTGATGTTGTGTATCTAATAAGTACTGGACGCCAAATGACCCTGCTGTCGGGGCATCTCTAAACCCAAATAATCAATTTCTGATAGGTACAAGAAGTTCACAGTCCTGCAGAAAGAGATGGCAAAGCGGAATGAAGAGGTTACTCAGCTGAAACAGGTCACCCTCCTCGAGAGCAGCAAAGAGGCCCTTCAGGATTATGCCAAGCAGATGCAGGAGCAGAACCATGCATTACAGCACGAAGTGCTCGCTGCTGTTCAAGGACAAGGTGAGAATGAATCAAGACCCAACAAACACAGAGTATTATTTGAAGACAGGATCAGTCCGTAAGCAGCTCATCAGCTCATATCTCCCCAAATGTCTGCCCGCTGTTCCATTCATTTCTTGTTCGAGTCTCCCCGAACCTCTCCGATCTTCTTCTCCGCTGTTGGTCAATGGAATAGTTCCGTAGTCCCATTTGCAGATGGTGCATTGACCTTTTTAAATTTATATTTGTTTATAGGCTATATATATATAATATATATATTAGTGTTTTTGTTTTTGTTAGTTCCAACGTGGGTGCAGTAATAGTTCCATTCCTTAAGGTGATCGCCCTTGTAAACGTTATGAAGCATAATCCCTGGATTAACAGTACTTAATTGCATATGCATCAATGGCTGTACAGTTTATATATCGTATTATATTTCAGGCGAACTGTTTTCCACAGATGAACTGAAAAGGCACCTGCAAATGACTGGGAGATCGGCTGACTACATAGCGCTTGTGGAACGAAAGGTGCCCAGGTTCCTGAATGAAAAAACGACCTGCGCAGAAAACCGAAGTATCCTGGTGCACCAGACATGCAAAAAGAAGCTGAGCCACGGCCAACCCGCTTCTCGCTCCGAACAGTCGTGCCACATGCCTTGATCTTGGCCTGGTTGTGATGGGAAAAGAGCGGCATTTATGCCATTGGTCCGTATGCTGTGGAATATATCGTTGTAAACTGGTAGAACTTTACCGTGCTCTGTGCATAATTTTGGCACTATTCGATTCCGTAGCTGACTCTCTTACTGATGGTTCCAAAAGTATGGCTACAGCGTGAACCCCTATCAATAATTACGAAAGCAAAACCCAACACTTCCAGTAGTTGGCATTGATTTATGGACCTGATTAAACGTCCGATTCTAACTTGGTGCATTGTATCAGACGGTGCAGTGTTGAGAAATGTTTACCTAGATGTATTTGTGTGTGCAACAACCACAGGACAACGCTGCTTGTTGTGTCTAGAGTCATAGTGTTGCTTGTTGTGTCTAGGCATGAAATAAAACAAGGAGATTCGTACCATAATTGATACATTGAGGGTGAACATCCAAAAAACTGTTTTCAATACCAATAATTATTCCTGCTAGAAAACCCACCATTCAGACCACTAGGAACCACCAGAAGATATTGCGATCATGAGGGGCCATTAGGATCACAGGAACCATCAGGAAACCACCAAGTACCATTAGAATCCTTAGGTGCCATCAGAACCACTAGGTACCATCGGGACAATTAGGTACCGTCAGGGCCATTAGGTACCATCAGGACCATTAGGTACCATTAGACCATTAGGAATGTTCCAATTTCCAAGGGGCAAGACAATTAGGAAATGACTAATGTATTTTTGTTCTAGGGCAATCATCAGCTGATGCTACTTTGATCATCACTGTGATTGGCAGTTGGGGGCGGCGGCCAGCCTGTTTGAATACTTTGTGTCAGGTCTGTGATAGAGGCGCAGAGGCGGCGCCAGGTACCGAGTGGTGTCACACCATCACACTTCCATCCCGAACACATACTTCAAAAGCGGAGGGAGAACAAAACATGCGAAAATTACTTATTTCGCAATGTGAGCAACTCCTAGCGTCAACGCTTACTTTATACGTTCAGCATCACATTGCGAATACATTAACCTATCGGGCTGCTTCAGCGTTTGTCTGACACGCAATCATAAGTCCGTGGGGAACCCGGAGCACTGAGTTGTGCCTGAGTCCCCGGGGTACAAACTTCAACTGGCACAGTTGTTGCCAACGCTACCGGCGGCACGAACGGAACAAACAACGGCACAGGATTCACCGCCGACGGTAGTGGTGAGCTCGGTGCGCTAACAGAGGCGGTACACGTCGGCCGCGGTCTCACCTGATCCAGATGCCTCTGAATCACTACCATCCTGCAGACGCACAGTTATGTTAAGTCCCGATTTGGCAGTCACGTGACCTGCCAACGAACGTCTCCCCTCCCCACCACGGATACGATCAACAGCCGACACATACACCGGCTGTCCCACCTCAACCGACCGGTCTTGGGTGCCCCTGTCACGTACACATTTTTGTTTTTCCTGCTGGATTCTCACTTTTCTTTCCAAATCTGGCTTCACCACGTCGAGCGGGGTGCGCATCGGACGACCCAAAAACAACTCACCTGGGGAGACACTGGTTGTGCAGTGAGGTAACGGAATAGGAACCGTGAAACCTTTGTCTGAGGACTGCCTGACGTTTGCTTTCGGTAAGACGATTTAAAAGTCTGAACACTTCGCTCACTCAATCCGTTGTTCTTGGGCGACAAGGGTGGGGAAGTCAAGTGGGTTATGCCATTCTTACGGCAAAAAGTCTGAAATTCATCTGACATGAAATACTGGGCACCATCAGATACCAAGAATGTTGGTACTCCCCATGATGCAAAGGACGCTCTCAGATGCTCCATTGTCCCTAATGAAGTTGCTGTGCGAGAAGGATATATATCCATCCATTTCGAATGGGCATCCGTAATAACCAGAAACATCCACCCATCGATAGGCCCACAATAGTCTACATGAACTCGCTGCCACGCTTTTGCAGGCCAGACCCAGGGGTGAATGGGCACTTCAGGTGCACTGGCTCTATGTTCCTGACGCACCTCACAGAGTTTCGTTACTTTCGAGATGTCGTCATCCAACTTTGGCCACCAAACATACATTCTAGCGAACGATTTTGTGCGTGACTCCCCACAGTGGCCATCATGTAGTAGCCTGATAATTTGCGGACGGCCCTGGGGCGGAATTGCAACACGGGAGCTCCAAAGCAGACAGCCATCCTGTACACTCAGTTCAGATATCCGAGCTTTGTATGGAGCGAACTCGGGTCCCAACAAAACCGATGTCGGCCAACCCTCCCGGACATACTTAGTCACTTGCGATAACACCGGGTCTCTCGCAGTCCACAGGCGAAGCTGATCATCCGTTACAGGAGTTGAATCCAAGCACTCCATCAAGTGGATTGTCTCAGCAAGCGGAGGGGAGATGGCACAGTCAACAGTGTGCCGCAGCGGAAGCCGGCTCAGAGCATCGCAGTGTGCCTGCTTACCATCCAGTGACACTTCCACCATAAGTGGTGGTTTTCGTCCACCCCCAGATAACTGCGAATGCGATCGAAACAAATCGTATGATTGTCGCTCGCCGGCACAATGGCGATTCTCACTTGAAGGCAGCTCCATTGCACTGATGTCCACCGTCTCCTCTGAAACGTGACAAAGTTCCTGCGCCTGTACCGCTGCGCGACAATCTCTCCTGATGTGCCCCTCTCCACCGTATCGGAAACAGCGGCACGCTTTGAAGGGGCACGCAGAAGGCGAGTGTCGGCGGCTGTGACACCGTGCGCACCGATCCAGAAACGCCGGCCCGCTGCGTCTCGGAGCCTCGCTGTGACCCGGAGCCCTGTCTATTACGCCTACTCCGCTCTGCCACGGCGCCCGCTGCTTCCCAACTCTGCCGATCCAAAGTCGCGGCTGAAAGGGCCGGGAACCTGAATCCACGCGCTGAATGACGTCACCACCAGTCGGCATGACGATTGGTTCACGACCACTGAGCCGGCCGATGGCACCACACACGGCAGACTTCCCGCAAAGCCCCGCAGCGTTGGCAGCGGCAGATTCGTGGGCTTGGGCGATGGTGTCACTGACTTGAGAGTCAAACCAGGCTCGCTGAACAATCTGGTTTGCAGAGGCTGGTTCTAAATACTGCAGACGAGGCGATCACGAAGCATCTCCTCCAAAATAGACGGTTCGTAGTTGCAAGACGTTGCCAACTTCCGCAACCGAGCCACGTATACCGGCACGGACTCGCCACGTTCACAGATGCACAAGTTGAAACGGAAGCGGGCAACTATCGATGAATCCTCCGGCTCGAAGTGGTCGTAGAGCAGCTTAATCAAATCCTTGTACGACACTTCGTGTACTGACTTCGGGGCAATCAAATATTCGACCAGGCTAAATGTGCTCGCACCCACAACGCTCAAAAAGATAGCGCGACGTTTCTCCACTTGATCATCATTGATGCCATTCGCGACTAAAAACTGTTCGATGCGTCGGCTATATATACCAAATATCTCCACGGGCTAGCCTACTATCTTACGAACATTACACGAGGCAATTATATTAGATTCACGGACACGGGTCACGGTATCCGATCGTAGCGAACCAGCGTTTACATCGCCATAGGCGGATCCAGGCGAAATCGAATCGAGCCCCCACCCTCAAGGTGGAAAATGCCATTCTGTTTTTTTTTAATATAGAAAATATAAGCAACGTATACTACAGGAAGCATAGCAGTCCTTAGGCCGAAAGCGAGTGAAATCCGATTTTTGAAAATCTGTTACTTCTTGAATATTGTCTCACTTCCCATGCCGGTTTCGCCCATCCCCAACCGGCCGCCTGGATCCGCCCTTGCGTTACACAAAGCATGCGTATGAGGTGGGAAGAATTCAAATGCTTGCTTATCATGTCGAAAAAGCATGAGATGTTGATACTTCAAATTGTACCGTGTCCATACTAAAAGACAATGATATCTAAAAATGTATTGTATTTTACCGCACAAGATGGTATCACCTCTGTTTGCCGATGTTATATGATAGAAACGAAGACATCAGCCTTGCTTAATACGTAATGAAACTCGCCTGCCTTGTCTGGGCATTATCATAAACGATTATATTTATGCATAGATAAAGGATATTACAAAATATAACTTGTCACTGACAGCTTTGCTTGCAATGATCAGTGCCAGATATCTCGTGGAGCACTGATTGCCATTATCCGTAGATTGCTGGTAGACAGCATATTGAAGTCTGTTTGGCGCATACAAATCTCCAGTAACATTGGAACGGGCCCTAAACGTTCGGAAAGGAATCATGAGCTAATTTCTTTGCCCAATACTCTGCAACTACGCACATGAACATAAATTGCTCCTCTTGTATTCAGTGGCGTCGCCACGAAATTCTTCCAGGGGGCAAGGTCCAAGAAGCAAGGCCTCCTGCTTCCCGAAAAGGGGCCTCCATTGTGTTAGGGCCTCCTATTGTTTTTAGGCCCTTAGTATGGTTCGGGAATGGGAAACATGATTTCATATTAACCCGTCCCGTCTCGGGGAGGGGGTCTTCAACCGCCCCCTCAGGTTATTTTTTTCGCGGATAATGGACGAACGGCGCGCGGCAGCGCGCCCAAATTTCGCATACCTTTTCAGACATAAATTTGGCATGCTGTTCCAAATTTTGAAGTCAGGTCACCTAGGGTCCAAGGTCCACCTAGGACTAACTCCAACTAACTCGTTGGAGTTAGTCAAGGACAAGTGAGGTCACCTCCAAAGAAGTTCAACCAGTCGTCACGCTTTAACGGATAGAGATATTTTAACAAAAATTCCAGCGCTTGCTTATCTTTAGGGATGGAACAAAGCGTATGAGTGGATTTTTTTCCCCGTTTTTGACTACATATAAATTTTGCGTGTTTGTCAAATTGCAGTTCAAATATAGGATTCTGGCAAAAGTGAGCATTTTTTAAGGGTAAGTTGACTTCCAAGAACATTTCTCTGTCTTCTCTACGCACTGGAAAAAGGAAAATTAAAGAAAACTTAAAAACTCAAAATTTAGAAATGTCAAAGTTTTTTTAGAGTGTGTGTGTGTGGGGGGGATATAGCACTGGTCGATTTCCCTGCCCTTTTCTCATTCCAAATAAATTCTGATTTTTCGTATATCCCCAAAAATGAACTCCCCATAACCAAAACATAATGTAAAACGTGAAAAGTCGTGAAAATCTAGCTCCCCTGGTGACGTCACCTTTGGGGGGAAGTTGTTTTGGGGGTGGGCCCGGACCTTACTCGTCGAGCGCTTCTCGATGACCCCCTCTCGTTTTCGTGCGATGCTTAGTTTGGATTTTAGAGGGGGTTACTAACTGCCGCCCCCCCCCCCGAGACGGGGTGTGAGGATCTGACCGGAAAGACGGCGCGGGTTAATGCACTGTTTTTCTTGGCATGGTGCATTATTTGCTCGACGCGCAATAACAATCAACTTTTTTTCGCTGAAAACTGGGCCATACCAAGGTATAGATGGGTAGTATGTGGATAAATGTCTCAGTGTCAAAACCAACCAACGTCTCACTGCTTTCTGGAACAGAAGAATCTTCCCGCTGGCCTCTAGATTGCAGTGAGGCTGATGCTATGCACATCTTATAGAAATCTCCCATTGATCAACCCACTTTTGTGTCCTCCAAGAATATCTGAATATAGCTAGATTCATCACTACTCTTATTTGTTACCACCAGCTTAATGCCCTGAGCAAAGCTAAAGCGACCATTTCTCAGTCCTAGAACGATAATTTCACGAAGGTGACAACAAGAAGTGGGTTGCATTGGTTTCCTGGTCGGAATCTTAGGAATTTCCCAATTTTTCTAACATTTGGTGTTGGCTGCAAGGCACCTGTGAAACAAGCTAAAATAAAAATGTCTTTCCCCAATAAATTCACGCACCCGGGACTTCGACCGCTATTTTGTCCAAAGGGGACCTTTCGAAATGAAATGATCAGTGGTCAACTGAATTATTATGTGGAGCGGCCTAATCTACCACAATCTTTCCTGATTCGTCGGATTTCAACCCTAACTCCCCCACCCAATTCTACGGTTTTATTTTGGGATCCCTTGATAAATCAACTCACACTGCCGAAATTAAACCTATGGCACAAAAATCGGATCGGTATCCGAAAATGTCAAGCTGGAGCCCTTCAAAATAAGGAGGCATAAAAATATCAATATCAGGGTCAGTAAAATGGCTCTGGAGCACAGAACATAATACCAGATGCCTTCACAAATTGTGTACACTGCCGAAAAACATACCAAATCTCGAAAAATCGAGATTGGATACAAATACATGGCGCCAGGGTCTCGAAATGCCGGGTCGTAATTCGGACTTTTGAGAGACAAAAATCAGAAAGATCCACATAAATCGCATTGAGCCCGCACAACCGGCGTTGGGAACCACGCGCCTGGAGCGATAAGTCAGGCTGGGACACATAAAAATCGCATCGAAGCCCTAAAACCGAAATAGGCCGCACAAATGTCCGTTAGAAGCCAGAAATAAACACAGCGTGACCCAAAAGCACAACGGGGGCCGAAAATACAACTGACGCTCTAAAGCACACAATCTCGGAAAAAGCGACAGGGCCTTAAAACATGCATTGTAACCCTAAATAAAAATGCATGGGGCTCTAAATAATACACTGGTAGATCTCAAGGCACGCAGGGACCATGCTAACGCACAAGGATTTGTAAAAGTGGTTGGAAACACAAGAGGAAAAATGGTTCGAAATCGAACAAAAGGACCAGGAGCTAAATAAGTTAATAAAAGTTAAAAATAAAAGCAACAAAACCCTAAAACGAGCGGAGTTTAGAACATGTATTAAACCTCTAACTTGAATTTCGAATATAATACCCATCACTTTGACATGCAAAATTTCACAATTTCAGACATTCCAGTTCATATCACCCGGTCGCCACGACGCCAACGTCCGTGCACGTGCACACTCATCTTACGCATTCGGCCATATTTGACGTGCTGGAATGCTTTGTATAGGCGTTCGCTGCGAAAAGTCGAGTAATTAAATCTGATCATTAATTTCCTACCTCCCACATTTTCTGGTAGTTGAGAAATGCACATTCCACTCAGCTTTGATACACCTGATATCTTTCCTGCTATCCTCCCGGAATAGCTATCGAACCGATGCCCTTCCTGTGTTCTTTGTTGGACCCGTTGCGTCTTTCTGCGCTGTGGCCTAAAACATTTTAGAAACCCCTCCTCGTTTTAGTGTGTTGTTGCTTTCTTCGGGCACTGGTTATTTTTTTCAACGTTTCAGGGCGTTTTCGAAGATCCCGATGTCTTCATTTAACGCCCGGTGCCTTTGTTCATTTTGGAACCATGTTGCCATTTGCGACCCGGCCTCTTTTTCAGGCCCTGGTGCGTCCTTATGACCTCTGTGTGCCCTAAGAGCTTCTTGTGTACTTTTTTAGAGGTCCACGTACGTTTATTTATGGCTGCAACGCATGTGTTAAGGCCCTGTCGCTGTTTGGCAGACTATGTGCGTTTTGGGTGGCCAGTTAAATTGTAGGCCCCCGTTGTGCTCTTTTCCTGTTGTGTTTATTTGGGACTTCTGATGCACATTTGTGGTGCTCCTGTACGATTTGGTGGTTTCGGTGCGGTGCTTCTTAGTCCCAGTGCGATTTATCACACCCAGACGCGTGGTGGGGACCCAACGCCAGTTTTCTGGGCTTAACGCGATTTTTGTGGATTTTTTCTTATTTGTTGTTGTTGTAAAGTCCGAACCCCGGCCTCATTTTTCGAGTACCTGGCGCTACGTTTCTACATCTCACCACGATTTTTTTAGACACGGTATGTTTGTCAGTGCCATACGCAATTTGCGAAGACATTTGGTAGCATGTTCGATGCTCCAGAGCCATTTTCTTGAACAGGACATTTACTTTGTTGAATCCATCCTTATTTTGGAAGGCTCCAGCTTGATTTTTTTCGGATGCCGATTCGGGTTTTATGGTTATACTGTTCTTATGTGTGGGCCTAGACGCTAATTTTGTGGAGCTTCGGCGGGACTACCGATAGGAATTGTGGGTCCCAAGCGCTATATTTTGGGGGACAAATTCGAGTTTGTCCGAAGCGTTGTACTTTTTGTAAGCGCTGTGAAGCGTTTAAGTGTTGGGAAGCGTTGTGGTTTTTGTGTGTGTTTTTGTGAGTGTTTTTCAGAGTTGGACCAATATCCGGAGTGCTTGTCGTTGCTCCGACTTCATTTGTTTTGGTCAAATGAGACTGTTGTGCAATGGTGCGACCCGTCGTTCCACTAGATTGATTTTCATGGTCCGGTCGTAGATTTTTGGTACCCCCAGGCTCAGCGTGATTTTCAGAGGCCCCTGCCTGATTTTTTGGGTCCATATCGCAATTTTGAGACACCCAGCACGACGTCTACCATTTCATAGGGGGTTCTTGCAAAGTAGAGGCCTAATCTCGCGTCATAAGTATCTCGTCCCATTTCCTGGAGGCTCTTTACCGGTTTTCAACGTCTTATGTCCTACCCTCCTCCATATTCAATGTCGTCTTCTCTCGTCTCGAAGAATCTTCTCTTACATCTTTGGGCCCTTTACCATGACCAGGGGCTTCCTCTCATGTCCCAGGGGCATTAGCTGCCAAATTAGGGGCCTCCTGCCACGCCTCGTGGGCCTCCCCCTTTATCCTGGCAAAGTCTTACCAGTTTTGAGGGAATCTTCAATTTTGGAAACCTCACACCCCTTCATACCTGTTACCACTCCCATCTTAACATGCGCCCTGGAGGGGAGGGGGGGGCGAAATCCACCCCCCGGTTTTTCGTAGATAACTCCCGATTTTGCCAGCCGATATACGCCATTGTTTTTATGCCTGCTTAAAAATGAACGGCACATTGTTTAAAGCAAGAAAAAAAGAAAATCGACGGAAAATTGTTCGAGTTAGGGGTCGGTAAATTCAAAACATTTTCTCAGCGCCAGACAACAAATATCGCCGCTTATGCGCTTCCCGTATATTGGCAAAAAGAAAGTGTTCTTGGCAACACTAGCGACTTGTTGGATGACAACTTAAGGTTTGTCATTGTGTGCCTAAGCGTTTCTATACTTTATTCATGTATTTCACTCTTTTCTTGTGCCGAGCCGCCCAACGGAGCTGTCAGGTGTGCAGCCCGGTTCCGGTAACTGGAGCAGGTAATGACCTGATAAAGTCCTCCCATATCGGTGACCTGAGGTCAAATGGTGGATCTGGCATGTGTATTGCATCATTAGTAATGTCCAAAACATCATGAATCCCTATTTTTGAGCATTTAAACACAATCACAGCGATCCATAACAATGACAAACCAAGCCACACAAAACCAGAAAATTTTGCAATTATGACCTAATTTGACCTTGAAGATATTGACTTAAGGTCACGAAATTTGCACACAATAGAACTAACAATCGTGCCCATTCACCCTGTGAATTTCGTTCCTCTAGCTTTAATGGGAGCCGAGATCTTAGTGGGGGCGGAATCCGCCCCCTCCAGTGCGCGTAATTTTCAGAGGTCTTCCAGGGCGCGTGTTAAGGGCCTCCTCTCATTTTCTTGGAAATCCTTCCGGTATTCGGGGCCTCATTCAGGCCTGGAGACCTATGCTCATTTTTGGTGGACTCCTCTCGAGTCCGGCAGGGCCCTCATTTCTCTTCTACAGTCCTTTTGTCAAATTAGGGCCTCCTCTCACGTCTTGGGTACCTCTTGCTGCAACGTGTTGATTCGGACTTCACCCATCTTAGGAGTGGTATCTTATCTTCTGGTGGACTCCTCTTCTCTCCCAGTGTCCTCCTCTTCCAAGTTACACACAACATTTCCTCTCTCAGTGGCCTGGTTATTTCCCGGGGATCTTTTTGACCATCTGCGAGCCTTTTTTTCCGACTGGGAGGTATCTCTCTTATCCAATGGCTCTCTCCAATTTTATGTCCTCCTCGTTCATCGTGGGGTCTTATTTCCAATCTTGTGTCGTCCTCTTCCGAATTAGGTGCCTCCTGCCATGTCTCTGGATCATCCTTTTCTAACTTGGTGGAACCTTACTCGTTTTGGTGCCTATTTGTGCGTCTCCAAAACCTCATCTCATATCCACTGGCTTTCTTTTCCGTCGTGGGGCCTCATCTCATTTTATGGGACCTCCTTTCCCGTATTGGGGCCTCCATTGCAATTCTGGGGGCCTCCGTGCCAATTTTTGGCACTGTCTTGATTTCTGGAGCCTCCTACCCTCTCCTAGGTGACCCATTTTTAAAATTATGGGACTCCTTTCACGTCTTGGAGGCCTCCTAATCTGTCTTTGGAGTCTCATTATCCTCTTAGCACGTTGCTTTTGTGTCCTAGTCCTAAATCTTCTCTTTTAGGGTACCCGTCTTCTAAAATGTGGGCCTCATCAGACTGGTCTCAGTGGCCTTCTCTCATTCCTAGGGGGGACTTCTTACCCATCTTGGACCCTCTCTTGCGTCCGGATAAATACCTCTTTTCAGTATTTTCTATTGTAGGGTCCTTCTCTTCCATTTTGAGGGCCTCCTTTTCCAAATTAAGAATATCTTGCCACCCATCGAAAGCCTTCTCGTGTAACCCTGTGTGGCTTCTTGCCCGTCTCGGTGGCATCCTTTTCGTCCTGGAGGTCTCTTTTTCGTCCCAGGGGTCTCCTTTTCGTCCTAGGGGCCTCCTCACAATCTCTGTTCTATGTCTCTTATAGGAACCTGATTATATTTCCTGGAGTCTCGTCAGTGTTGGATCCTCCTTGACGGCATCATCTTCTGTCCCGTCGAGCTCCTTGCTCACCTTTTTGTCCTATGCATTTCCGGATAGTGGTCTCCTCAAATTACAGGGGACGGTCCCCCAAGTCTCAAGGTAAGGAGGGGTGGAGACGATTGCCCCCGCTGCCCCCCCCCCCCCCCCCGGTGGCGACGTCCCTGCTCCGAAACCTCATCTCATATCCACTGGCTTTCTTTTCCGGCCCAGGGCCTCCTCTCATTTTCTTTGGCCTCCCTTCCCGTATTGTGACTCCTTTGCAATGTTTGGTTCCTCCGTGTCAATTTTTGGCACTCTCTTGATTTCTGGTGCCTCCTACCCTCCCCCAGGTGACTTCTTTTTCAAATTATTGGCCTCCTCCTGGAGGTCCCTAATTGGTAGAATCTCTTTTTCTTCCTGGGGCCTCCTTCTCGTCATAGGGGACACCTTTTCATCCTGGAGGGACTCCTTTTCGTCTTGGGAACCTCCTTTTCGTCCTGGGGCCTCCTATTGGCCCTATTGGCCCTATAAACTATTTAGCAAATTATGGTCCTCCTCCTGATAGCCCCTAATTTGTAGAATCTCATTTTCTTCCTGTGGGCCTCCGCTTCGTCCATGAGGGCCTTCTTTTCGTCCTGTGAGCCTCCTTTTCTTCCGGGGGCCACCTTATCATCCTGGAGGGCCTCCTTTTCGTCCTGGGGGCCTCCGTGTCAATATTTGGCACTCTCTTGATTTCTGAGGCCTCCCACCCTCTCCTAGGTGACTTCTTTTTCAAATCATGGGCCTCCTCCTAGAAGCCCATAATTTGTAGAATCTCCTTTTCGTCCTGGGGTCTCCTATTCGTCCTGGGTCTCCTTTTCGTCCTGGTGGCCTGCTTTTCGTACCGGGGGCCTGGTTTTCGTCCTGGGGGCATCAATTTCGTCCTGGGGGGTCTCCTTGTCATCCTAGGGACCTCGTTTTCGTCCTCGGGGCCTTCTTTTCGTCCGGGGGCCTCCTCAAATTTCAGGGCGGCGACCCCAGGCTCATGGCAGGGGCGGAATTGCCCGCGCTGCCCCTCCCCCCCGGTGGCGATGCCTCTGCTTGTACTAACCTGCGCTTATCTGAGTATTTACGACAGCATTTGGATGTCGAGCACATCACAAGACAATTCACCCATCCGGGCCCACCCAAGTTTTTCAGCTAACTGAAGGTGGGGGTGGGGTCCTGACCTCTCTAGAGTCCCCGGTGTTTCCACCCATGTTTGATACCATGAATGCGGTTCTGTCCAAGAAGGTCTTGTGCACTCCTGATCCTCTGCGCCCTGCTGTGTGGGAGGCCGCTTATTTATAAACTAGGCATGTATTCCAACAAAGCTTATGCTCAGGGTAACCACCCTGCCAAGAGCTCTAGATTAGCCGGCCGACCTAACGATGCAGAGTTCTGGAGGCTCCCTTTTATCAGGACCCTGTCGCGTTACTCATAATTGTCTTGAATGTTGTGCACGGGAGGTCCGTTATTTAGGAACGGCATGTTCAACAGGTTCCTTGTTTTAGAAGCCATTCGTTCTGGAAATTCCTGTTCAGAATGACAGCCATCGCACTCTACATTTTCCCTGACTGGGACAATGGCGTCTCTAAAAACAATGCAGACGCAGCACCTGCGTTTGAAACTCAGATTTATCATGCACTGTGATAGAGTGAACGAGTGAACGCTAAAACACCACAAATACAGATGATTCCGGATAACTGCATATTTTTCAGACTTGCGCTTCCATTGATTGCAACGGACCGTGAACACTTTCAGCAGTTCCATTCCGTACGGTTCTGATGTGTATATGTGTATACGTTAGGGATGTTCGGCAGCCTTCAGAGGTGCACATGCATCCATAGCAACGTGCATCCATCCACCCATTACATTGCTTCGGCGTAGCTGGTTCGGCCTTGTTCAACAGTCTCCTTGTTCAAACATTGATATTAAACAATGATATCTGGTATCCAGCGCTCAATAAAAACAGTAGCCCAACGAAGTTACCTCCGCCGTTCTACCGACATTTTTAGAATGTTCAATGACATTCCGTAAACTTAGGTGGCAAAACACATAGCATGAAACAAAATGTTCCCTAAGTCTACCTAGCATGAACATAGTTTGCATGCGGACTGCATCGAACCACTTTTGTGAAGCTTGGCAGTTTCGTGTTTACTCAGTTTTCTGCTGCACAAACCAATCGCTCACATAGCATTTATAGCTGAGCGTGGCGGTGGAGGCCAGGCGCATAAAATGTTAAAAAGCACACATTCACTCGGTAATATTCATCATTCTACTGTGTACCATAACAGCCATGGTCTTCACCACCAGTGGTGATCCATATGGACCATCAACGGTGACGATTTTTAACCTCATCTAACTTTTTTTTAGTGGAGCCCGACCCCATCCGGAAAGCTGGCAACTTCAATACAGAATCTGGCATCTTTAATTTCCCGGTTTCTATATCAGTAGACATCTTAATCGGGTGGATGGACTTGGCCGAAGGCCCCGCCACAGGTTCGACTGAGGGGTTTCCTTCGCGGTCAACGCCAGCATGGCCCGAGGCGTGTCCAACGTTTGCCCCACCTGCCCGTCTAACCTGTCCTTAAAGATGCGCTATCTAACAGGATGTGCCAATATCATGCGGGTACCGGACGGGAAACGATTAACTAGGAGACCAAGGTTTTGCTTGCGAAATCACACAACCGAGGTCACCAATGCTGTGGTTCTTTGGTCATATTGTGGGTGTCCTTTTTGTCTTCAGGCCTATCAAAGTAAGCTATTGTTGTCATAGTGAGCTCTGACAGCACATAAACTGCAACTTCAGGACTAAAGGTGATTGCGTGCGTATAGCCTACGCAAAGGTAGAACCCGCCGTCCCGAGGATGGAGGGGTTTACCTTAGTTTTCGCTCACAAAAACGGCGACAGCGAGTTGAAATTTGTCATAGCTTTTCCCACCTGGATTTGACATGTTGTCAACATTTCGAATGTGCCCAAGATATTTTATGTTTCGGTAGACAAACATTTTGATTTATGTTCCATTTCGCCTTCCTTCCAAAATATTCATTTTCAATCTCCCCCGAAATGAGATATCCAGAATCAAAAATATGACGTCAGTCATGACTTCAATTCAACTCAAATCACAAGCGATGCCATTTTTAGAGGAAAAATTTTGTGGACGGTTTCGGGCTCTACTAGTCGAGTTCTTTCCGATGAAGCCTCTTCCGTTTCCATGCAATCCTTCGTTTCGATATTCGATTGGGCTTATAAAGACTCCCCCCGAACGAAGTGTGAGGATCTGATCTGAAGGACCGTTAATATATGGGGCTTAATACAGTTCCATGCATCAGTGAATGTCCGTAAAAGTAGCAATTATTAATGGCTACCTGTGCACTGAACCTGAATGAATATGGGAATGTGATGGTCATGCAATGCTCACAAGTCTGCAAATCTATTTTCGTTCCGACGATCGGCATTGGATTACAACCGTTGTCGTTTACCAGGGGGAAATGACCAACAATAATGCAACATATGAGGAATGTTTGTTATATATATATGTGTGCGATCACTAGTTGAAACTTGGTGTTGGAAATGATGGAAAAGAAAACGATAGGGAAGTGCGCAAGGAAGCTCCTCCCAGGAAGTCACGCGAAGTGGAATGCATGGAGGTAAATTGCAGTAATATTGGAATAGAATGATGGGGACAGCAAGCACACATGAAATAATAACGTTAGGAAACTTTTGGAGGAAGCAAATTAACTTTCACGACATAGCTAATGCACATTGTCGACATTTTCATGCACATGGTTTGATATTCATTCCATCAACGTTCCTGACATATAAGAAGTTCCGTCAGGTGGAAAGGATTTTATGGCTATTTTTGTGTTTTTTAGGAACATCCTAAATGGCACCCACAAAAATGAGGGAGCAAGGCTATACTGACACAAGTGCATCTAACGCAACTTTGTGAGCCCTGCACAGCATCACTTCGTCAAACTACTCACACAATGCAAGACTCACACAATTTAAGACGGCGCCTTGGTATATATGAAGAAAATACATTTAATTTGTGCAGCTGCCATTCGAATTATCATCCGTTTAGGCAACAAGATTACACAGATCAAATCTACCATTAAACAATTAACACGTGCCCTGGAGGGGGGGGGCGAAATCCGTCCACCCCTCCGGATTTTCGTAGATAACTCCAGGTATTACCGGAAGATATATGCCATTGCTTCTGTACCTGCTAATAAATGACCGAAGCGTTGCTTAAAGTAAGAAAAATGAAAATCGACCGAAAATTGTTCGAGTTACGGGTCGCTAAAGTCAAAACATTTTCTAAGCGCCAGACCACATATGTCGGCGCTGATGCGCGCCCCATATATTTGCAAAAAGGGAGTGTTCTTGACAAAACTAGCGACTTGTTTGATGTACATTGTCATGGTACATTATTTCAATGTCACGTCAAGTCACCAAGGTCAAGTCAGGTCAAGTTCATGACATGTTAACCCGTCCCGTCTCGGCGGGGGGGTCTTCAACCGCCCCCCTCAGGTTTATCGCGGATAGCGGACGAACGGCGCACGGCAGCGCACCCAAATTTTGCATACATGTTCCCACATCAACTTGACATGGTGACTAAAAAATGTTAGGCCAGGTCGTCTAGGGTCAACGAGTTATTCAAGGTCAAGTGAGGTCACCTCCAAAAAAGTTCAACCAGTCGTCACGCTTTAACGGATACAGATATTTTAATGAAACCTTCAGTGTTTGCTTATCTTTACGGATGCAACAAAACATACGAGTTGAATGTTTCATTTTTTTAAGTTTTTGACTACATATAAAATTTGCCTATTTGTCATTTTGTAGTTTAAACACAGGATTCTGGCTAAAGTAAGCATTTTTATTAGGGCAAGTAGACTTCCAACAACATTTCTGGGTCTGCTCTACCCATTGGGGGAGGAAAATTAAAGAAAACTTGAAAACGCAAAATTGTTAACTTTCGAATTTTTTTTTTTTTTTTTTGGGGGGGGGAAATGTATAGCCGTGGTCGATTTCGCTGTCCTTTTCTCATTCAATTTTTTTTCTTTCTCATATATCCCCAAAAATGAACTCCCCAGAGTAAAAAGCACAATGCAAGTCGTGAAAATTCGTGAAAATCTAGCCCCCTGGTGACGTTACTTTTGGGGGAATTTTTTTCGGGGGTGGACCCGGACCCTACTCGTGGAGCGCTTTCCGATGACACCTCTTTCGTTTTCGTGCGATGCTTAGTTTGAATTTTAGAGGGGGGTTTCAACCCCCCCCCGAGACGGGGTGGGAGGATTTGACAGGAAACACCGCGCGGGTTAATACACTCCCTGGAGGAGAGATGGCGAAATCCGCCAACCCCTACGATTTTTTCGTACATAACACTATATTGTACTGGCCTATATACATACATTTTTGCGTACCTCCTTAGAAATGACCGGCGCATTGTTTAAAGCGAGAAAAATGAATATCGGCCGGAACGTTTTCAAGCTAGGGACCGTTAAAGTCAAAACAATTCGCAGCGCCAGACCACAAAAATCGGCGCTGATGCGCTTCCGGTATATTGGCAAAAGGGAAGTGTTCTTGACAACACTAGTGACTTGTTTGATGCATATTGTTATGCGATATAATTTAAAAGTCATGTTAGGTCGCCGAGATCAAGTCAGGTCAAGTTCATGACAGGCTAAAGGAACCAAACTTGGTCAACTGGAATGTGTCACAAATGCAAATGACTGTCATGCGATTGATGTCACTTTGCATGTTGCTGCCTACACATCCCGAAATCTACGGTTTGTCATTGTGTTCCTAAGCGTTTCCATACTTTATTCATGTATTTCACTCATTTTTTGCGAAGCCGATTGTGCCGAGCCGCCCAACGGAGCAGTCGGGTTGGGAGCCCGGTTCCGGTAACTGGAGCAAGTAATGACCTAAGAAAGTCCTCCTATATAGGTGATCTGAAGTAAAATGGTGGATTTGACATCTGTATTGCATCATTAGTAATGTCCAAAGCATCATTATTGCCAATTTTGTAGCATTTAAACACAATAACAGCAATCCATAACAATGACAAACAAAGCCACGAAATAACAGGAAATTCCCCTATTTTGACCTCATTTGACCTTGAAGATATTGACCTAAGGCCATGAACTTTGCACCCAATGGAGTTCACTATCGTGCCCATCCACCCTGCGAAATTAGTTGTTCTACACTGAAAGCAAATGAGCACAAGAAGAGCGTGTCAAGGATGAAAGCATAGCAGTGTCGTGTCATCAGCACATCCACACTGTGCTTTCCATCGTGTTTTCATTTTCGGGTCGTAATAACACGACCTGGTTGTGCTTTGGGACACAGCAGGTACAAATTGCAAGGTGGCAGCACATTGGCAGCCAATAGCAGCACAGCATGACTGAGCTCCCAATAGTCGTGACGTCATAAACACGTAATTCCTGTGCTTATTGTGGGCTCGTGTATTACGGTTGGAATATTTGTGTTACGGAACGCCATTTCCATGAGCTACGAACCGGCGCCATATTGTTATTTTCAGTTGTGCGGGATCATCTCGTGTTGTGCTAAATTCGAGGCGAAAGACGATCACTCAGCGCTACTAGAACGTGAAGGAGAAATGGCTGAAGCTATGGTAAGCTGCCCACTTTGGTAACTTTTCAGCTTTATTTATATAATTAAGTACCTATGTAGGCAGGAATCTTGATTCTGATTTTGAAAATAGTGGGTGGAGGGACAATGCATGAAGCCAATGGTCGGACCAATATGATTGGACGGCAATCTCCATGAGTCTCAATATTAGAGACTGAAATCATCTAGGGCCAAAGCCAGCATTAAGGGGACACTCTCTCCTTCAGAAATATAGAAACAAGACCCAAGAATGTACGCAAAGGTGGGTGAGGTGGAATGTCTGAAATTAATGGCAGGGGATGCCACCAATGAAGTTTTTATATATATTTCTTGGTCAACACCATGTGGGCAATGCTAAATTTCCTAAATTTGTGACGAGGCACACTGCCTGCAGCCATAGGTACCCATACAACAATGTAGGTAGTTTCAGTTTCTTTCAAATATTGGGAAGGGGAATAACCAACTTAAAGCTTCTTTTCTTGCGTTATTTTGCCTTCTAACTGAAAACTAAGTATTTGCTCAGTAAATTAACAGTCACATCAGGTTAACCATGTTCATAAACATTTCATTTGAAAACAAAATCAAACGATTCAAGTTGGTTTCCTTAAAGCACAATTCAATTTTCAGAGACTTTAGAAAACTAGGATGATCGGATTTAATTGCTGGACTTTTCACAGCGAGCGCCCATACTAAGCACTGCAGCACGTAAAATATGGCGCAAGTTTATCATGTGACAGTAATTAGCAAAAGGCAGAAGGCCTAGCAGAAACCGCAGCATCGTACGAAGTGTTGCGAATGCGGCGAATGCGCAAAATGAGTGTGCACGTGCACAGACGTTGGAGTCGTGGCGACCAGGTGATATGAACTGGGATGCCTGAAATTGGGAAACTTTACATTTCAAAGTGATGGGCAATATATTTTAGATTCATGTTGGGGGGTTTAATACATTTTCTAAATTCCTGCTCGTTTTAGGGTTTTGCTGTTTTTACGCACCGATAATATTTTTACGTGTCAGGGCGTTTTCGAAAATCCCGATGTGCCTATTTAGCCCTTGGTCCTTTTGTTCGAATTGGAACCATTTTGCCTTTCGTGGTTCCAGACACTTTTTCACACCCTTGTGCGTTAGCATGGTCACTGCGTGCCTTAAGAGCTTCCAGTGTACTTTTTAGAGCTCCATGCATGAGCTTTAGAGCTTTAGAGCACCATGTGTGTTTATTTAGGTCTGCAACGCATGTTTTAAGACCCTGTCAATTTTTGGGAGATTCTGTGCTTTAGAGCGCCAGTTGTATTTTCGGCCCCCGTTGTGCTCTTGGGGTCCCGCTGTGTTTATTTGGGGCTTCTAACGCACATTTGTGGGCCCTAGTTCGGTTTTGGGGATTTGTCTGTGTCCCAGCCTGACTTATCGCTCCTAGGCGTGTGGCTCCATGTGCCCAACGCCAGTTTTCTGGGCTCAATACGATTTTTGTGGATCGTTTCTGATTTGTTCTCTCTCAAAAGTCCGAATTCCGGCCCAACATTTAGAGACCCCGGCGCCATGCATTTGTATCCCATCTCGATTTTTCGAGATTCGGTATGTTTTTCGGCGGCGTACCAATTTGTGAAGGCATTTGGTAATATGCTCTGTGCTCCAGAGCCACTTTATTGACCCTGACATTTATTTTTGGGGAATCCCTACTAATTTTGGAAGGCTCCAGCTTGATATTTTCGGATACTGATCCGGTTGTTGTGGAATAGGTGTAATTTCAGCAATGTGAGTTTATTTTTCAAAGGATACCAAAATAAAACCGTAGAATTTGGTGGGGGAGTTATGGTTGAAATCCGACAAATCAGGAAGGATGGTGGTAGATTAGGCCCCTCCACATGATAATTCAGTTGATCACTAATCGTTTCATTTCGATAGGGCACCTGTGACAAAATAGCGGTCCAAATCCCAGGCGCATGAATTTATTCGCGAACAAGTTGTTATTGTAGCTTGTTTGACAGGTGCCTTGCAGCCAGCTCCAAATGTTAGAAAAAATTCGAAAATTCCTAAGATTCCAATCAGAAAACCAATGCAACGCACTTCTTTTTTCCCCTTCGTGAAATTATCGTCCTGGGACTGAGAAATGCTCGCTTAAGCGTTGCTTAGGGCATCAAGCTGGTGGTAATAAATAACAGTAGTGATGAATCCAACTATATTCAGATATTCTTGGAGAACATAAAAGTGGGTTGATCAATGGGAGATATCTGTAAGATATGCTTAGCATCAGCGTCGCTGCAATCTAGAGGGCAGCGGAAAAACTCTTTTGTGAAAGAAAGCATTGAGATGTTGGTTGGTTTTGACACTTCGGTATTTATCCACATATTAATTATTTATACCGTAGTATAGCCCAGTTTTCAGCGAAAAATAATGATTATTGCTATTGCGTGTTGAGGAAATAATGCACCATGCCAAGTACAAACAGTACATTAGTATGAAATCTACATTAATATGAAGTGAAAAGGCCTAAAACAATAGGAGGCCCAAACACAACAGAGGACCCTTTTCGGGGAGCAGGAGGCCCCCTTTCCATCTTGTCCCCCTGGAAGAATTTCGTGGCGACGCCACTGGGTACACCAGCGCACTCAGGTGGCGGAAGTTGTATTTGAACCCTCAAATACCATTAACTTTGAAATGGTGTTGACTTTATGCTATCAATCGTGACTAGGCAGCAAGGGATCCAACATTATTAGGGCGGAGGAAATCAAACATCAGCAGGTAGCAAGTAATCGAGCATCAGTAGGCTAGCTTTATGGGCTTTTCAAACTTTTTACTGTAAATTTCAGCATATATTCCAACACACAAAGTTGAATTTTTTCTATTCTTTGGTTTCGAATGAAAAATATGGGATTCATGACAAAAATGAGTGGTCACCTCATAATGATTATGGTAATAAATGTAGTTTGCTTTGACTTTTCTTGACATTCTGGAACAACCTTGAACAAAACATCTACTGATATTCACATCCTGGCATAAGAGGAAAGATTGAATTTGTATAATTTGTAGAATTTGTAATAATTTGTATGAGGGTGAATGATCAAAACCTGGTGGAAACATCCAAAGGCAAAGTAGCAAAGAATACCAAACAGTTCTTGATTTTTGTTTTCATGTGCTCATAGTCCCCAGTTTTCAACTGCACTTCACAGAGTAGTTTTATATTTCCCTTGAATACAAAATCATCTTGGAACACAGTTAAGTAAATAAGCCGTCTGGCTTTGAAAGGAAAACAAGCAAAAAAATAAGAAAAAATCATAACGTAAAACCCGGAGGTGCAGTAAAGGTAGATGAGACGAATTGTCAAACAGGAATATTCTTTCCACTCTTGTCCTGTCCCCCGACCGGCTTTCTAACATTCCCGTTCGCAATCGACAATCTCATTCGCAGGCTACACAATTATGAGGCTGGGTCAGTCTCGTGGAACTCGTCTGCAAACGAGTAGAGTGTCATCGGGAGGCCGGAGTATCCGCGCCGCCTGAGAAGGTGGTCCAGCTCGTGTATCCTGCCCCACACCAGCTCGCGGACATCTGCGTCAAACACGGTCCGGTCCAACGCCACCGGGTGGTGGGTGTTATGGAAGCTCCCCTCGACGTGTTGTAGCGCGCAGTCGAGGCGACCGCGAGCCGGCCGCACACCCAGGAAGGTCAGCATCGCCTGCAGGTGCCACCGCGGCTGCTGCACCAGCAGCTCGTAGGGGACGAGCAGGGTATCCAAGGGGCCGGTTGCCCAGACAGTGGCCAGCTGCTGCCACTCAAGGCTGAATCTAGCTACGAACGCCGTCCAGTCAGCGCCGCGGAACTGCTCCGGCTCGGCCCGACTGCGGTTCAACAGCACGCTCCAGCCGGATATGAAGTGGCGCATCGACACCAGCGTCGCGAACGGATCGCGCACCAGCAGTATGGCAGGCATCGGGTACCCGCCGCTAGAGGGGCCGGTGCGCCGCCAGGGCGGCGGCCAGGCATGAGTCTTTGCGATCAGGCAATTGCGCAGCCCCGGTAGCATGTCCTCCCCGATGAAGCCCATCTTGAGCAGCTCGCGCTCTCCGCTGCGCCGGAAATCGTCTAGTACCCGCAGCACCTTCACTACGGACGACAGTACTTCCTTGTCTGGGAGCCCCATGGGCTGGTACCAAACGCCGCCGCAGGTGGCGAGGCCGGTGGCAGCCTCAAGAAGGTAGCGCGTCCAAGTGTTGCCCGAGCGGAAGAAGGATACGAGTCGGGCGTCCGGCAAGCTGCCGGTGCGACCGAAATGGGTGCGGTATCGCTGGCAGACGGTGTCGGAGAACCAGGAGCCGGACGGCAGCGCCGGCTCCCGTAGCGAGGCCAGCGGCACGTGCAGCAGCTCCTTTTCATCTGTCGCGGCTGGGCCGACGCCAGCAGTCGCTGGGTAACAGGGAGAGGTCACATTGGAGGCAGCTGCACCACTGGAAGGAGCCACAGGGCTGAAGGGAGCAGCAGGGCCAGAGGGAGCGGCGAGGCTGGAGGGAGTCGTGCGGTCGCGGTAAATGGAACGGGAGTGAGGAGGGGGGAGGGAAGTCTGAAGTGAGATAAGGCGACTGGAAAGATGAACGATAACAGAGAGAGGGTCGGAGCGCAGCAGGGCGAGCACCACCAGCACGACCACGCCCACTGCCACAGCCAAGGCCACCGAAGTCAAGCGTCGCAGCATGTCATCAGACCCACGCCCTGCAACACAGGGAGAGAGGAATTATTTACCCTTCACTTGTGATACTTGTCAACAGTCCACAAGTCTGCTTACGTGCTACTGAGTGTGAATGATGCAGTGGCGGATCCAGGAGAGCATCATGTTATGCTCCCATCCCCATGTGCTCCTTTCTCTTGGACCCTGAAGGGGCCCAAGATGGTCTTTGAGTACATGCTTCAACATAGGTCGTGACGAAGCGCAATAAATACGGAGTTCAAAGAGGTTCCCGGGAGATCGGTGAGAACCAAAGTGACGATTTGAAGGGCTCCTGAGTCGACGCGACGGACCTCTAGGGCGTGGAAAGACGACCCTGGCTAATGGAGAGGGCTTCGGGCTGATGACGAGTGTCCTCAATTTGATGTAAAATTTGCACCGGCAGACGCTGAGGGCCCGGTTCGAGGCAACATGAAGGGCCTCTAGACCGAGACGCACACAGGACTTTCGTAATGGGTGTACACATTCATAGCGGGCGCCTGGTAGACTGAACCCCTGTGATTGACACGGACCTCTGACTACTCAGTGGGGTGTCCTTTTTTGATACAGTATTCTTGGCTATCATTCGATACATATCAGCGTGCTAAGTACGAATATTTCTACCTTAGTGGAAATATCGTAAAAATTTAAACCCGCACAACTCTGGCGGCGGATTCGGGGTGTATCAGCGGCTTGGACACTTCTTGTTTGGTACCACGCTGATGCTAAGTTGTCATTTTCTGTATTCAGTCTGAAAATATGTCTTGAAAATAAGGACTTGGGATCTTCCTGTGCGATCTGCTATCCTGCTCACAACGACCTTCAAGATTACGGACTTGGACATTTTTTCTCACACTTTCCAGCTTTACTCTTAGATGGTAAATATTACCGGCCAGAAACTAACTGAAATGTGACCTATCCTTGTCTCCGTCATCAAAGTTTTGAGTCTCCAGTGAAAGTAAATTTTATGTGGGAACTCAATATTTGGATGAGCTTTGGTGGTTCGAATGATCGCCGCCAATGACATTTCTGCCGTTCGACTCGCGGAGCTGCGACACGAACGATCGGTGGAGATGGACATCGGTTGATTTTATAATGCCAATGGACAATATTTATTATTATTCCGGGGTGCCAGGAACCTAACATACGAACACAATGTGAGGATGAGGTGAATATGTCAAGAAAAAATGTTTCTTCGCAATGCATCTGAAATAATTATATCTCAGTCCATTCGCAAACCAGCCTCAGGTACACGTTAGCTGGGGGACCCCCACCCTCACCCACCCTCTGTCTCCGCCTCCCCTTTCCACTCGAATGTCGTCACCAGTGATTTAACCCTCCTATAAAATCCTCACACCCTATCTCGGGGGGGGATAGAAACCACCTTTAATCTCCAAACTAAGCGTACCACGAAAACGAAAGAAGTGTCATTGGAAAGCGCTCGACGAGTAGGGTCAGACACCATTCCCACAAATTTTCCTTCCGAAATAGTGACGTCACTTGGGGCCCTAGATTTTCACGACGTACATTATGTTTGTGGCTCTGGGGGATTCATTTTAAGGGAGACTTGAAAAAAAAACTAAAATTATTTTTAATCAGAAAAGGAAAGCGAAATCGACCAGCACCATCAATTTTTTTGGCAACCCAGAAATCAAACTGTTACAAACAAAATCAATATGTTGAGTTTTGAAGTTTTCTTTAATTTTCCTGTTCTAATAGGTAGAGTGAACCGAAAAAGGTTGTTCGAAGTCAACTTGCTCTCATGAAAACTTCTTACTTTAGACAGAATCTTCGATTTGATCTCTAATAAGGCAAATAGACAAAAATAATAAGCAATCAAAAACTGAAGAACAAAAATTTACTTTAGTGCGTTTTGTTGTATCCCGAAAGAGAAGCAAACGCTGAAAGCTTCACTAAAATATCTTTATCCGTTAAAGCGTGAAGACTAGTTGAACGTTACTGGAGGTGACCTCACTTGACCTTGACTAACTCGTTGACCCCAAACGACCTCACTTGAAACTTTTGACACAACATGCCAAATTAAGGTGGAAAAGGTTTGCTAGATTTCGGTGCGCTGCCGCGGGCCGCTCTTTCAATATCCGCGGAAAATAGTAGGGGGCGTCGTCAACGACCCCCTCCCAAGACGGCGTCGGTTAAAATGACTGGGGGCGCCTCCTACTCTTAGATGCAAACCGCCCTCTTACTCGAAATATCTTAGACGAGGCCCTGATTCCAAAGTTGTAAATCTATTGCAATCAGGGATAATGTTTACATATTTTTGTGCCGAGAGTCGGAAATCCCCTCTCCAAAATGCCGCTGAAGCTTTAACATCTCTATTGTATTCGACTGTCATGGCAGTCTAAAAAACATACAGTACCTCAAATTTCAGCTCACGGTTCATTACCAATAAATGCATGCATTTATTTCCACGCTCTTATGTATTATTTCCTCTTCTCCCTCTCCTCAGACCAATTCTATTTGCATGCTTATATTGTCCAGAAGAAAGCGAATTTTAACAAAACATAGACCGTGAAGTTCAGAGCTGGACTTCAGATGGGGCGCACCTCTGCTGCCATCAATCGTCCGTCAGTCCATGGTCTCTAAACGTTTCAAATTGAATTTACATTTTGCCGGAGCTGTTCACATTCACCTAAACTGGGTTTCGTTTTGCTTTGCAGTCACGTTGTTCTCTGCTTGGCCGTCCTGTTTACATTGGCCACACATCTGCACCACTGATTCGGTAGCGAGCCCGGCTGCTCGCTCGGTCTGCAGGCTATGGTTCGGAACGCCACAATGCAGTGAAGCACTGTGGCATGTTTTCAGCTTGTCTAGCGTGAGACGTCGGGTCTATGAAGCATGTCGCAGTGCGCCACTGCGGTGAGCCGTTCCTTGCCACAGCCAGCCGACCGAGCTGAGGCTGTCAGGCTCTCTGCCGGGTCAGGTGTGTGGCTGATGTAGGCAGGACGGCCACGCAAAGAACAAGGTGGCTGCAAGAAAACCGAGTTAGGGTCAGGTGGCCATGCGCAGCCACGGCAAGATGTCAAGATGTAACTTAAATCTAAAAGGCAAACGTTGTAAGCTCAGAGATTAACTGGCGGTCGATGGCTGGGATACTTCTTAGTCCTTTGAGCTGAATTTAGCTGTGAACTTCGCGGTTTATCTGTCCTTTAATTTTGTCTCAGCAAAGAAACATTTACATGAAGTAGGTGCGATGAGAAGAGGAGGATAATAGGCACATGAGAGTAAGGAAGCGAGAAATATATGCAATTCTTGATAATTAATCGTTAGTTGAAATATAAGCCATTGCACGCTTTTTGAAACTGCCTTTTAGCCATGCAAATCGTGCGTTTTGTACGGGGTGAAGCAAACCACCAGAACCGACATGCGGTAAAAAAAAAAAACTAGCCCATTGGTGTCCGGTGCGAGATAGCTGTTCCATGATTATGGTCTCATCGAAAATACACACGCATGTCTTCGCTGTTGCCGTGAATAGGGTTTATTGAATATGAAGGATGTTGGCCATATGAAACTTTGAAGAACAATCAATTACTACCTTGGGCAATCCCAAAAACAGACCCGAATGCACGGCGTTATCACGTGCTCTTGGTATAAATGTAATATTTCGTATGCGAGTTAATCGAGTTGGTACATACAGTGGATTTTAAAGGGGAGTTACTAACCCCCCTTTAAGCCAAACATCGCACGAAAACGAAAGAGGTGTCATCGGAAAGTACACGACGAGTAGGGTCCGGGTCCACCACAAAACCATTTCCCCCGAAAATTGACGTGAGAAAAGTGACGGGCTAGATTTTCACGATTTTTGACGACTTACATTATGTTTTTGGCTCTGGGAGTTCATTTTGGGGATATATGAGAAAAAATTATTTGGAATGAGAAAAGGACCGAGAAATCGACCAGGCCTTTCATATTTTTGGCTGCCCAAAATTAGTTATTTTTGTGAAATTTCCAAATTTTGGGTTTTCAAGTTTCCTTTAATTTTCCTCTTCCAATGGGTGGTGCAGACCGTTAAATGTTGTTGGAAGTCAACTTGCCCCAAATAAAAATAATCCTTACTTTAGCGAGAATCCTCTATTTGAACTGCAATTTGGCAAATACGCAAAATTGATATGTAGTCAAAAACGTTTTTTAAAATGAAAAATTCCACTCGTACGTATTGTTGCATCCCTAAAGATAAGCAAACGCTGAAAGTTTCATTAAAATATCTTCTTCCGTTACAGTGTGACGACTCGTTGAACTTTTTTGGAGGTGACCTCACTTGACCTTGACTAACTCGTTGACCCTAGATGACTTGACTTCAAAATTTCGAATCAGCGTGCCAAATCGATGTGGAAAAAGGTGTGCCAAAGTTGGGTGCGCTCCCGCGCGCCGTTCGTTCACTATCCGCAAAAAAACCTGAGGGGTGGGCGGTTGAAGACCCCCGAGACGGGATGGGTTAACGTGCCGTCAATGCGCCGACACGGCCGCCCGGAAGCTAGTCCCCGGCCTTGTCGGTCCAGTTGCCAACTGAAACTCCCGGCCGGGGGCTGAATGCGATCGCGCGAAGCGACTCGAACCCTGTGTTGCCAGGACAGGAGAAACCAGTGCAGGCCAGCACTCTAACCAACTGAGCTACCGGGGCGGGTTTTACCTATGATACTAACCTATGATGATGATTCATGGTATGTGAACATGAACAAAGCATGCAAGAAACGATACTACTGCTAAGGAGCAGGGCGGCGCCGAATATGAAAGAATAACTAAGCAACATGGAATCAGTAGATTCACTTGTGAGAAGTGACTATTTACTTGCGTGCCATAATTCAAAGCAAAATGAGGTCAAATGCGAAGTTCAAAAACGTACGCGTAGCGTAAGAACTAACACGTTAAAGATTAAGACGATCAATGTGTTCTGGCATCTGGTGCGCACCGATGCGGCTTGACGTTGAGTCGCGACTCGAAGTCTTCCACAAATTAGCCTAGTCTCAATTGACCGCAGCTGAGCTACACCAAGGACGTTATTCTTCTCGGGCTGGTAAGGCCTGCTGACTTCCCTGCACTCACCTCGCCAGATAACTCGCTACTTATCCCTACTGGCTTCCGAGACGATTGAGTCATCTCTCCCATTCTCTGCACTTCATTTCAGTGCAGCGAATTCTATCAACTAACAACACCTGCACCTGGTCGTTAGTTCCGCTGTTTACCGATTATATTCCGCCAGTCACGCTGCACGCTTCACAAATGGACCAACAACAAATCACACCGACAGTCACCTGCAGACTGTAGTGCGATAGCTGATCCAGTCGCTGGTGCCGATCGCTCACCTGTGTCCACACGTTCTGGCCACGTGGTGTCTTCTCACGACGCCAGAATCGGCCACAGCTCTCCGCCGAGACTGCAGCCAGAGCTCTCCGCGAGACTGAGGCAGGACCAGTCCCGGCCGGCCGACACCGACGCCGCATCTGTACCTGATGCGCATCGTGCGAGTCACTCGCCAGGAGGTCAATGCACCACTATGCGAGATAATGATGCCTGCGGGGGATGGAGAGAGGCGGCGGAGGACAAACGGCGGGCCAAGGGAGGAGAGAGGAGGAGAGGAGAAACTGGTCAGGCTGCCACCCGACTGTTTCAAACCACGTAGACAATTTCAGCGTTGTGAATCATCCGAGGCCCGAGCGTTTCAATGTACGTGAGCAAAGGGTATGTACGTGTCGGCCCTGATGAAGTCTGACGTATCTGCTCTGATGATGTCTAATGTATCTGCTTTGATGATATCTTACGTGTTTCTTCTGATGATGTCTGGCATGTCCCTTCTAATGATGTCTTAAGTGTCTCTTCTGATGATGTTCGACGTGTCACTTCTGATGATGTTCGACGTGTCATTTCTGATGATGTCTGACGTCTCTGCTTTGACGATGTCTTACGTGTCTCTTCTCATATCTGGCATGACCCTTCTAATGATGTCTTACGTGTCTAATCACTCTAATCACTCCTTAACTGTCACCTAGAGCTGCCAAAAAATTGGTGCTACATGACCTATGTAGACCTTACGCTCTAAACTACTAATAACTAACTAGAGCCGACAAAATCCAGATAATGTTCAAGATTAAAGCATACATTCATAATTGGCTTTAACATCCAGTCTGACATATAACTTGCAATTTAAATTAAGCTAATTTGGTATCTGACAATCCTATGATTACTGATATATTTGTTTGCCTAATATGGGAAGGAGAAAGGTTTGTCAGTTCGAGAGAAAATTGTCACCAGTATTCTTCTAATGGATTCCGGACAGCATGATATTTATGATATAAGGTGTGCAATGTGAACTGTTCCTTCCAGCAGGCATGCATGGAGTCTGAAAATTACTGATGAGGCAAATGTTTGAAAGAGTGTGCTATGTACAATCAGGTGAATTATGCTAGATAAGTTGGAATTATTTAGTTTCTTTGAAATGGATGTATGATATTGATTGGGGCCCATCAGGGTCTCTTCTCTTTATATAATATATTCCTTTCATTGGTTTAGATCAGATGAGCACCTGCGGCTTTTATTAAGCCATATACTATGTGGAAATATTCAATCAGACTTCAAGCACCTGAAAAGTGGCATGATAAATTACAGATTGTCATTATAATATGATGAGTGTAAGGTTTTACGCATGGTACCTGGAGGTGGGATGTTTAAATATGTGACATTTGTGCAGTGGATGTCATTTAAGGGAAAACATATCTTGACATGCTAGTTCCAGATCATCTTAAAACAGAAAAGCAATGTAGGATCTATGAACATGAAGTTAAAATGTTAGGAATAATTAATAAGAGTGAAATACCTAGCAGAAGAAGGTTAATATATAGGTATCACTCTAAATTAAAAAGGTCTTGTTATAAGGTTAAGAAGGTCTTATCTAAGAGTAAGGGTCATTGGTCTAACGGGACCACAGGACCCACCTTAAAGTGGCCTGCCCAGTACACACTTGCTAGCATAAATCACACCCCATACACCCACCCCTTTCTAGTGCTTCTTCTGTACAAATTAGTGCTTAAATACAATGATTTGCCATACAAACTGATCTATCACATTGTGTTGATTAATTCAATGTGTGACTTCTCACTGCATCAAAAGGTTGCCTATTCCATTGATGAACCATGCATGGACTGAAAAAGTATTGGCATTTAAATATCCTGCACCTTGACTCTCCATTTCATTCAAGTCACACATTAATCTCCTTTACTTGAATGAGTACATGTCTAATGCAATGAGCCTCTCTAATATTATAATTTTCCTGGTCAACTGATCAGCCTAGTCGCATTGCACTGCACATTTTCTAGCATATCTATATCTTTTTCTAGGTAGGAATCGCGGTAACTCAGTCAGCAGGGAGTTGGACTCTTGGCTGTAAGATCATGGGTTCAAATCCCACAACATGCGTGATTATTTAATCCACCCGCGACCAACCGGTGTGATTATCTATGCTATACAACCCATCAGTTGGACGCATCATGAAAACAGCTAACATAAAACACCTTACCTCTAGGTATAGGCCCTATGCCCATACATTATATTCTGAATAAATTGCACATAAGTCATAAAGTGTTCAAACTAAATATGAGCCACAGAGGTCCATATGGGTTGAACATGGAAAGGGAAGGGAAGACACTATAAACCGGGACAAAAAGATACTCAACACCCTAACCACCCTAAATTCTAAGGAAAGTCTCTACTGACAGCCTACTGGCCCGTCAATACCTATCAACCCACCCGTCTACCTCAATATATCTGGCCCTATTCACTTGATCTGTCATAACACATGCATGGATTGAGTGATTGATACACCCATCCAATACTGCATCCCAGTTCCAAAGTATCTATCTACCCCAACATGTTGCTCGATGGCAACATTCACTTAACGATTAATGCACAGTCCTCCACACCAGTGATAAATCATTCCTGGAATAGGGTGGAATATATCACTTTCTGAACATTCAATTGACATCCTTCTCCTAGAAGTATCGACATCCTGCTCCTTGACGCATGCTTATGAAGTCTTCGTGTCTCCCTTCCAACAGTATTTTGTTTATAAGTAGCATGTGCATGCTCTCGATAAGTGATTCTGATACACAACCATTTTGCAATACAATTTTAGGTAAATGGGTTACCTATAATGTGATATAACATGCAATATCAGTTTATATTATAGATATTATTATCCCTATCTCGACCATAGCTATTCTTAAATTATAAATTTCAAAACATTTTCACCATGGTGTCCCCTCTCCCTTCTCCAGTTTCGCCTTGTACTGAGAGTGGTGACGAAATGAATGAAGCATGTGCGGTGGAAGTACGAGGAATTTCATAGGGCTCGTAAATAGTGTCATATTGTAAGTGATAAACACCAGGAAACCAAGATGCTCAAACTTTGCGTGTAAACAAGCTCGTAGTAATGGATTCCCCGCGGTGCCTGACATTCCTGCCAGGGTGAAAGTCAGACAACGCCATATGACCTCGGCTGTTGAATGTGTCTTAAAGCCACTACCAACCAAGCTGCTTGTAATGCTTGTTTCGACCTTACCTGGAATACGATTTAGGCTTGTTCAATGCGATCGCCGGTATCACCATGACTGTTTTTTGTTTGCAAAGCCAGTATCGTTTAAAAGAGTATTACAACTTGCTATTTCTTGTGCTTGAACTATTGCATATCGCACGTCGTAAATTAGTTGTTCCAGATCATACACTGAAAATGATCAAGCATAGTCTTGAAAAATTGATTTCGTGCTTGCTTAAGAATAGGCGAGACTAAATAACGTTATGTCGCTGGCGAATGGGGCTGTCACTTGCGAAAAATACGCTTCTCGCTCCAACCTGCTATGTGGTCATGATATACTACGCTGCCCAGAAAGATCCGCCCTTTTGTCTGTCTGTGGCCCACGTCCTGCTCTCTTGCCTTGGTTGTGACGAGAAGCGTAGACGTCGATTTGGGCGTATGCAATCCCTGTCACTCTGTGACGTCCGGTGTAACCCATCCGGTGTATTTGTATGAATTGCTACGTTGCAATTAATTATGCTAGATGGCTCTGTGTTTCATTATCGAATTGTGCATGAAGATAGCATTACACTTCGTACTTAGCATGAGGTGAAGACGTACACACGTGTATGTCCCGGATTTGGTTTGACCATGGATGCATGACCATTTTACACATTCCATTACTTGCAGCTGGTCTGCTCTATGGACCCCACTCTGAACGACCGGCTCAGTATAGTCATGGGAGGCAGCATGAAAGAACTGACGAGCTGCTATCCACGGCTCTTCAACGAGCATGAGGTAGGTAGCTGTATATTGATAGTGTTTGTAATACATTTATTAACTTATCAAATCATTTCAGTATTGGTTGACATGGGATGACCCAATATGTGACCTCCATTCGGCTTACAGATGTCATGGCTTTGCTTGACATGATAGCCTTTATTTCGATATCTGCATTGATTAGATTGATTGATTAGTTAGATAGGGGTGGATGCCGCTAACACGGTGTACGGTGTATGATAGTGATAGACGCGGTGCCGTTAGCCCACCACCTTTCGAATGGGCTAAAAGTGACTTAAGGTAGTCGGGATGCCCTGAAACACCAATCCACCACAATCACCACGAGTGCCACCCATCTTTCAACGTGGTCGTACGTTGTTTATCTTTATACATGATGTACGCTTCCTAGTAATATATGCACTTCGTTAGCACAAATAATTATGATGCCCTGACTGCGTTGGACTATTCAATAATACATGCTATATATAGCTTTGTTGTGAATATAATATGATTCCATCGGGATTCACCCACCAAAAATCTGAATAAGTAACTGACTAGAACAATACGTGGAAGTGAAAATTTGTATCCGCTCGTCAGAACTAGCGGTAGGTAATCCTTGGGTTAGCTCCCGTTCAGAGCAGAGACGTCGATGCCAACCTCATGACTTGGCAAAAATGAAGCGATGATAATTTATGTAGTGGGGCCTTTTGCACGAATTAGTGAATAAGAAGCGAGATGATTGTGGGGCATGGCGATGCGACGTAATAAGAATGACCGCATTCAGTCTGATTTCAACAAATTGGCGTTGTTTGCTACTTGCCGCGCAATAATGATGCACAATAGGCAATGTTGGATATTTTGCACTGATTTGCGATTAGACAGGCAGGCTCACGGACAGGTTAATGGTGCCCCAAGTTCATGGCCAAGGTTGATATAGGGTGGTCTCGGATGACCTTATCTTGTGTTTGAGCATTCTATGATCATTTTAGTCCCTGGATATGATTTCAAAGTGTAGTTTCGTACTAGAAATGTCGAGCTTCCAAAATGTTGGGTATCACTAGCATTTACAATGCGAATTTAAACGCTTAACCTAGGCGGCCACTTTGTCTAGGAGTCTTGCGCGAAATGTACATGTCACAATATTGCAAATATATGAACGCATACTGTATTCGCCATTCGATATGAATATTTATAGTAATTTGTAAATCGGCGATGAATTTGACAGTTTCTAAATTTGTTCTACACACATTTCACCTTTGGCCTGGTATACAATATCAATCACGATGAATTTCGATTAAAACTTTGCATACTTAATGAAAAATTCATGGCTAAATCAGGTGCATTTTTATCCGTGGAACTTAAAAAACGCAACTTCAGCACGTTTCTTATCATATATAATTAGCGTTCGTATGGATTTGACACTTGGGGTGCGCTCTAGGCGCCTCTATCAACGGCTATCGGAGAAGGTTTCATCTCTTAGCTCTAGGTATATGTTCATTGAAATACGGGAGGAACTTCCAGGGGTGTTAGACGGATCCGTGCTGGAGAAGTCTATCGCCTGAGGACGTAGCTACACTAGATGCCTCTAACACCAAATGCATCGTGCGAGGATTTGTATGGCGCCAAAATTGGCTCAAATGATACCAAGGTCTCATTTCTCGCTGCCAAATTAGTGTGCAATTTCGAAAAGAGACCACATTTCTTGTATGAAAATGGCTCGAGAATTGAAAATATTAAAGCCAAATTATAATATGACTCGTTTTTGCTCCAAAAGGGCGACCGTTCCATGTGTCCCTCCCATGGGTTAAGCCTTGTCTACTGATGCATTCAAAGGTTACGATCGTTTGCATACACCCTAGCTGAGGAAGGCTATTTACAAATTCGTTGTGGGACGTGGAATATAGTCATGTTGCAGTGCTCAGGTGCAAAGGAAGGGTGCGTAATAGTACTTGATCTTTTCCAGATGTGGAACGAACTGGCTCGGATAAGGGGCCAAGGTGGAAGCGGTGTACAAGAAAAGAACGCGGCGACAGACGCTTTGCAAAAGTTGAAAGCAGCACTTCAAGCGGGGGTTGGCTGCGATGCACGAATGTAAATTGCGGGCCTACGTCATATCGGTTGGTCATTTTGTGCATGACAATATTCGTAACAACTCACATAGATATGGGATGTGACGGCGTCGTGAAGATAGCTTCGTTAAAAAGCGTAGACACTGAAACTCATGAAAACGATATATTTTTTTTTGTGAAACCACGGATATGATTTCATAGCGATTGCATATTCCAAATACCTACATCAGCGGCTCAGTCAGACAGCATGGTAGGGTGGGGCCTAGAGATTCTATGGAATCTTAAACCGCACACTTCAGCAGATTTCCACACCCCATGAACCCCATACGCCCGTAATGGGTGCAATCGATTTGTTGTCGGTGACCAAACCACAATCGAAAAAAAGATATTGAGTTGAATTTTGAGGCCCATGCAAATGGCACTGGGTTGTATCACACACATACGCAGGTTCTCATTGTTATCCCGCACCGTCTTTCCGGTCAAATCCTCACACCCCGTCTCGGGGGGGGGGGGGCGGTTGAAGACCCCCTCTAAAATCCAAACTAAGCATCACACGAAAACAAAAGAGGTGTCATCGGAAAGCGCTCAACGAGTAGGGTCTGGGTCCACCCTCAAAACAATTTCCCCTCAAAAGTGACGTCACCAAGGGGGACGTCACTTTTCACTTTCAATTTTCACGACTTTTCACTACTTACATCATATTTTTGACTCTGGGAAATTCATTTTGGGGATATATGAAAACAAAACAAAATTTATTTGGAATGAGAAAAGGACAGCAAAATTGACCAGGGCTATAATTGTTTTTGCCCCATCCCCTCCAATTTTTTTTTAATTTCAAAATTTAGAGTTTTCACGTTTTCTTTAAGTTCCCTTTTCCAATGGGTAGAGCAGACCCAAAAATGTTGTTGGTAATTAACTTTTCCTAATAAAACAATGCTTACTTTAGCCAGAATCCTCAATATGAACTGCAATTTGGCAAATACGCAAAATTGATATGTAGTCAAAAACGAAAAAATGACAAAAATGCAACTCCTACGCTTTATTGCATCCGTAAAGATAAGCAAACGCTGAAAGTTTCATTAAAATATCTGTATGCTTTAAAGCGTGACGACTGGTTGAACTTTCATTGGAGGTGACCTCACTTGACCTTGACTAACTAGTTGACCCTAGATGATCTGACCTAAAATTTTTGAATCAGCATGTCAAATTGATGTGGGAAACGGTATGCCAAATTTGGGGTCACTGCCGCGCGCCTTTCGTCCGCTGTCCGCGAAAAGCCTGTGGGGGCGGTTGAAGACCCCCGAGACGGGACGGGTTAAAAAAAAACATTTCCTTCTTTGTGGGAATTATGCACAAGATACTTGAAACGTTAAAGTGTGAGTCTTGCCTCGTGATGTGTTTTTGTTCGAACCTACAAGTTTACTCGGAGAGCCGTGACCTGACTGCCAAATTTGTATATTCTGGTATGATATCGTCTCGTAATATGTGTCGAGCGATGCGCCTTCAACTCTTCGAAGATGTGCAAGTTTTGCGCAGTTTTTTTTAATGTTGTCCACAAGCATAAATGGGTCAAAATAAGTTCCTCACCAAAGTGTGAAGGGTAAACATTGCATGTCCTCATTTCAATCTGAATACACTTGTAGGTATTCAAACTATTGCATACATTTCCGGCTTTTGATATGCACGTGAGACAACGGTCAATGACAACATAAAGGTGGTGTCTTATGACATGGTTAGCAAAGAGGGTGGTACAGCTGAACAAAAATTAATCGTTAATTGTATCGGCAACATCTACATTTTCTTGTGATTTTTCATCCGCTCCCAATTTAGTTCAGGGTGGTAACAACAGTATCTTTGAACTTTTTTTTCTGCAGGCGACACGCTGCCGTCGATGCTGCGTGCACTGGGGGAGTACGAAAACATATTCGTGGACGGACCAGACACCAACATGATAAGTCCACACTATGCCGAAAAAGTACTACGCGTGAAAGGTGTAGATGTGTTAAAGTGCACGGATCTAAATATGGAAGAACTACTCCTGCTCTGGGCAATATCTTTCACCATGTTTGCTGAAAAGTTAACGTTCTCAAAGTGCAAGAATATGGCTATGTTCATGTGTGTCCACGTTGTGCAACACCGACAAGTTTAGCGGCAACAGACTGTCCTACACGCCACGCCTGAAGGCTGTATTGAAGGCGTGTTCAGTTCCTGCCATGATCTGATGTCCGCCGGCGTGAAGGAAATGCTATCAAGGGGCATTTGAGGCGCATCTCTGCCACGGACCACGAAGTTTATTTTGACCATGAAGTTTCCATGAGACCATAGTATGTTTCCATTCATTTCGTGTTTAGTTTCATTTCGTAAGGTATGATGATTTATCCAACAGTACAGTGTTGTTCCTCCCACATCGTCGGTGCCGGCATGGCATTTGGCAACTCAGCGTGTTGGAAATGTATGTTCACGCTGTGTCTATGTGCTCTCCAGGGTACGCATACGCGTGCTATGCTGTCGTGTCTTGTGAGAAATGTGAAAAGTACATGTTTTGTATTGCTGATGGCATTTCTATGCCATGGTTGTCATGATGCATCTGATCAATGAAGTAATCTGGAAGGGTCCAATTGTTACGAAGCTGCAGGACCCGAGGTTTAGTCACGGCCACCAATAGAGTGTATACGAAATGTGCAAAAAATGTTTGATGTTTCTGAGGATGTGACCATATGCTTTGGATTGCTCTTTATTTGTTTTAGATTGTGTTCGTTGGTGGATTACAAATCAGTTCAAATATGAACAACTTGTGATTGACAATGTTTTGTATTGGACGATTTCGAAGTGGTCAATTTATGAACATCTCAAGTCGCTTATATTTGTATTTATTTTATTTGTCATTCGAAACAATCCAAAATTAGTCTAAGGTAATTAAAGACAAACATTTTGTGGTAGCGTTAAAAAGCAACGATCGTTTGCAAGCACAAAGCTTGTGTACCCTGCAAGATGCATATTTGACTACCGTGAGGGTGTGTCAGAAAGCCCACTGCGAGTGTGCTTTAAAACACCAAAGTAGAGCGTTAACACATTCACAAAGCATATAGGCTTTCTAAGACATAAAGACATAAAGACATAAAAGATTAGTGCAACTATGAGCCACAAGGGCCCTTCTTGGTTGCACTCTGTACACTGAACCAGTCGCCCATGAAATCTGTCAATCAGCCCTCCCTGTAATACTGAAAAGCAAGCCCTCTATTCTTATAATGATTGTCTATGCTGTTTTAAAAATGCTCAGTGTGCTGCTACTGACAATGTTTTCTGGCAGCTGGTTCCAGTGTTCTACTACCCTGTTGGTGAAGAAAGTCTGCCTTGACCTTGTTCTGCTGTGGTTAACTTTAATTTTGAATTTATGACCTCTAATTGCATCATTTCTGTTCAATTAAAACATTTCCCCAAGATATCCCCTCTCCAGACCATGGACAAATTTAAAGACTTGGATGAGATCTTCTTTCAGCCTTCTATATCTAAGTGAAAACATATTCAATTTCTTCCATCTTGCCTCGTATGCCAGGTTGCTTATATTCCACGCAAACACAAGAAATTGACCCGATTTGAGAAATGGACACCGCAGACCAAGTGAAAGAACCCCACGCCAACTTAGCCCAGAGGACCCGGGGCGATCTAGAGGTCACCTAGGTCACGATTTTTACGGACTACATCAATAAATGCAAATATCTCAGGTGTTATTTAACTTAGCGGAAGAAATGGTGTCAAAGTGCAGAAGCCCTGGGCCATAAAAATAGGCAAAAGGCACACCCCCCATGACCTTGACCAACCAGGTCAAAGTATACAAATATATTTTATATATGTTTTCCTGCCCCTAATTGACGAAAGTGCTACATTAATGGGTGATATTATCTAAGAACCGCAAAAAAAAGGCAACTGAAAACCTTTGAGATATCGGCCTTGAGTATTGCAAAGACCAAATGGATGCAGCCCCGAGGCTATTTACCAACATCGATGATAACCTGACCTTCGTCGATTATCGTCAAATTTGCGTCGCACCATCAAGCAGGTGCGCCAAACCTGCAAGAAGCGTCAGGCGCCTCGGTGAATCCGAGGCCTGGAAAACTAAAAAACCAGAACTAGTGGGGACCAAGAAAAGACGGAGTCGCAATGCCTGGAACCAAAACGTTGTCCGGCAAAATACAGCAAAGGCGAGCAAAACGCCTATCCTCTGCAACCTAAAGAGGCCTACGGTGTTTAAGGACGACCCGCAACAAAAAAGGTTTCAAATTGCGACACGCCGGGAAGGACTGCAGGGCGGACCCATGTGATGCGTCATCAGAGAACGTGAAGTAATATGGCGGGGCAAGGTAAGCGACATCACGAATGGGGCACGGCATCCTATCATCATGTTTGGCCAGGTCAGTGAACCCGCCACGTTCCTTTGTAAGGAGCGTAAATGTGAAGAATGCCCAAAAGTGTCGGAATTCGGCGAACAAATTTTGGCTGATATGATAACCGAGAAATCGATAACATTGAGTACCGAAAGTGGACTAACACATAGGCCACCTTAGAGGTCGTTACGCAAACTTCGAAGATTTTGTGCGATCATTTTGCGAGCAGCTGGAAATACTGAAAACATGATTTTGTCGCCCGTGCCCAAGGCAATAATCGAAAGGCCTAAAGGAAACACTAGCTCCGCAGAGAATGTTATGGAGATTTTCCGAAAACTACGCTATGGTTACAAGATGAGGTACAGTCCCATCACTGGAACAAACTGCGGTGACAATCCATCCGTTGGCTTATTGGCGAAAGACGCAGGGGACCTCAAACATTTTCTTACTCTGCCATTTCCGACTGCCTGACGCATGATACTGTGGCTGTCCACCTGTTTCAAGGAAAACTCACTGAGCGCCTGGAGCAGAATTAGGCCAGCGCCCCAAGAAGATATTTATTTTTCAGATGGGGCTGCCTCGCAATACAAAAATTGTAAGAATTTCCTAAATTTGGCAGAGCATTCCGTCGACTTTGGAATAGACGCCGAGTGGCATTTCTTCGCAACCGCTCACGGAAAGGGACCGTGTGATGGCATTGGTGGGACGTTGAAAAGGTTAGCTAAAAAGGCAAGTCTGCAAGGAACCGATTGAGACACCGGACCAGTTTGAAAAAACCAGCCACCGGCACGTGCGGAGTATTTCCCAAAACCGAGTGGGTCAAAGAAACCAAAGCGTTGAATGACAGATTCGCGCTGCTCACACAATACCGGGAACAAGGAATGTCCATCATGTTACTCCGTCTCCACGTAATGGTATGGTGGTTGGAGATGGCTTTCCGGCAGCGAGCCGGGCCGGAGGTACGTGTGGCGAAAAAGGTTGGTAGTTCTGGAATATACTGTACTGCTGTTCAACTCGTTTTATGGTCGCGGCTATGTGCATCTCAGAAAAATTACTGGCCCTCCCGATAAAATGTTAGCACGAAACGCACGCGAGCTGAAACAATATATTCAGGCTATAAAAACCGATGAAACATATTTTTTGCGAATAACTTTTCCAAAATAAAGATAGAAATATAATTTTGTTACAATCGTATTTTCCTCGTCAGGCCGCGTTGATTGATGTATCACATGACTTAGCTAGCTGAACATTTGATCCTGACCCCAGTTGTCCTCCAGGTCACCCTAAACCGAGGTCAAGTGATGACCTAGCTAGATCATATTATACATCATGATTAACCAGAGGATCTTGGTGGCATTAAAATTATTTCTCTATCTTGATTCTATATAAAGTTATTGACGAAAGTGTGACATGACCTCATAGTGACCTCACGTGACCTTGCAGAGGACACTTGTTCAAAATCAAACGTGGCTCGTTTGGAGTAGCCTAACCTAAAACTAGGTAATATAGCATGTACGAGCCAAATTCAGCGTTTTTTTGTTCAGGAAAATATTTTTGTTTCCCTGTTGGCTTGTAATGGAGAGGTCACTGCCAGGTCATGTGAGGTCAGGTCAACTTGAAAATCTGGAGAATAGTTCAGCTTGCCACCGACGATTCGCCCACCAAATATGACGATAATCGGACCAAGGAAACCAGAGTTATCATCGATGATATGGTAAATAGCCTCGGGGCATGCTTCGATTTGGTCCTATGACAATACTTACTCAAAGGTCGATATTTCAAAAAGTTTTAGAGTCTCCGCCTTTCTTTTTTGCACGTTCTTAGATAATATCACGACCATTAATTCAGCCACGTTACGTCGAATTAGGGGCAGGCAAACATATATAGAAATGCATTTGTATACTTTGACCTCGTTAGGTCAAGGGTCACGGAGAGGTCACGTGCAACTTTTGCCATATTTCTGAATGGCCAAGGATTTCTGCGCACTTTAACATCAATGTCGTTCCGCTAAGTTAATGAACATCTAAGATATATGCATTTGATTGTTGTCAAGTCGGTAAAAATAGGCGACCTAGGATGACCTCTAAATCTGACCCCAGAGGTCACCCAGGGCTGAAAATTTGCGTGTGAGGTTCGTTCACTTGGCACTACAGGTGTATCAATTTTCATCAAAATCGGAGGGGGTCGGGTTCAAAATAGCCAATTCTTGTGCGATTTGACGTGGAATGCCCCTTATGCCATTAACCATTTTTGTAGCCTCTTTTGTACTCTTTCTAAAAGCCAACAATCTTTTTCATGGCTAGGAGACCAAGCTTGGATGCAGTATTCCAAATGTGGCCTGACATATGCACAGTAAAGCTTCCTGATGACATCCTCACTTCTGTATGATACATTCCTATTTATTACCCCGAGCATTCTCAGTGCCTTCTTCCTGGCTTCCTTGGTCTGTTCTGATGCCCCCAATTTTGTGTTTAGAATAACACCTAAATCCTTCTCCTGTTGAGTCACTGATAGCACTTGGCCACCTATCAAGTATGGAGCCTTCATATGCTGCTTACCTACATGCATGATTTTGCACTTATCAAAATTAAATTTCATTTGCCATTCTTCGGACCACTTCACAACTTCGTCTAAGTCTTTTTGCAGCGAGATATGCTCATCTTGACCTGTTATTGCCATAAAGACCTTCAAATAATCTGCAAAGTTCCAAAACTTTACTACCTAGGCCACTTTCAATGTTATTTACAAATATAATGAACAGTAGTGGCCCCAGTACTGACCCCTGGGGGACTCCACTAAGAACATTTTGCCATGATGACTTTGTACCATTTAGCATCACTCTTTGCTGTCTATCTGAAAGCCACAACTCTATCCATTTTAAGATGCTACCTGCAATGCCATGGGCCTGAAGCTGTATCATTAACCGTTTATGGGGTACCTTGTCAAAGGCCTTACTAAAGTCAAGGTATGCTACATCAACCTGATTTCCCTGATCAAATTGTTCTGTGGCGAAGTTAAAAAAGTTCAAGAGATTTGTGAGACACGACCGTCCTTTCCTAAACCCATGTTGAGTATCTCGAATCAATCTGTTTCCTTTCAGATAACTAACTATTCTATCCTTGATAATTGATTCGAGTACCTTGCAGACTAGGGATGTGAGACTTACTGGCCTATAGTTTTCAACTTTCCCTCTTTCTCCTTTCTTGAAAATAGGAACTACATTTGCCCTTTTCCAATCGGTTGGAATTTCATTTTGTGAAACCGATCTACAAAATATTATACTAAGTGGGAATGCCAGTTCCTTTTCAGTTTACCGCAACACCCTAGCATAAATTTCATCAGGTCCTGCTGCCTTGTTTGGCTTTATTTTCCTGATATGATTGTAAACAACATCACTATCAATGAAATCAACATCATTTATCAGATCACATGTCACTGAACTATGGTGTACGGTCGGCAGATTGGTCATATCTTCCAATGTAAACACTGATTTAAATTGCTTGCTCAGCTCCCCGACCATCTCACTAGCCTCACCCAATGTAGCCCCGTTTACTTCCAGTGGACCAATTGTGCTAGAAACTTTACTCAGGTTGTAGAAACTAAAGAACTTTTTACTGTCCCCATTACAGTTTTTAGCTATATCCAGTTCTTTTGCTCGCTTGGCTGCTCTGGTTTTTTGCTTCACAGTGTCTCTAGCTTTTCGATACGCCTTTAGATGAATGACATTTGAGGCTTCTTTAAAGAATCTAAATGCAGTTTTCTTAGCTTTAATTGCTTTTGTCAAGTCTGGTGTAAGCCATGCTGGCTTTCTTACCCTTCTTTTGCGTCTTGGCTTTTGGGGGACATGTCTAATCTGAATTTCCTTCAAGCAAGATTTGAACTTTCCCCACATTTCACAGCAGGCATTTAAATTGGAGAATTCTCCTTCCCATCTGATGGCACTTAAAGCCGCTCTCATGCAGTCAAAGTCCTCTCTGTTGAAATTTGCAACCTTTACCAAATTATCCTTAATAATTTCCCCTACATGTGCCTTGAATCTAACTATGTTATGATCACTTTTTCCCAGAGTTTCTCCTACAGTCAAGTCTTGAACCAAGTCACTTAAATCCGAGAAGACAAGGTCGAATAATGAGCCATGCCTTGGTAGGTTCCAATACAAACTGGTGTAAGAACAGGTCCTCTTCAAGGCATTTCCTAAACATTTTGCATTATGGGGAGCCAACACCAGCATTTTCATAACCTTTTAGATTAAAGTCACCAAGAATAGGACACTTCCTCTTAAAGTTTCTACTGATTTCCTCACAAATCACCTTGTCGAGCTCCACTTGCTGAGAATGTGGCAGGGTTCCTGATCGATAGAAAGCTCCTATCCTCAGAGTATTGTTGTTGCCTTTTCCCACAGTGACATCAAGCGAAATGGACTCCACAGACACATTTTTATCCCCAGTTGCTACTTTTTGAGAACTGAATAAGCTATTCATATAGAGCATTACACCATCCCTTTCATTGCTGGACCCCTATTGCACGAAAACATATTGTATCCCGGTATCTTATAGTCCTGCAAGTTATCTCCAAAATACCCTTTACTGACCCATGCCTCCGTAATGGAAACAAAATCTGGTTCCTCCTTAGCAACATAACACTTGAACTCATAAAATTTGGACCAGATACTCTGAGCATTAAACATAATACACTTAACAAATGCTCCATAACCACCTTTGGCTTTTTCATACTGAATAGTTCTTTTATCACTAGATGAACTATCACTCTGTCTCCTTCAACTACTGCTGTCCCTATTTGCTGACTGTTTCTGTTTACACAAAGCGAAAGCACGGCCGACGACGTGTTGTACATAGTAATAACACACCTTCGTCATGTTAGTACATTGTACAAGCACAAGAATCGTGTGTAAAAGAAGGGAAATGAGCCGGATTTTACACACTAATGCTATGTTATTAGCACACTATATGTGTATATTTCTGGTGTGTAACTCACAGTTTGTGTGTTTTCCATATGTTAAACACAGAATTCATGTGTTTCATGGATGTGTTAACACGCCATTTTTGTGTTTCAAAGCACTATCACAGTGTGCTTTTCGACACACTCTTAAGGTATACAAACTTGCAGCTTGCAGGGTACACAAGATTTGTGTGTTAACACATGTACCTGGTGTTTTTGGCAGTGTTAACACAAAATGCTTGTGTTCGATAGTTTTCAGTGTAGCCTTCATAGGAGCTGAGATCTTAAGGGGGGGGCTGAATCCGCCCCCTCCAGTGCGCGTTATTTTGAGAGTCCCTCCAGGGCGCGTGTTAGTGGAGTTGTACTTATAACTAGTATTTTGCGGGCTACACTAGCTATTATATGAAGTATCCATAGATGCTTCATATATCAGGGTTTCCTTCCTGAGCATTCTATATGTTTTACATGGTATATGCAAATACGTGTGAGTAGCAATTTTTTAAGTAGGTGCACGCCTCCAAAGTGCGGAAAGGTAGTCGTTATAGTGGAAGTCACGGATGGTACAAAAGAAAGCATTTACCACATATGTCGTCAAACCTATGGCTGGAAATAATTATTCCTCTATCCTCCATCCTCTCCATCCGCCTGGAGTCCTTCCCACGGACTGTCATCCTGTGTGGCAAAGCATATTCATACTGTTTAACCAAAAATGACCAACCCCATGGAGACTCCACCTTACACAGTAAGATTTAGCATTAGCCCATTGGCGTTGAAAACAAATAAATGGACTCGCTTCCAAACCGATAAATCCTGATGCTCCACTATGTCGGATATACATGTCGGAATACTTTTTGCAAGATTCAAGACTGTGTCAAGACGGTTTTTCTTCTTTAGTCAGTTTCTGAGACCACATTTGACGATGATTATAATTGTAAAAGAAACAAGCGTGACGCGAAGTACATTATAGACGTGAAACAGGTTCCATGTGGGCAGAATACCTACAGCGCTGCCGAGATGTACTTAGCTGGTCGAGCGTGCATGTTTATTCAATGTCGCTGACAGACCAAGGCTGCGACGGGAAGCTACGCAGAGGCTGAGATGTTCCTGCTATCCTGGCCGAGATCCGCAATGACTGCGTTTACTTCTCCTAGCTAGTTAGATTCTGTGAGTACCATGTGAGTCCTCGCTGTTTCGTTCCCGCACGTTTAGTTCATGTGGCACGTCACGACGTGGGATGATTCGACGTGACGTATATATATATATATATATATATATATATATATATATATATATATATATATATACGTCGGTCTACGTCCGTCTATATATATACGTCCGTATATATATATATATATATATATATATATATATATATATATTGATATATATGTTACGTATCACATTGTTACAGACTATGATACTACATATATGCATGTCATTTATGTCAAATATAAATATGTCAACTTATTTAGGCGACACAATGCATAAAGACAATGGGCAGGCCTAAATTGATGGGAAGCACGCTCTAGCATATATATATATATATATATATATATATATATATATATATATATTACATATCAATTTAGGCCTGCATTGGCTTTATCATTGTGGCCCCCCTAAATAATTTGACATATTTAATTTCACATGTGTATATATATATATATATATATTGTAGTATAATAGTGCTGTAGCAATGTGATACGTGACCTTTCCCAGGAAGCAAATGCGAAGGCAGATCGCCAGGAGCGCAATGCTCAGTCTGGTATTTATCTGAGGAAAATTTTCCAACCACAACTATTTCATTTTTGGTCATAGTTTTAAAGGGGATGCATGAGCTTACATATTAGTTTGTATACGATCTCATAATATCTATACATTAACGATCTTTGCAATGTTTCGAATTTGGCTAGCTTTTACCTATTTGCAGACGACACCGCCGTAAGTATTATAGCTAATGATCATTCTGAATTACAAAGTAAAGTAAATGAGGTAATGCCCAAAATAATTGCATGGTTTCATACCAACAGATTATCTATTAATGCTGAGAAGACTGGATATCATTTTTTTTCCAGGAAACCATGTGATGACCTTCATGTCAAAATAAATACTTTCAATATTACAAGGCATAGGTGCATAAAATATTTTGGGGTATTTATTGATGAAGACATGACATGGAAAAGCCATATAAATGCCATCTCTTCAAAACTTAGCAGGAATATTGGAATTATAGACAAGTCTAGGTACTTTTTATCAACTTGTGAATTGCTTCTTCTGTATAATTCTTTAATATTGCCATATTTAAATTACTGTACTGTGGCCTGGGGAAGTATGTACCACTCTAAGGTCGACAAGATTATTAAGTTGCAGAAGCGTGTTATTAGGATTGTTGATAAGAAGCCGAACTTATACAATTCAAATGAATTGCTTATCAGACATAGAGTTCTAAAGTTTCTGGACATAGTTAATGAGCAATGTATTTACATCATGCTAGGCATTGTAAATCAATCATTACCAGCACCTCTTTCTAATATATTTCACCTTTATGAACAAGGTGGCCTCAGAGTTAGACAACACTTTCAAGTACCCTTTTCTGAAATCAATTATAGAATGTTTTTATTACCCTTTATTGCACCAAAATCCTGGAATAAAATAATCTGCTCTCACTTCCACAGGATTGACGATGTACCTAGGAGTAAAATCGTCTTGAAGAAACACATCAGACAATACATTATTAGAAAATATGAACTTTTTCAATATATTTTGGCAATGGCAATGTGCTATGCCTGATGATCTGGTAATCATTCGGACATTTTCGGTTAAGAATCATGCTTTCTTTTCTTTCTTCTTCTTCATACTTGGTTCGTCCTTTCTCCTTAGTGTAGTAGTAGTTTAGGAAATGCATGTGCAAGATTATGATTTTGTATTATTTCCCCATTAACACCAACATCAGTTATTTTCCTGGAGCCCTCGAAGACGTTACTAGCATTGCTAATTGTCTGAGAGGGCTTCAGGAACATCTTTTACTAATATCTGGTGGCGGAATCTGTCCAGCAAGAAACAGGAGCGGGGAGTGGTGTGACCTGCCTTGATTTGCTTACCACGACTTACATCTCACCCTTGGAATTTAACGTAATTAGGTCGCACGGGCATGGAAGGGCACTCCTGCCTACCTATTAATGGGTAGGGGAATTTTATATATAAAAATAATAATAATGTGCACCTGTATGAATAAGCAAGAACCTGTTGATGTTCGTTTAAATTATACTTAAATCAGACATCGACTGTGGAAAAAATGTGTACCCTACATAGGTAGTGTATACTTGCAATTATTAGTGTTTGTTTGTTTGCGCTTGCTTGCATACTTTGTATTCAGGCAATCCACAATGGATTTGTGGCAATTAGTACTTCGCATTAATTAGATAAACAACATAGCAGAAAAGGGCCAAAGTCAAAGCACATTGGAATAGGTGGTAATACATGTCCGAATAAAAATCAACTACTTTTTTAATACCGAAAGACAAGCAGCCGGCAGTCCAGCACGGGCGACACGTTGGACAGGTGCCGCCATAGGTGGCGACGAAAGATCGGCATGGGGAGCCGCATCAGCTCGGGTGGCAACGAGTTGTGCATACGTGTTGCTCTGGAGCTGAATCGCCTCTCCCCATCTCAGTGTGGGTCCGGGGTACATACAAGTGATAGTCCTGACGGGTGGTTCGGTCACGAACCTCTGCCACGGTGCAGTATGATAACTCAAGGAAAAAAAACTGACCGGAAATTCACTTCTCGACGATTTTTATTGTCTTATTTGTGGTGCCATTGTATCGGCAAATGCTTGAAGGACACCATGACACAGTTTCCATGAACATTTCCAGAATATTTTATATAGTATCCATGAGCATGGACAACATTACATGTGGAAAGAAAGATGCGAATATGCACAAATGCTGTCCGAGTTTGACGACTGGTAAAAGTAAGGTGCACTCCAAAAACCTGAGCAAGTAAGGCATGAAGTAAGAACTGAGAAAATTCGCAATGCGTTAAGCAATTCAAAACCGCATAAAACGATTCACAATATGCTAAATTTTATGAAACATTAAGTCATTACAATAGTCATTCAAATTTTTTGTACTTAAAATTGGATATATATATATATATATATATATATATATATATATATATATATATATATATATATATATATATATATATATATATATGTACATATATTATATATTATATGTATTATATATCATATATTATATACATGTATATATTATACATATGTATATATTATACATATGTATATATTATATACATATATATATATATATATATATATATATATATTATATATATGCATACATTATATATATTATATTATATATATCCAGAGTTCGTCGTCGATTGTGGGTATGGAAAAAGGCGACCTACTTGATGTCCAATAAATTTAAAGGAAAGTGGGCTAAGTATAAGCAAAACCAGGACCAATTCAGAAGTCTGTTTGCCACGTATATTTCGGGAGACGAGGTGTTCCCCGTGTCCTTGAAGCGTAGTGACCACGTCTTGAGTGATAATGAAGCCAAGACCCGCCTTGTTGGCGAGGCCGTGGAGGGAGTCCGAGGGCGACCGGCTAGAATCTACAATCAGTTCAATGTCTGTTCTCAGCGTCGGGCGTCCTCAATAATTATTCAACAGCACAGTTCTCTGCAGCTCGTGGGGGGTGCGAGGAAAAGTGCTCGTGATAAGGACATGAAGGACGCGTCTTTCGTGCTGTGACCGGGATCGGCCCAGCAAGATTCGCCAGGCTCTCAGAGGCTATAAAGTGGGCCTACCCGAGTGCGTGTCAGCAGTCCGAGCGCTGGTAAGGTATGTGCCAGCTGACTTGTCTGTGCACGGCTACCGTATAGTCCGCCGAGCGACGAAGACAGACATCCTATCCGCCTATGAAGGGGTTTATGAGGACAAGGCAGAGTGCTATCCGGCAGCCAGCAGCATGAAATTCACCGGGACGTCAGCTGAGGTGACCCTGAAGGCTCTCCTGGATCATGCGACGCAGCGGCTGGTGGCATGTCTGCTATCTGTCTCCCGTACCGACTCAGCTTCACCCACCGACCAGCCGTCCACGGCGTCCAGCACCTACACTTCGCCCGTGCTTCGTGTAAAATGGTGATTTGACGGGGCCGCCGGGAAATCTGCATACAAACAGGTGGGACACGGCGATGAAGCTGCAGAACAAAATCTGTTCTGTACCACTCTGGTGCCTTTGTAACTAACTGTGGGTGGCACTTGCGTTTGAACCAAGCCAAGGCCGGCTTCAACCCGCTTCTGCCCGCCGTTGCGGATCCAGTACAAACACGAGACAGCAGAGGCCTTCCGGAAAGAGCGAGACGGTGTTGAATCCGAAAAATGTCTACTGAGGTCCACCTACGTCACCGCAGCGGGCGGCACCAGTCTCAGAGTGGCTTACAATCTTCAACCCACCATGATTGACGGCAAGGTGGCGAACGCTCTGACCAACGCCGGCAACAGCATGGCATGCACCATCTATGGGTGCACACTTCGTCATATGAATTACCTGTCTGCTGTCGCGGCTCGACATGCCCGTGAAGGTACATGCCAGCTCGGTCTCTAAGCTACGCACGCCTGTATTCCTTGTTTTGAGTGCCTTCTCCACATTTCCTACTGCTCGGAGGTCAAAGTGTGGGCGGTGTCTGGCGAAGTAAAGACAAGATGCGTGTGAAAGAATGGAAGAAGAAGATACAGCAACAGTTCCGGGAGAGACTGGATCTTATGGATCAACCACGTACGCGTGGTTCGAGTACGTCTAACGACGGGAACACGGCTCGACGTGCTTTCAGATACCTATATTCTATATGTGTGTCATATGTTAGGGATATAATTTTGCATAATCTATGCCAGTTAGGATAACAAAATCTTGGATCTATTCTACGTAGCAAATATTAAGCCATATTTGCATTGCAGAATGACCGCACAGCAAACGCAAACTAATAATTATCCAATATATGAGCTCCCATGGACTTCGCTTTTGACGTCACATCTTTCAACACAAGGAACACTAGGTACTCATGTAGGTGTGTGCAAAATTTGAACTGTCTACCTCAATTTGTTCCCGAGATATTTCGCGGAAGCAACATCAGAGGAATGGAATTCTCCCTTCCCTCTATCAGGTGTGACCTCTGAAATTACTGGGTTAATCAAGCTTTAAGACAATAGAGCTTCCCCATATGTTCCAAATTTGACTCGAATTCGATTAAGACCAATATCGCTCGGGTAACCGGCATACTTTGTCCGCATTTATTTCTGGCCAGTTTCTCCCTCGAGTTGTCACAGTGTGCGGTGGTGAGGTCATGAGCCAGTGACCATGACTTACAATCAGTAAGCCACAGGAAACAACTTTCACTTCTATTTTTGTGCGACGTAATAAACCTTGGATTTTACTCCTGCATGATACCAACACATCATCAATTAAAAGGTCCCCTTTTGATTGTCATGGCCGCTGAAATCGCCCAATGATTGGGCGATTTAGCGACCAGCGATTCTCTCGAAGATATCGTGCCAAAATTGTACACCCGCTAGAAGGCGTCCGAAAAAGCAACGAATACTCTTCGGACTAGCGGGAATACACGGTGAACCCACGTGAGATGGACCGAGAACAAGGTGTCCGGGGGAAATCCGAACACGTACGTCCACAATAAGCTGCCCCATGTACTAAAAAAGACGAGCAATCGTTCGTGGTGCATCTTGATTGGATTGTCATTAACCACACAAGTTTGAGTATAAAATTACCTGTTGATCCACCAAACTTAGAGGTTGCGACAAAAATCGTATTCATAACTTTCAGAGCTTATATAAAACGTTCGTGACCTCGTAGCTTCCAAAATGAACGAGTTAGACACCATACAAGAACACATTGGAGACATACAAGCTTGGCTCTTCTTGACATGCCTATGCATGCTGCATGATTAGCGATTGATAAGTTATCCATTGGAACTGTACGATGTGAGAACGTGTACAAAGCCTGCCCAGATTCGGCATATTAAGTGCGACTGCGCCAAGGCTAGATCTGCTGCCGATACCTATTATGCCCAAAAAGAAGCGCGCTACTGAGAAGGCTGTGCGACCGTCATGCACACTTTTCGTCGTGCACAATGCATGTAGTCATTACCTCTTACAGGGTCTAAACCCAAGCGGATGACTTAGCAACGGTAAATGCGCAACATTCATAGGTACACTTGGAAAGAGACGATACTCGGATATATATAATAAGCTCAGGTCATATAGAGGTCACACATATTAAGGTCTCACCTATTCAAACAAAATGCATGAAGATCTGCCACTTAAAAGAGGTCTGCCAACGGTCTGCCAACTAAAAAGGTCTGCCAACATACAAAACGGTAACAAAAGGCGTCTTTGTCGCGGCCTTCGAATTTTGTCCTATGCACCTGCAATTTTGAACTAAAAATTGTGTTGCCAATGGCAAATGAAACAAAATGCATTCCGAAAATTGTTCTGTTTTTTGTGGGACACCTTAGTGCACAAATAGTGTGTCAGAATGTTTTTAAGGGTTTAATTATTGATACTGCTGTCAAGTATTCATCATTTGCATCGCTTCTACATAATATTTTAACGTATGCATATTTGCCAGGTCCCAGGTGGAGTGGCCTAAATCCTGGAACAAATTGGATATTGGTTACATTCTATGTTGAAAATTGAGCGGTTTGGACGCTGCAAGTTGGATCCGCGAGTGACCTGGAAATACCTAGGACCGACAACAAACTTCAGCCGCTGCCTACCGTTTCAAAAGAAGGGATTAATTTATGCTTAACACTCACACATCCGGCGATTCGCGCCAACTTCGCATGCCCGGGCGGAGGGCAGATGCCTGCCCCCATAAGATCTCTAGTACTATGCTAGCTAGCGACAAATGGGAAACGGCGTTGGACAGCTGGTCACAGGCTCTATCGAAAGTGCTTGGGCCATTTTCCGCTCAGGTCAATATTCAGGTTACTGAGTCATCATAGGTAACTTCGACCAGATCGGCTGGGACTCTCAGATATCGACACGTATCTGAGGACCTGTAGCAGATAGAAACAAACGGCGAACGCTATTCGACAGTCCTTGAAATGTGCTATTGACAATAGGCAGTGTGATTTAAGGTCAGGTCAACCGAAATTATGACCTCAGGTGAAGGTCATGAAGTAGCCTAGGGAGGGCATGTAAGGTATCGATCGACACGTCTTGGCGATACAAGCACAATAACGGTAATTTCAGACTTTTAGCTCAATGCAGTGCGATATAATGCGCATCAATCGCCAAATTATTGTGCAAGTTATGCCATCTAGAACTACGAGGGATGTTTGATCATTTCGCCTGACCTGGTGACCAGGTCTACCTGGGTTCAGGTCCGCTTCCTAGGTCATCTGAGACGACCAGGATTGAAAATGTATGAGGATATGCGGAAAAGAATACTGAGCAGCCATGCGAGGGTTGGCCTTGCTAACCCGATTAGTATGGCGGCAAATTAGGAAAAACCGCAGGTCTCCGACGCGGTTAATGTCGTCACCATGGACCGCGGCGTATCTAACGAGTGGACCCAACTGTATGACTGACCTGCAAGGTGTGCTACCGTTGAAAGGGTTGTGCAGCTACTGCATTGCATTGTGTATTATAAGGCATCAACATGGTATTTATTTTTTCCATCCTACTGGAGGAGAAATCTTGTTTAATACAACGAAGAATGGCTCTTAGGTGCTCCTGGGTTTTAGGCATTGCGTGGGAAGAAATATACGACCTTCAATATAAAAACCTCCAGTACATTTCTTCTCACGCAATGCCTAAAACCCTGGAACACTTAAGAGCCATTCTTCGTTGTATTAAAAAATGTTATAACAGTGGCGACCTCACGGAAGAAATGGCACAATTTGCAATTTTGCATCAAAAGCCAGGACGTGTCGAAGAACGGATCATCTTCCTCATCAACTGCAGACATGAAAGGCTCTACCCCAGATTCATAGACTCCAAGAGTTGGTTTCTGGTTCGAAGTTTCTTGAAGTGCCTGCACCACTGAGGATGTTTTTCTGTGATTCACGTCCATTTTTGCATGCTTTTTCCAGCGGATGTTTTTCAGTTGTTGTGCCTGACATTTTTTATATCACTCCTGATGATGGCCCCTGGCCGAAACGTTGAGTAATATAGCATAATCCCTAACGTTTCTTTTGATGTAAACTTAGCACCGCTTGGTGTATTGAAGGAGAAATCTTGCCCAATGTGGTTTTGGTTATCTGTTGCTGAATAAAATAATTTATCGATAACAATAGCAAGCAATAGGAATAGCCATTGCAATCATGATACAGCATGTCTGCCTAACTGTAAAGGTCCTTTGTCATGCCAATAGTGTACAATCCATGGTAACTACGTAGGGTATTTACGCTTTACTGATCGTTATGTTCTAAAGGACATATTGATAACGCGACATGCTAAGTCACTAAAGACTGGATAATTTTCAGGTTGAGTATAAGTATGGACCACATTTTAACTGGTTTTTAACAATTTTTGTGTACCTAGAGTCGCCTGCGTTATATATTTTGCACTTGTGGATCGCCCTTCGGTGTAATAATTCCAAAGTACTTCCTTTTGCGAAGAAACAGTGTGTGTATCATAATATTTTTTTGTTCATCGGCATTGTCCCGCTCAACGTCGGTTCCCAATGAATACTTTAAGATAACCTTTGAATTGGCCACAATTGAAAGTGTGATTAAGTTGGAGTCGATTGGAAGTAACTGAACATGAATGTGACACTGGGTATGATAGCTGCATGATATAAATTAGGAAATATTTGCTATTTTTGCATTCTGCATCCTCCCTTTAATAGAAATTGTAGGCTTGTTCTCATAAATTTTAGTGAGCAATACGACCTCCGAGCGATATTGTATATAAAAATTGGTCCATTGGTTCTCAAAGTATCAACTTTGGGGCGAAACAGCTCCACATCTCCACATTCCAGTATCGTATCATGCGCTACACAGTAGTCAACGGGTGCGACACCAGAGAAGTTTATGGGTCCCGATCCGGTGCCTACGCCAATGTGCAAGTATGAATGCCATGCTAAGTATAACTTGGCGGCTCAGAGGACACGTCAACACCCATCAACTGCACCCACCCACCCGCCATGCCCCGCTGCGCAATGCATTCTAGTTATCTTTCTCCACACTTTTTCCGTTCTCTTGGTACCATCATGGCTCGAAATGGCACTGGTCGATTTCATTGCCAATCTCATTGGCCGAAGATATTTTTAGTACCGGATCAGAGGAATCGTCTCATTAGGATACCTGGAACTGGTCCTGTGGGCTGTCAACTGCTAAGCCGGGTCGTGGGGACCGCCGACCAGCCCACGTCTGATTGCTGCACCAGATCAAGCAAACTGCACCGCGGAAAAACCGGAGCGGAGACATCGCGTCTGACCGCTGTTTGGGCTTCCCACGCACAAGCGGCTTGCGCGCGCGTGGGGTGGCTTGCACGCGCCTGCATTGCGCAGGACTTTGTCCCGCGAGATCCGCCAGTGCAAGGGTGACCAATGTTGCTGCTACCCACCCGGAGCGGGTGGGACTGTGCTTCCGTGCTCGCTTCCCCAGCTCTAGAAATCCCTCACGGCACCCCTGAATCACCACCTCCACTGTCCACTGAGTTGGTGGGCAACCGGTTGAGTGTCCAGACCGGGACCCTTGTGGCTCATAGTTGCACTGATCTTTTATGTCTTTGATGTCCATAGATACTCCGTGATGGCACCTCTGTATCAGCATTTCATTTTTTTTTCGGAAATATACTACTTGGATTGGATTTGCACCTGCACCGCTATGAGGCTGACGAGATGCATCACTGCTGATGCCGATGCAGTGATGCATCAGGCTCGTATTTGGCACCCCAATCCCTCTCAGAGACAAATTCCCGGCGACGTCACTAAATCCACACCTCCGCCCTCCTCTCCGGCGCACACTTCTGGCGACGTTTGCAGTCAGCTGGCTACACTGCTGACACCAGTGTAATAAGGGTTCGGTGCGAAGATGTAATACTCCTCTTGGTAACTACATTAGTATGTACAAAACAATCGCCCATCCACCCCGATGCTGAGTTCGTACCCGACCGTTGAGCCTGGCCAGTTCAGAGCACATCTCACCTCTCTTGCCACCTTGTAATTACACATATTGTAATACCTACATGAAGGAAATTGAAACCATCTCATTGAGGTACGAATACGCTTAGGATGGGTAAAAAATGTGCCACCAAGCTTTTAACAGCATATATCTTGACATTAACCATAAACTATGAACCTGAGACCATTAAACCATAGACCATAAAACTTGATTTAAAAAAAATCGTACCCCGAGTTGAGAATCATGCAACTAACGCCAGATATAAACTCAGGATGCAATGAAGGCTCTAACAGCATGCACCTATTGTTGACATATGCATGATCTTTCAAATTAACGATAGTATTTTGCATGCACTGTTATCCTTTTTCGGTCGGATCCTCGCACCCTGCCTTAGGGGTCGATACATGCCCCACTCTAATCTCCAAACTAAGCGTCGCACGAAAACAAAGGTGGTGTTATTAGAAAGCGTTGCACGAGTAGGACCAGAAACCAGCCCAGATTTTGTTATCCCTTAAAAAGTGACGTCCCTAGGGGTGCCTATGTGGCCAGGACTGACGTCATGTTTTTGTCTCTGGGAGTTCATTTCGGGAAAGATTTTGAAATTAATTATTTGGAATCAGAAGAGGAAGGCAAAATCACCCATGGCCCCAAAATACATTCCCGCACAAAAATCAACACATGTATATTTTTTGGGTAATATTAAAAATATTTCGTTTTCAATTTTCTTCAAGTTTTCCTTTTCTAATGGTTAGAGCGTACGGATAAACATTGCTTTAAGTCAACGTCCCCTCATAAAACGTGCCTACTTTAGCCAGAATCTTTTATTTTAGCCCTAATGGGCAAATATGGAAAACCATGAAGTCATCAAAAACGCAAAAAGAATAGTACGTTTTATTACATTTCTAAAGGTAAGCAACCGCTAAGTGTTATATTCAAACATCTTTATCCGGTAAAACGTGACGACTGGTTGAACTGTTTTTGTGGGTGATCTCACCTGACTTTGACTAACTCGTTTACAAGGCCCCCGAAAAACCTTATGAGGGGGGGGGGGTGCGGCGGTTAAAGAACGCCCCGAGACGGGACGGGTTAAACTCCGATATACCGTGCCCTCTTTTTGAACATGCCCAATATACATAGATGCCACAATCTCCAAAGCTGGTCTTGATCTGGCTAAACTGGGAATGAAACTGCGCCAACAACTATTGTCTTTTTTCGCTATATGAATTCCCAATAAATCAATAATGATGTCAAGGTGTTCAGGAACCCGCTTTATTCTCTTTTTGAAAACACCACAAGCGCCTCTACTTCCGTACCCTGGATCCATCTCTGCCATGTATGTTAATATTTAAAGAAGTAAAATGTGCAACATATGAGTGTTCTGCATCGCTGGTGTCGGTTAATAACCAGTACTTATGGGTATATCGTGTGCATATCTGACTGCCTTTGAAAGTCCTTCAGATTATACAACTGACTGAATTGCCCTCTAGAAAGTTGTCCCGGAGCCGCCTCTGATGAACAAATTGTTTTTTTCTTCAATAAACAGTGGACAAGAACTTGATGGATACCTTTCCGAGCTTTATCTTGTCGCGATAAGAAAAGGCGAACAAAAACCTAACGGGGTGTCCAGAAGATTATGGAATATGGTAAAGTGGGGATTGCCACGGATTTCCATGCTTGAACGCCAATGTTGGCGCTAAAGATCCCTTCCACAACTTGCTCTTGCAGTATGCAAATCTGAATGCAATTTCGTAGTTGGGAACGACAAAAAGTGACATGTTTGTGGTCTCAGCTTAAGCAACTCCTTGAGATTTCGTACATCGATTTTTGAAACTTTTGAACACATTTGATGGTACATTGTGTGGAAAACCACTTTGACCTTCAAGCTGTCTCTTCATGAAACATGCACATTTGCACATGGATACGTAATGGTCATTTAAAGCAAAACATGTGTGGTTTATCATTGAATTGTTTTATTTTTGTCAGATATTCGGTCAACTGCCAGCGAAACATAAGATTATAATTTGATATTTCAGCGACGGAAATAAACCAATATTAAATTCTAACAATAGCTCATAAAATAAAATAAATAATAACAGCTCCGGGAAGATGACTTACGCACCAAGTTTATTTCGCCGTTTCGTAGTAAAACGTAAGTTCGGCGGGTGCTTCCTTACTCTCCATCGGCCGCTGCGATTTTTTCCAGCTGTATTTCTGGGTAGGGAGCTGTTTGGGTGTTTCCAGCTCTATTTCTGGGCAGGGAGCTGTATGAGTGTTTCCAGCCCTATTTCTGGGTAGGGAGCTGTTTGTTCCAGCGCGGGTGACCTCACGGCGAGCTCTGTGCGACGCCCGCCAGTGCGACGTCTTGTACCCGGCTCACGCTGGATTCGGAATAATTCGCCGGACCAAAAGATGCCTTCATAAAAAAGGAAGCATGGAGACCACTGACGAGGAGTCATTGAATTATTGTTTAGATGTGGATCAAATCTGAAAATGATCTTTTGATCTAGTGTGCTTTTTGCCAAAGGGATCGGGCCACCGTCCCTCAATTTGCTGCTCTTCTGAATCTCGGCAATTATCTCGTGGGAAGATGAACGTGAGTGGAACAGTGTTGCCCACAAAACTACCTTACTACGCATACACGATTGCCGCTAGCTCGCTATTAGGCCAATACATTCTATGTACACCTAAACCCGATTGCCACTAGCCCTCTATATGACCGACGCAGTCGATGCGCCCTTAACCATGATTGTCACTAGATCGCTATATGACCGACGCAGTTCACGAGCCTCTAAGCCCGAATGTTACTAGCTGGCTTCTCGGTGGACGTGACTCGTTTGACCTGCCTCTTTCCCCTTTCAGCGATGTCCGGATTCGGCGCTATACAATGGTATACCTTATCCATATTGTAAATGTTCCATGGGGAAAACTTGCACTTGTGTACGTAGGTGTAAGTTTTTGAAAATTATTGTGCGGGCACAATGCATGAAAGCAATGGGCGGGAGGATACCAAATACGATCCCATGCAAAATGGAAATTATTGGGAGGGCTCAGCCAACATTGAGAGGGGGGATCCCCAACAATTCCTTTGCCCTCAACCCGAAAAACCGCAACCAAGGCTCCCAGGAAATGCAGCGTAGCTCCGAAGGCTCGCGCCGGAGCCCTCAAAGATCGAGCTGGGAATTCAAAATGTCTCGCCAAGCCTTAATAATTGGCATCGGATGACCTAGATATGTACAGCGGGGCAACAGAACTTTCGCCAGGGTCCCCAAAATTGCGTAATGTCCGCAAAATTAGCGCCAAGAGCCACTGAAATTCGCGTCAGGGATCCCAATTAAACACTGCGGAGCACCAGCAGTACACTATAGCATATCGAAGCCCTTTAAAACACACATGGTCACAAAAGAAACGACAGAGTGTTATAGTACGCACCGAACCCTTAAATAAACACACCGAAAGCCCTCAAAGGAGATCCCAAAACGCAACGACGCCCTTAAAGCAGACCGTGGCAGAAGGACGGCTTGCGGTCCTCAAAAGCAGAACAGGGCCCGCAAACAACGACGTGGTCCCAGTGACGGACCGGGAGAAGGCATTGCCCCCATGAGAGGTGATGGATCTTACGGTATCGCACCAGAGTCTGGAAAGATTACACCGGGGTCCAGACAAGTCACCCTATGGCCCGGAAGAATCAACCCTGTACCGCGAACAATGAAGCAGAGACACCGTGAAATAAATCCGAAAATGTAAAAACGTTCTGAAGCCCAAACATCGTGTCAAAGATCTCAACAATCGCGTAGAGGTCCCATACAAATGACACGTGGCCAAAAAAATATAATGTCGATGCGCAATAATATCACGCCAGTGGCCCGAAAAAAGTATCCTGAGCCCCACAAATCACGCTGGGTACGGACAAGCGATTGGGATACCGAAAAATTCAGACGAAGTCCCGAACAAATTGCATTGAGCGTAGAAAACCCACGTCGTGCCTCCTGAATGTCGTTCCCGGGCTCTACAAATTGCGCCAGGATCCAAAGTTTGCGCTAGAACCCACCAAAAAGCGCTCTGGGACTAAAACAGTACGTACCGGGCACAAATAAACACAGCGAAGCCTTAAAAGTACACCGGGACGGGATGTGAGCAAGAACATGCCGGGCCCTCCAAGACGCAGTGTTTCACAAATCGCAAAGAGCATCCCTTAGAGTATGCGCTTGCCCTGAACCATAAATAAACACGCCTGGAGCTTTCAAAAACACACCTGAGGATCTCCAAGCCCGCCGCAGACCGGTACAGCAAAGATAGCATGACCAATTTAAAAGCAGGATTGGGCCCGCAAGTAGCGACATGAGCTTAGAAACGCGGGACACTGAGTAAACACATTTACGGAAACGAATCAACCCCTCAAACACACCGCGGTTTCACAAAAACTACAATGCCATAAAAAGTTCCCTAATATTATAAACGCGTCGGGGTCTTTTCAAATGTGCTGAGACACCAAAGTACATCCATAGACGAAAAAACAGCAGGCCCTAAAACGAACACCGAACCATTGCTGGGATTCGGTTCGGTAGCCAATCTGGGAGGATATAAACGAAAGGATGAGGTACATTAAAGTTCGGATATTTTTTTCCCACCAGAAATTGTGGGAAGAAAAGAACAACATTTGGAAATGAAGTCATCGAACTTACCAGCGAGCCACATACGAAGCATTTCATGACGTAAAATATAACAAAAACATCACCTAGCAGCAATTATCAAACGTAGGGAATCTAGCAGAATCCGCAGAAAGGCACTTAGTGTGGCGAATGCGCGAAATGTTTAAGACGTATGAACACGTGCACGAATGCTGGCGTGACTGCGACCGGTCGTTGTAGACTGAAATGCGTAAAATCAAGGAAAAGCATGTATAAGTAATTTCCTCTTGTTGTAATTGGAGTTTAGGGACGAATCAACTCCATAGGTTATACAGCTAAGTAATTTCTTCAACTTCGTGAATTGGTTCTGAGGCTCATTTTGAGCAGGGTGAGAAGTCTTATCAAGGAATACAATGAAAACATTTCAGCAGTTAAGTTAGATGAATTCCGGCGACTTCGGTAGGTAGAGACCCGTCCACATGAAAATTAAGTTCTGACTAATTATTGTAATTGCAATATAAAATATGTACCATTTAGAAATAGTAGTCGGCATCTGATTTCGTTTTATAAAATGGATAGCTGGGCCTCCTCCAAATCCATTCCCATCCTATCGGACGCAAATCCTAGGGTACGCCACTGGCTGAGAAACACCTAGCTCTGATAAAATGAACATTGGTACTGATGAGGATCCATGGAAATGCATCACATTGAAACCTCATAGTTGATGCAGAACCACTACTTGAATACTTCGGAATATTTTGGGAATCCCGCTAGTGAATGGGCCTTCTTTCAGTCACCTTATTGCCATCGCTGGCCCATCGTATGGCAGTTTGTCATGCCATATACCAATTGCTTAGTATAAAAATAACTTGCGATACCAAAGAAAATGTTGGCAGTGCTCTCAAGAAAATTCGTCGTAATAAAAAACTGGAGGTTCTCGAGCACCTACACCTGGATGACAAGTTCCACTACCGATGTATTATTTATATACTGCATCGCATAGCACACCAACGTAAATAACGGGTCAGTGGCTCTCGATGATGAGATGCTGGCAAGCTTTGTAATGATATAAAATTTATTGCAATTAGGAAATAGCAGACAGCATATATAATATCAGTGGTGCAGTCGATCCCCCACCTCACAAATAAAGGTAATGCAACAGAGACAGGTTTTGACGAGCTAAGCGCGCCTAAAATTGAATGTTTGCGTGGTGAAAATCTCAAAATGTTTTCTTCGACCTCGTGTATTTTTAGTTGCTGGGAGGAGGGAGGGGAGGGTGCTTGGCTTCGCCTCTGCATAGTATGGAATAGCGGACAATAGATGACAGGCGGGGTTGATCGCAGGGGTGGAACATGAGAGATGCTATTGGGGAAGCTCGTCAGTTCAAAATGCGTCACCGCTGAGTCATGGTAGCCAAGTTTGAATTTATGATGACCTTAATTCGGGATCCATGTTTAATGAACTCTCAAACAAGCGAACGTCGTACCTTTTGCCAGCTGTTTGAAGATGATTGAAATTACGTGTTTTTAGGATAACTTCGGGCACACCGTCACGCCGAACGCTTTATACAGGTTAACTGCGGTCAGGCCGATGCGTCAGTGTGACCGTCGCCGGTACTTCTTAGCGTCATCGAGATATATGAAACGTGTGCGCAGATGTTGGCTGGTCGCTAATAAATCGCAGTGGAGCAAAAGATGTGAAGTTAAAAAAGAATGCTATGGTAGTGCAGATCAGCATGGAGTATTCAGTATTATTCGCTCATGCTCACTTGAAAAATGCTCATGCTCACGCTCACTTAGATTCCGTTGGGTAGGAATTTTTCGCCGTTGTGGGGAAAAAGAGAAATGACAATGACCTCAGCTCGCCACCGGACTAAGAATGTGAGTTTTCTCCACTGACCACACCAAATGACCATCGCGCGACCCCGGACTCGGCCCCTGACGCCCAACCTCTCGACACAACCACCGATGACCCACGCCGAATAATTCCCCTTGATGACGTCATGGAAGCCCTTTGCGCCTCGCCGACCCCTGTTCGTCGTGTGATTGTGGTTTTGGGGCGCATCAACCATGGTAGATCATTTAGCACCCCTGCTCGTTCTAAGACACCGAACAACCAGTCTTGCAATCCGGACGAAACCATTACGATTCACGCCTCTGATCCACGCCCGAACCAGACCGCGCCCTCCCAACCTGAGCCAATCCAACTCATCGAACCCTACCCCGACAGTGCTGGCTTGTACATCGTTGTCAAGTCTGTCGAGGAATCCGTGTCCTTTCGCCGTATTAACGTTTTCTGGCCGACTAAACAACTCCTTGCCATCTGCTCCCTCGCCAATCCCGACATCGAAGCCCCTGCCAGCGGAACCTTAGTGATCAAAGCCCAATCAAGAGCCCAGACCAAAGCCATTTTCCGCACCACCACATTTTGTGGAAAATCCGTCACGATCACTTTCCATTCCGACAGCAACACCACCAAGGGTACCGTCTTCGCGGCGGATCTCCGCTTCATGTCTGAGGAAGATATCCGGGCGGAGCTCGGGCCGGAGGGGGTGACCCACGTTCGACGCATCACTTCCTTCAAAGACGGTCAGAAACATGATACGAGCCTCCTTGTCATTACCTTCAATTATACCACTCTGTCCAAGACCCTCCTCGCCGGCGACATCCGACACCAAGTCCGAGTCTTACACTCAGTCCTCTCCACTGATTTGATTACCAGCGTTTCGCCATGGCAGTAAGACTTGCCGACAGCCAACCTGCTGCCCCAAGTGCGGCGAGCCACCCCCTCCTGATTCTACCTGTTCCAAGCTTTCCCACTGCCTCATCTGTAACACATCCGACCACCTAACCACATCACCCGTATGTTCAGTTTGGCGCAAGGGGAAGGTCTGCGCAGTCAAAGGCCACGACTAGGGTGTCCTACCCAAGCCCGACGGTCTGTCGAGGTCACCTCCTTCAACCAAAGCGTACGCACAGGCGACCAGCACTGCTTCCCCAGCACATCGCGTCAAAACCACTTCTAGTTCGATACAAACCTACATCATTCCCGGCTTGGCTCCACTTAAAAACTCACACCACTGATCACACCGACACAAACCATCCCGACTGCCAACACACAAACCACTCCGGCTTCCAAAGAACGGCGCCCACGTAACCCGACCGACTTCCAGCCGGCGGACATCCCGGCGAAAGTGGTCGGTCGCCGTGACCTTGCCAAGGTCACCGGCCGGCCGGATGGCTCTGCCGGATCCACCGCCACCGTCCGCACCCAGCCCACATGCCAGCCAGAATTACAACCTTGGCTCCGACACGCACCGAATGCTGCTGAAAAATATTTACTTTGTTTTCACCAATGTCCAATGTTTCTGCAATGGAACTGCCGTAATTTAATCCGCAAATGGGCAGAAATGAAGGTTTTTAGTTTATTCACACCGATTCTTATCGCACTACAGGAAACTCGATTCTTGCCGACCGATACATAAAATTTCAATCTTTTCAATTACTCGCTGTACCGTCACTACGAAGTCCATAAACCTCATCGCAGTGGCGGTACAGCACTTCAACACACATCAACAATGATTTTACACATACACATATTACACTTAATTCGCCTTTACAAGCAGTAGCCTGTACTTTACGTATGCGTGGTAGGAGTATAGATGTATGTTCCATTTATATTTCACCACACACCGTCAACACACATTTTTTGACACAATTAGAAAACCTTATAGCACATTTCAAGAACCCATTCATATTTCTTGGAGACTAGTCAAGTCAAGTCAAGTCAAGTCATTTATTAGGCACTGCCACGTGGTGGAACTCAAGAATTACCTAGTCAATTGATGACATTCCTGCCATCACGTTAGATACAATTGTAAAACACTTAGCTACCTAGTTGATGCTGATAGCACGCACGAAGGTTGCACGGCTAGTTGTGTCGCGTGCTTCACCGGGAAGCGCATTCCACTGGAGAGTGGAGCGGTAGGAGAAGCCCCGCTGGGTAGCTGTTAACCCTTACCGTTGCAGGTGAAGTGCCCCAGCATCGGTAGCACGAGTGTTTCTCTCAGACACAGCCGAACGTTCAACAAACATTTCCCCGATGGCAGGCGGGCAGTTCGCGCCGTGTACGCTTTGTGTGCGTTGCACAGGTCACGGTGTCGCACTATCTCCTCAATCTTATCCCAGCCCAACTCGCGCAGAGAGGACGAGATGTGGTCGTGTTTCCGTCTTCCAGTGACCAGCCTAGCCGCGAAGTTTATGCAATGCTGCACTCGCTTCATGCGGCACGCATCTGCCCCACCCCATACGGAAATGCAGTAAAGGATATGGGGGAGCACATGGACTTGGATGAGGAGCTTCAGGACTTCAGGGGTGAAGTGCTGCCGGAATTTGAAGAGGGACACGATGATGGCGGTGCACTTCCGGATGATGGAGGATATGTGCTTCTCCCACGTCAGCTGCTGGTCGAGGAATACTCCGAGCACTTTCACTGTTCGGGCCGGGTGGATAGATTTTTCCGAGATCATGATGTGAAAACCTGAAGCTTTCTTTAGAGAAGATCTGGTGCCAAGAATGGTGAAGCAGGTCTTGTCCGGGTTCATTTTGAGACAATTGGACTGTAACCACTTTTGGAGTGCATGGAGAGATTCCTCGACCCGCAACCGAAGGTGGGAGAGGCTGACGACGTCAGGAGCAGAGTGGTCTAGGAGGTCGTTGTCGTCAGCGTAGGCCACAAGGCGACCGTGAGGAAGGAAGGAGGATAGATCATTGATGAAGAGGAGGAACATGATCGGCCCAACGATAGACCCTGAGGGACACCGTGGGTCAGGAGTGTGGAGGAGCCGCCCGGAGACCATCTGCTTCCGATCGGAGAGGTAGCTTTTGAACCATGGGGACGGGATGCCGTACCACCCGAGCGTACTCAGGAGAACGCCATGGTAAACGCTGTCGAACGCCTTACTTAAGTCAATCGTCGTTAACGACGCGACGTGACCAATGTCGATGGCTCTAGAGATCCATTCGACAGCATCGAGCAAGGCGTCCTCCGTCGAATGACCGTACTGAAACGGTAGGCGTACTGAAACGGGGACAGAATATTGTTCGACAACAGATGAGCCACAAGTTGGGAGCAAACAACTTTTTCCGTGATTTTGGAGAGAACAGAGAGATTCGAGATAGGCCGAAAGTTGTTCACATCATCTCGTGTACCAGATTTGTGAATGGGAGTGACGAGGGCGACTTTCCAAGCACTCGGGAAGGTTTGTGAGGTTATGGATGTGTTGACGAGGTGGAGCAGATGCGGGCCGATCACTGCAAAACATCGCTTGACTGCAAACAATGGTACGCCATCAACTCCCACCGCTCGAGACGTGCTCATACGGCTTATGGCCTTCGACAACTCGGGGAGCGTGGCGGGACACAACACAAGAGCAGAGGCGCACACTCCGAGTGGTCTGGGTGGGCACTGCTCTATGTCGCCGGCTCGTCCCGCCTCCTCAGCAAAACGGGCTCCCACCGCCGCGAAGTGGGCGTTGAAGTTGTCTGCCCTTTCCGTGGTGTCGTCATCTCTGCCTGGGAGGCTTGCCGTGGGACGGAGACCGAAATGCTTTATTCGGCTCCATAATGAGCGCCGATCGGACAGCATGTCCGCGCACAAGAACTGGCGCCTGGCCCTGATCTGCTCGCTCATGAGCCCGTTCTTACATCTTCGGTACTCCTGCCGTGCAGTGTCGTCATCTCCGCTCGTCCTCCAGACCTTGCACGCCTCGCGACAGTTCTCTTTTGCAGCATCGATGCCGGGGTTGTTACGCAGCCACGGACAGTCAGGGTGTCGGATCCTGCTTGTTACTAGTGGGCAGCGCAGGTCCACGGCTGCGTTCGAGATGCACATGAAGGTTTTAAGCTTGCCGTCGATGTCGGCGCGGTCGTACATGGGCTGCCAATCGGTGGTGATGAAGTGCAGGCAGAGTGTGTCCCAATTCATCTTCGCCCACGGTCTTCTGGTAACGGGTGGTAGTGGCCTGTTCTGCTGCCTCCTGACCTCATCCCTGAGCAAGACCGGCAGGTGATCTGCGACCGGCTCCGGTAGGACAGTGACTGTCGCCTTCCCCTCGGGCAGGTTTGTGGTGGTTAAGTCTAGCAGAGACGGTCTGGGAAGGAGGTGGGTTGGCTCTCACGCACGAGCTGCCTCAGGTTCAAGTCGTGGAGTGAGGACAAAAAACGACGTGATGCAGCGCTCTCTGCTCCTTCCAGTAAGTTCAAGTCGTCTCCAAGACGCAGCACTGGATGTCCTCGCGAGATTGCTTCCCGGAGCTGGCGCTCGATCAGGTCAGTAACGCGGATGGTGGCTGATCTGGTGGGTCGGTAGATCACTTCCACGGTCACCGTCCGTCGTCCTCTCCCGCCCACTGACATCCACTGCGACTCCAGCTGTGGGTCTGATCCCCAGATGTTGATCCTGACGGCTCGGAGTGAGTCGCGGATGATCAGAGAAACTCCTCCACCCCGAATCTTGTCGGCGTTGCGGTCGGCGGGCGTCTCCCGGTCGCGTCTGGTTATCGAATACCCAGGAAAAACCAGCGCTCTGCCTAGTACTTCCAGCGTTAACCATGTTTCCGAGACCGCCAGTACATCCAGGTCGTAGTCCTGAAGCAGGTCGTTCACAAGGTTAAGATTCGGGGCGAGGGTCCATGCGTTAATGTGTCCTAAATTATAGGTGGCCGAAGGGGTCACTCTGTTGGCATCTGTGGGTGGCCGCCTCAGATGACGGGTCTGCTGGATACTGCTATGTCTACGATCTTGTCGCATAACGATCGATATTGCCAAATAACAGTTCATTAATGTCGTCTGGGTGTTAGCTCGCTGACTAAACGGTCAGCGAGCTAACATTCCTGTGGCCGATTTTCAGTCGGCGACAACGTCTCTGTTGCTGGACTTTGCCAACTTTCCGCGTTTGACGAAGCGTCAATCGCGGAAGCTGCAAGAGACATCGGCTGAATGTTCGCCGTGGAGGTGGCATTGCATTCGCAGTGCTTTGTACAGCTGAGGGTGTTGGGCGGCACTCCACACGACGGGGGGCTTCCCCAGTGCCGGGAGTGGCATGCAGAGCAGCACTCCTTTGAGCTGATAGTTTTGCTCGTTCAATGACTCCTCTCTTCACTTGTTGTCCACCCCGGCATCCTCGCCTCCTCAGCCGTCGCCGGCGTCCGACCGGAACAGATTCGGCGGGGCGGACCAGGCCACTGGACGGCTCGACACTGTTGACTTTAGCGCCTGTCGCGGCCGGGCTCGGCTGGCCGGGGTCGGTCCGGACCTCCGGACACGCAGACATCTGCGGCGGCTGTTCTAGGGGGCGGGGTTGACGGGGGTAGAGGGGTGCGAAACGATTGATGTTGGTATGGTGCGCGTTTCCGACTGGTGGCTGTTCTGCGGCTGGTGGACATGGCGATAGTTCTGTTTGTTTTGCCGTTTTCTTATATGCTTGCACTGATTATGAAATTTGATGACAGGACCGGGAACTTGGCTTAATTACGAATATTGCCTCACGCGTCAGAGGGTTCTCTTGGGTAATGTGGCTCGCCCTCGCACATTACAAGCATCAGTATCCGTTGAGGCATTCAAACTTAATATAGCGGTTTTCAGATGATTAAGGCAATCACAGACTTTAACGGCGTCACACATTCACGGTTCGATGTTCAGGATGTACGTAATCACACTATGACATGACAATGTTGTCTTGTTTCGGAGAAATCTATGAAAGAGTGTGGAGCGGCACTAGCATGCATATGGTCCAGCATGGGATCAAACACATACACATGGAGACACTCGCGGCCACATCATTGAACAAATTGTAGACTGCCATACTTTAGTAGTACTTAACATCGGAGAACCAACCTTTTTCACTTAGGGAATAATACAGCAACAGCCATTGATTTATCTATTTGTCTCCGACCCTGGTCAACGACTTTGAGTTGACCATAGAAACCGACATCCTTAGCAGCGACCACTACCCAATCGAACTAACACCCACATTTTCAACTTCGACCGATTCCACACCCAGGTTTATGCCCCGCTGGAAAATTTCGAAGGCAGATTGAACATCATTTCAGGAAATTTCACACACTCAATACAAACCCAATATTTATCCCGTAGAAAACATGAACTAATTTTCAAATACACATTTCAAGGCAGCTTCCACGACTATTCCACTTACAAAACCATACACAAAAAACGGTACCTTGGTGGTGTCAGGAAAGTTCACAAGCAACTGTGCCTGGAAATGAGCATTTATGAAGGATTTACGGCATTCCGATCAAGAATATTTAACCACACGTAACCGTGAACGTGCGAAAACCCACTGCATCATTCACGATGCTAAGCGCCGATCATGGTTCTCATATTTACAGCAGCTCACTTCTCAAACACCTTTAAGCAAAAATGGCAATTAATCCGACGTTTGCCCGGACCACGCGCCATTTACCACGCGCCCTGGAGGGCCTCTGAAAATAACTCGCACTGGAGGGGGGGGGGGGATTCCGCCCCCTACGATCTCGGCTCCTATGATGGCTAGAGCAACGAAATTCACAAGGTGGATGGGCACGATAGTAAACTCTATTGTGTGCGAAGTTCATGACCTTAGGTCAATATCTACAAGGTCAAATGAGGTAAAAAACAAACAAAATGATCTGGCTGTGCGTGGCTTGGCTCGTCATTGTTATGGATCGCTGTGATTGTCTTTAAATGCTCCAAAATTTGCATTAATGATGTTTTGGACATTACTGATGATGCAATACAGATGTCAGATCCGCCATTCGACCTCAGGTCACCTATATGAGCACTTTATTCGGTCATTACCTGCTCCAGTTACCGGAACCGGCCGGCCAACCCGACTGCTCCGTTGGGCGACTCGGCACAATGGGCTTCGCAAAGAAAGGAATGATGTTTATGAATAAAGCCTGGAAACGCTTAGGCACACAATGGGAAACAGTATATTTCGGAATGTGTAGGGAGTAACATTTAAAGTGACATCAACCGCATGACAGTAATTTGCATTTATGACACATTCCAGTTGACCAAGTTTGGTTCCATTAACCTGTCATGACTTGACCTGACTTGACCTCGGCGACCTAACATGACTTTTAAATTATATAGCATAACAATATGCATGAAACAAGTCGCTAGTGTTGCCAAGAACACCTTTCTTTTGCCAATATACGGAAGCGGATCTGCGTCGATTTTCGTGGTCTGGCGCTGCGAATCGTTTTTATTTTAACGGCCCCTAACATACAAAATGTTCCGCCGATTTTCATTTTCTTGCTTTAAACAATGCGCCGGTCATTTCTAAGCAGGTACGCAAAAAAGCGCGTACATCGGCGGGTGCAATATGGAGTTATACACAAAAAATCGGAGGGGTTGGCGGATTTTGCCATCCCTCCTCCAGGGCGTGTATTAACCTGTCATGAACTTGACCTGACTTGACCTCGGTGATTTCACATGACTTTGAAACAATGTAGCATGACAATGTATATCAAACAAGTCGCTAGTTTTGCCAAGAACTCTTCCTTTTTGCCAATGTACGGGAAGCGCACCAGTGCCGATATTTGCCGTCTGGCGTTGATAAAGCTTTTTGACTTTAGCGACCACTAACTCCACAAATTTTCAGCCGATTTTCATTTTGCTTTCTTTAAACAACGCGCTGGTCCTTTATTAGCAGGCACTCAAACAATGGCGTATATCGGCCGGCAAAAACTGGAGGTATCTACGAAAAACCGGAGGCGTGGGCGCATTTCACCCCCCTCCAGGGCGCGCGTTAAATTACCGCCGGCCCTCAAAATATTCCATCTCACCATTACTGACCCACAAACCATAGTAAATACCATAGCTGATACCATAGACCATAATAAAAATAATAAAAAAATAATAATAGCTCCGATGAGAACTACAGAACAAATTTCTTACAAAATGCACAACACACTTCATCCCAACTTCGACCTCTTTAATTCCGACAATGCTAGGTAGGACAATGCTTCTTTTCATCTTTCTGAACTGGAGAATGCCACTTCCTCCGCTGGTCGCACTCCGGTAGAGCCGGACAAATTACATTATTCCTTCTATCGTGTATCAGACCACACTAAACAATGCATCTTAGACACATTTAATGCACTATGGTTAAATCACATATTTTCTTATCATGGAAAAAAGCTCATCATCCCAATTCCAAAACCCGGCGAAGACCATAGTAACCCAAGTAATATTAGACCAATTGCACTCACAAGTTACTTAGGATAGCTTTTTGAACGAATAGTTAGTACAAGACTGGTCTTGTACCAGCAAATCAGTTCTCTTCTATGTCCCTTTTAATGTGGTTTTCGGCGAGGACGCAGCACATATTTCACCATCTCATTCAGCTAGAAACTGACACCCGCCTAGGTTACAAAAAAATATGACCACACAGTCGCAGTATTTTTGAACATAAGGAAAGTCTACGATGTGATTTTAAAACCCGGATTACTCATCAAAATTCAACAACTCGTTATAAAAGGACGTTTCGCACATTATTTAGTAGTTTTTATATCTGTTTTTCGCTAATTGAACATAAGGTGCTGGTCAGCCATTTTCGATCCACGTTGTCTCTAGAACAGCCTACCACAGGGAAGTTGTCTTTTACCAGTATTATTTAACATTTTCATTTATGATCTTTTCGATGACATGCCTCCAAATATATGATATTCACTATTTGTAGACGATAGAGCAATTTGGGCTCCGGAAAAAGGAAAATTGTTTAATTCGCTTGCAGGACACACTTGACAGAATACACGAATGGTTCCTGAATTATGGTTTTATTTTTTTCGGTCACAAAATCTGCAACAATGATATTTAGTAAATCGACACCCAGCCCAAACCCCGACACACCGCTTTGCCTTGGGAACAACCACATTCATTTTATAAATTCGTGTAAATTTCTTGGTATTATTTTAGACTTTAGGCTTTCAATGCATAAACACATCAAACACATCCAGAACAAATGCTTTCATCGACTAAACTTATTTCGTTGTTTTACTTCTTCTTCGTCCGTAGCCAACCACCATACGCTTTTACATCTCTATAAATCATTAGTTCTTCTGATCATAGAATATGCTTCGGTATGTTATACAGGTGGCAGTACTTCCGCTTTGAAACTTTTGGACAACATATAAAATCAATTCATCCGCATAGCACTCCGTGCAATGACTACTTCTCCCATCATTTCTCTACAAACCGAATCAGGAATTTCACCATTAACTCTACGAAGAATGGAACAACACGGTATGCCGAAAAATTCATTTTAAAGGACACCACCTCACATACGCATCCTTACAAATTCTCCCAAGCATACCCGACGACTATTTAGTGTTCCAGCCGAAAAGCGAACCGGTCTTACAATAGCTTCACGCATTAAAACATTTTCTACACAACATCAATATAATATTCCACAAATACCTTTTCTTCCTCAACCTACTACACCACCGTGGTAGATGGACGAACGATACATATTTTATTCAACCACCACCCTAAAATCACAACTTTGATTAGAATATGCCAAGCAAAAAGTATACCAGCTTCGGTCTCGATACGTTCCCCTTATCTTTACTGACGGATCTAAAGATGCCAACACCACAGAAAACGTCATTGTCTCGGGTATACACACAACACAACATCGCCTGCCAAACGGACCTTCCATTTACATAGCCGATTTACACACCATTCTGATTGCCCTTCGTTATATTCGTAATCGTTTCCTTTGTCACCCCATGCGCAGCATCGTTGTTTGTTCTGACTCAAAATCTTCTTGAATCTCTCTTCACTTTCTTTTTCGTACCATTGGCATATGTCCATCTATGACAGACTTGAAATACTTTACATGATGGGCGTGAGGGTACGTTTCCTATGGGTGTCCATCCACTGCGGCATCAAAGGAAACGAAGAAGCCGACAAATCAGCAAGATTATCATTACGATTTCCAAACATTACGGAAATTCTACCACATTTTGACGCCTTAAATCATCAATACAACAGAAAATTCGACATTTTTGGACTCCGAACTGGACACAAAACACAAACCATACACAATTACGACTTATCAAACCTACATTTGAATCATGGACATCATCTTTAAAAAAAAACGAAGAAAAAATTATATCACGTTTACGTATCGGCGATACTTTTCTCACCTATCCCTATATTTATTGGGCTTCATCGCGACCTTCATGCCCATCATGCGACACCCATCTTGCAGTCCTACACTGTCAACAGTACCATACCCCTCGAAGAACTCTTACAAACTACTGCCTGGCACACAACATTGCCTTTTCTTTACCATACTACTCGGAGATCAACACCCTTTTCTAATCAAACTATTTTTCATCTTTTTCCGACAAACAAACTTGCCACAGGAACTATAATATGACTTTTACAGCATAGCATTTGGCTTTATTTCACGCCACGAAATGGCCTGAGTAAGCCAAAGAGCCTGTTTTAATACAACTCAAGCGCGCAGATCAACGTGTTCTTCACTGCACGATTCCTAATGTTGTCAAAACTCCCCGTCATACCTCCCTACGTGCCAGTGGTTCCCGAAACGCTTCATAATTCAAGGTGATTCATTGGTGAAGGGATGTCCGTCGCCCTCACTGGAGGCCCGACGCCCCGCCCCGCTGTCTGCCAGCGGGCTATATAGCCGGCGAGACGTACCTCGCGTCTCAGATGCAGTGCGGCGCCGCAGGATGGGCTTCCATTTGCTGCTGCTGCTGGCGGTGCTGACGGTGGCCACCGCCGTGCCATGTGAGTAGACCGCCCAACTCACTGGCTTAGTGCACGTCTGTTCTGTGGCTATTCACTCAATGAACCCCTCACGTTAAGTTAACGGTTGCTAATAGATGAGTTACTGACGGCATGAAGACGGACTTAAAAACTGCACAAGTACTGGCATGCGGAATAAAGAAGGTGAAATGATATATATATATATATATATATATATATATATATATATATATATATATATATATATATGTATCAGACTGCAATCTAACGTAATTGAAGCAAACACTGAACACATATCTACCACATATGTGGAATTTATCATTATATTGTACATGATTTGTGGGCGTCAGGCAACGAGGAAACATTAGCAGGAGGGCGAAACGGGGTAGTAGGCAAATGGCATTTAGCAATTGTCAATTGATTGGTAAAGCTACCTGGTGTTGCTCTTGTCAATTGATAGTTATTCCATTTACCGCCCTGTTATTGGTGTCGCAAGACCACCATTCGTGCATGAAGTGGGTATAGCATGCATTTTACAAATTATTTTTTCAGGGTCTAATGCTATTTTGACATTCATATGAGTTATTGTGATTGGAGGCATATAAGTCGCGTATTGTATTGAGACTGATGTTATACTGAAATATTCAGTATGAGTCTCTGTCATCGCTAAATGCCTTTCTCTGGTGTGATCAAGCATTACGCTAGCTATTGCCAACCAATAAGCATGACGCTCAGCTGGCCAATTTTGTCTCTTGGGGCACTAATTGGTGTCAAGGACTGGGCAAGGCAGAGTGTCTCGTTTTGCCCTTATTTCACATCGCATATATATATAGTAACTGCTACGCTTTCACCATTCCTGGCACCTATGCCATGATAGCCTAGCTTGGCGATGCCGTGTGCATTTGTCAATATTATCTTTCATCTGCACCTTTGCCTGCACTTTTCCCCATCACATTGCCAACTTATTTTGACTCCACCACGGGCTTTGTCTTTACCTGCTAACTTCCCCCTTGCGAAAAATGAATTACAGGAGACCGTTCTGCATACGCTGTTGATACTCAGCTAGCGAGCAGTCTCTCGTTACTTTCCACAGGACATGTGCTAGTCACTCCATATTGCCCCGTAAACAGTTCCATTTTACCACGTGACTGGTGCAAAATTGGAACAAGAAGCATCTGTTTTGTATCACTGCTGAGCTAAAGCAGAATCGTGTAGATGGCCAAATGTGGTGGACGGTGGAACCAGATGTTCCAAAGTTCAGCATGAAGGCAAGTCATTTGGTATAAATTCCGAAATTGTTGTGTCGGAAGCCGTATAATGTTATAGTTTGCGTATTGCTCCCCCTCTCCGCCCCCTTTCCACCCAATTTCACCTCAAGCCGTGTATCATTCTTACTGGTAGCTGATGCATAGAACTGGTCGGATTGCCTGCCGCCTGGTTAGCGTGGTGGATACAATGCTGACCAGCAGAGATATTCCCGTCATCGTAAAACCGGTTGAGTCGCTTCTAGCTCTTTAATTAACGGCAACCAGTCGAGGTGATTGGTTGCCAACTTCCCAGCCAAGGTCGCGGGCGCTGGCCCCAGGCGAAGACGGCATGCCACGACTTGCTATCTGAATACGCCGAGCGGGTTTCCCATTGAACTGCGCCAGGGCGGCGCGCCGTGCACACGTCATACGGACGCCACGGTGAAGAGGTGACCGTCGTGACCTCACGTTACCTGGAAGACGGTTCTGTACCGCTCGGGTGAACACCCGGTGGGAGGAAGCAAGATGAATGCTACACCTGCACATTCACGGACGGCGGTGGTCTCGTCTGCACTCACAGTGTCTGTATACAATGGCGCATGTAACCGCATTACTTATTCGTGCATCAGGTCATGTCGTGTATCAGGTCATCAGCCGCTTACATTGCCATCATACGTTGCAGGCAATGTGATACAGATGAATTATAATGTGCCATATGCACTCACGTTGCGTGTAAGCACGTACCACTTTGACCGCACTGACCGCAACGCTCATACACAGCGGTTAAAAATTGGCATCAGAAACGATGGATACCAAATGGGCTTCATTGTACCACCAAACACTATTAATAAGTAGGGTAGTGATGGTCGAGGCTAGAATGTATCGATATTCCTTACATGGCGTCAGGTGTTAATCGTATTATCTTTGAAAGCATAGTGTGCAATATATAGACAGATCCAATCAGTTCCATTTCCATTAGTTTTCCAAAGGACTTATTTGTTTTGTGAATCAAGCGTAGAAACGTTCCTGGAGATAATCAGATTACAAAAAGTAAGAATATCTGGTATTTATATTCAGAGAAAATGATGAAGCGCTTTATACATTGATGTGATTGTTGCTTCGGTTGTGATTTGTATAATGATTTGCTTCATCCCTCACTGACCTGTCCATTCTAGCAAACGCTACGCACGAAAGATGCACACAGCTGCCTACTTAGCTACAATATAATTGACAGAAGTCGGGCTCTCATAGGAAAGACTATTCCTTCTGTCAAGGGTTAAGTACTCCAAAAAGCTCTGCTTACACCAATAAGTACAAGTTGCAACATGCATAACATTCTTAACTTCGTGCATGTGTGACTATGCGTCCTTCTTAACGTTATTCATGCATCCGTAGCATTCGTCACGTCGCACATGCTAGATATATGTGTTATTCATTTGAATAGCACCGATCTATTTTTTTAAATAATGAGCCCCTAGCCCGCGCTGCACAATCACATTCTGGTCGACAGCCTAAGCGGTCTGTCTCGTGAGGCTGTCTCATTGAAATTTCTTTGTATTACAAGACATGCCTGTTGGCAGCGTTTATCCAATGAAACAGCGCATCATATTTGCCATGTGAGCACCGGTGCAGGCCAGCAAGTGCAAGTGATACAGGTTGGACGACCCGTTTCGTGTATAAGATAGTTTTGACAATTTCCGCACCTCTGGCCATACACCTTCTGAATGAGTATCGATTATTTCGTGGATTTGTCTAAAGGTTTGTATATACAGATGAATCTTTCACGGTATCCATAAATGGGACACAGGCAACTGTGGCGCAAACAACATTCACTAGTGATATGACATGAACAAGATCAGGCAGTTGGCTGCAGTGATGTGGTAGGGGGCCAGCACTGTTTGAGGCTCGGTTGTTGCTCTGAGAGACGGCTGGGTTTCACCGTGTTGCCATGCCACGAAGACGTTAGCCAGAGGGCCTCTCGTCAAGGCCGCCTAGCAGCGACCGTTTGGCGCCGGCAGCAACTGTGACGTGTCTCACGCCAGCCGACCGACACTGCAGCATAACTCACGACAGCCGACCGACACAGCAGCATAACTCACGACAGCCGACTGACACAGCAGCATAACTTAGGCCATCCGACCGACACTGTAGCATAACTCACGACAGCCGACTGACACAGCAGCCTAGCTCAGGCTAGCCGACCGACACAGCAGCATAACTCAGGACAGCCAACTGACACTGCAGCATAACTCACGACAGCCGACTGACACTGCAGCATAACTCACGACAGCTGACCGACACAGCAGCATAGCGCAGGCCATCCGACCGACACAACAGGACAGCTCACGCCAGCCGACCGACACAGCAGCATAGCTCACGACAGCTGACCGACACAGCAGCATAGCTCACGACAGCTGACCGACACAGCAGCATAGCTCAGGCCATCCGACCGACACAACAGGACAGCTCACGCCAGCCGACCGACACAGCAGCATAGCTCACGACAGCTGACCGACACAGCAGCATAGCTCACGCCATCCGACCGACACAGTAGCATAGTGCACGCGAGTCGACAGACATGGTGGCATAGCTCAGGCCAGTCGACCCTTGACATACACATCCTCATAGGGCCGTCTGCAGCATACCCAAACGCATCGTCACAGGGGCGTCTGCAGCATACATATACAGAGCCCCACAGGGGCGTCTGCGACATACACATACAGAGTCTCATAGGGGTGTCTGCAGCATACACATACACAGCCTCACAGGGGTCTGCAGTTTATACATACGCAGCCTCACAGGGGCGTCTGCAGCATACACATACAGAGTCTCATAGGGGTGTCTGCAGCGTACACGTACACAGCCTCACAGGAGGTCTGCAGTTTATACATACGCAGCCTCACACGGTCGTCTGCAGCCTACACATACACAGCCTCGCAGGGGCGTCTACAGCCTACACATACACAGCCTCACATGGTCGTTTGCAGCCTACACATACAGAGTTTCACAGGGGCGTCTGCAGCCTACACATCAAGAGTCTCACAGGGGCGTCTGCAGCCTACACATACAGAGTCTCACAGGGGCGTATGCAGCCTACACATACACAGCCTCGCAGGGGCGTCTGCAGGGCGGCAGTCAGCCGCAGGCTATGAGGCGCGCTCAGAGCCTTGGCATACGCTAACTCAGACACGCCCGCAGCCATCCTGTGAGGCACTCTCAGGTTCCTGGTCACTGGTCATGCTGGTTTTCACCATATTGCTGGCAATTCAAGCTGAAAAGTTATCAGCCGTAGCCAATTCCCGGCGAATGTTTATAGGTCATCTGTTTCTTGTCGGGGATGGAGATGGACATTGTGTACACAATCAACACACGGTGTTTCTAAACAGAACGGAACTTCTCGGGACTTTTCCAAACATCTTATCTGTTCTAATTTTGGCAGAGCACACTTCCGCGAAATATCAAGCCTGTTTACACAAGTACCTTCTTTCACCGTGCCTACCAGGCTGCAAAGTTCCAAATTTAGGCCTTGCGGCTTGTGCAGCCCCATTCACGTGCTGAACACACTGTGTTGTTTGCAAGCACAGTAACGAAAATAGTCTGGTCTAGCTCGCATTGATCAAATGAACACCATTGATTTACGGGCGGCTGGCCCCATTCATGCCTTCCCGTGCGACATTGACGATCTGTATGTGATGACAACGTGTCGTGACTTTGTGTCCGAAACGACAACGTCTTAGTATCACCAAGTTCGGGTCTACACACGACTGAGGGAGGGGCGCGTTGCTATATTTTAACCATTTTCGGCGACGTCACTCAGTTCCATCGATGATACAAGTTAGATTTCGGTACGACATGGACCGTTTTTATATCCCTTTTTCCATGCGACGTCGTAGACTAATGCTTAATTTTGCTACCAGTTGGAAGTGTAGGACCTGCCATACGGGCTGCTACACTGCCGCTCTATGCATTGGTAAACTCGAAACTGTATGTTGTACGCAAAGTTGACGCGCGATAGGACTCAGCCCATTTTGCTTGTATACTCTGATAGTCTGATTCAAATCGTGAATAGTAACATGAACCCTGCTCGGTGCGGGGACGGATTCTACCGCCCCCCCCCCTCCGAGGTCGTTTCAGACTCTGTGAGCCCGTTCCATGCACTCAATACCAATTACATTCGACTTACTTAGTATCGCGTATCGCAAACACACTTATCATATTTTACAAGAGCAATGCCGTGTCATTTGCATATGTATGTGGGTGCAAATTTATGTTTAATTTCTCAGAAAGGAAAAGGCAGATCTGCTGCTGCCAAGGTAGCTTCGGGAAGTCCTTAAAATTACCAACGAACGAATTTGTTTACAGTGGTCAAGTTTACAGTAGTCAAGAGAAGTCAACAATCCTGAGAGGGTGGTAGCAGGGTTGGTTTGCAGAGCAGCTGTTTATTCTGAGGCAAGTGAAACCATCTGCAGGATACTGGTAGCCTGCTGTTTTGAAGAATAAAATAAAAGATTTGGCACTATGCAGACTGTGCATTGGCCATGTATGCCAAAATATGCAGTAATCATTTCCAGGGAAAAGGCGAGTCCGATGCACTGGCCGCGGGGCCATAGTGACTGTTGCACACACCCTTATATTTTGCATACATTTTAATCCTATTTGACAGAGCTACATTAAGATATATAAGAATGCCGATAGGTGAAGTTCGCGAAGTTCATATTTCGGATGTCTGTCACGCCGGTGGCCCGCAGGGTGGGCATGGGCTAAGGTAGCTGCCTCCTTATGTCGATAGAGCAATGTGAATGGAGCATCTTTTATGCTTAAAAAAAAACACACAACGAAAGGTAGCGCAAAGGTGCATGGCATACCCCATCATAATTTTGGACAAAGTTAATTATGTACAATATTTGGTAATTGTGAGGTATTATGGCATTCATATATGTAGTGAGTACTAAATATGAACAAACAAGCATAAGCAGAGATACACTCAGGTACCCAAATTGGTCAGTGGAACTTGTGTACTTTCGTGTTGTAACACCGACAAATAGTGTAGGCTATTTTCGTAGCATTATCGTGCAGTATATGATACTTGTGCGTATATTTATTTATACATTTCTGGGTTCACTTATGCGTATTGTATTGAAGGATGTAATTTAACGTCCTGACTCGCACCACCAACACGTGAAAATGCATTTTCGTCTTTTCCCAAAATTCTCCCCTTTTGTCCCATCTGGAACTGCAAATGCTATTTCATTTTGATTCTACACGATGAGTATCTGAAACAGTGATCCATGATAAACCGAATTAGTTTCCCCATGCATATCGCCCGATAAGCATGTTCGCAGTGCAGCTGGCTGAAAAGTCCTTCAAAAGCTGTAAGTTTTGTCACTGACACCTCTTTTCCAGAATGTTTCATCTTTTCCTTCAGTGGTGTACATCTTGTCGGGACGAACCGAATGCCGTCTTTTAATCAACATCGGACCAGTACTTCTAGAGATATATGTGTAGAGTGTACAGCACCTCCCACCCCTTCCCCCTCCCACGTTACCATAGTGATGGATAGTACACACAGAATATGATTAAATGTCCTAACATCTCCTAATTTTGAGAGTTTTAAAATGTTTGCATTCATATGTAAAGACATGGTGTACAAGATAGAGTATCAACCGCCAGAGCTGATTTATACCCGCTCTCGGCGAGAGAACGGTGCGTGTGTATTCCACATGCTGCATCGATAGCGCGTGTGAGCTGCGTGGTGGCGTGAGAGCCAGGCTCCTGTTGTGCGACATCCTCGGATGGTACTGCCGGTAACGGGCTGGCCCGTTTTCAGACACGCCTCCAGACACAACATGCAACTACGGCCAGACGTTTGTGGATCAGTGCGAAAACAGTTGCGTATGCCAACCCGATGGAGGCTACGCGTGCACCCGCAAGGCCTGCCTAGGGGCCGGCACGGCAGGAGTACCTTTGCCGTGCGAGGTTGAAGGCGATATTCGTGTCGAGCAGAACGTCAGATATTTCTGCGAGAACGGAATAGTCCACTACCAAGCAGGTGAGATTCCATGATTCATGACATATCCGTAAGCGTATAGTTGTATTGGTGTGAAGGCGATTGATCAGATGCCATGTTAATATACAATGCTGCTACTGGTGTCCGAACTTGTTGTTGTTTATTATTTATTGGTTGGTTCACGACACACTTTATGCACATTAACGGCTAATCGCGCCGCCCACACTATTTCGCCGGTGGGCCGCGGGATTGGGAAATGTCCTGAGCGGCGCTAGAGTCGAACCCGGGACCTTTGGTATCCATAGCCCGACACCTTAACCACTCGGCCATCCCCGCCCCTGTCCGAACTTGTTATTACTCTTCCTTGTGCAATTGTAATTCAACCTTAAAGATAGCTGTTGCGTGCTTGAAAGCGTCTCCAATTTGCATTCCTCACCGTCCTCAAACCGGGCGCAACAAGTCTAACAAGAAAAGCTGACCATCAGGTAGTTAACGAATGGTACTGAACAGATCCATACTTCCGCCACCTCCCCATCATTGCCTGTGGCTCACCATTGTGTATGCAAACCGTGCCCAATGTCCTCTTAACTCGTGATGTGTACCTACCAACGCCGTCGTGCACACGCGATAATTGTGATTCGGTAACGTCTGTGACGCGGTTCTCACTCAGTTGCCATGGACACGACTGTCTGGCAATTTACTCCCAGCCGGCTGGCACATCACGATGCTGAACAGGACACACGCCTACTAGCTCAGGGACTCGTCTAGAAGATTTTGAGCGGTGGCCTGTGAGGGATCCGGGCCGTTACTGTGGAGGTTGCCTCCCCTCTCCCACTTAGCAACTTAGCATGTTAGACGACTCCCGCATTGGCTCTTTACCATCGACTTCTCAATATATCCCTACCGTGCCCCGCCACAAGCATTGCTCTACTTGATATGCTGCCTGGGTTCTCCTTCACCCCATGTTCTCACAATGATCAGAGCTGGCAGAGCAATCCTCGATCCAGTAACCAGCCGTGATCGTCAGTGTTTGGATGACATGCTGTCGCGCTGTGTCAGCAAGGGGCACGCACGCGGTACCCTGTAATGAACATGATAGCATGCATACGGCCGGTGCGCAGTGGGGCACTCCCAACACAGCGCTGAACTCGCTTGCGAGTGACCTACCCCACCTTACACAACTCGCGGCCCGGGTACCTTTACTCCGGACCTCTTGTGGCAGGATCACCTGAATTGCCCCATCTCCCACAGCTTACGGTCCCGACACCTGCACCCCGGGCGCCTCGTGGAAGGATCAGTGCAACACCTGCACGTGCGGAGCTCCTGGAAGTGTCAGCTGTACAAGAATAGCTTGCAATGTCCCGGACAAAAAGCGTAAGTGGTCTGTTGTTGGTCGGAACGTCGATACAATATGTCTTAACATAAAATAAGAGACAACACCAGTCAAGAAGGCATCACCTGGCGTTTCATGGATGGTTTCGCGGCATGGGGTACGCAAGTTGTTTGGGGTGCTGATTCGTTCGAGGGCACGATTTCGACGGTTGACTTCCGGATCATCAACCAAATATGTTGAGGAGATCATCAATTCACTATCTTGTTTGTCCGCCAAGAGAGTTTCCCTTCTCGCAGCAATTCTGTCAGGAGGTGAAAGCAGCCCCATCCTCGAGTTTGGTGACCTGGCGATTGCCTCGGAGAGTCCGTGCCCGGCGGGCCTTCAAGAAGGCGTCTCTTTCCTGTTCTCCAAGGTCTGCAGAGGACAAGGTTGGTGGTTGGCTCACTAGTTGTTGGCGATGACGAGCTTCATGTCCAAGGTGTCGGACAACTTTGATGCATATCACCCTGCAAATGGTAAGTGCACTCAGGCACAATTGGATGAGAATGGGTCACAATTCACATCGTCCAAAAAGCGGCGAATCCGCCAACACATTTGACCTATCTCGGATCCACATCAAAGCACTCACGACTATGACTGATCACAACAGGGTACAATAATAATTTTGTGCGAAACAGGATGTTGAAAAAGCAACGGTTGGTCGTGGACTAATGGAGCATGTGGGTGTAATCAAATATGTGTAAAGCGTACGAGATTGTCCCAAGACAGCTGTTTGGCTAAGTTTTTATTTCACAGGTATGTTGCCAGACAGCATGCTTAAAGTAGTTGTATTCTCTATATGAAAATGGCCGGACATCCTATAAATGGATAACTATCGTTCGATCACAGCTGCAAGTGCACTTAGTAAAGTACTCAAGTGTATTATATTGTGGATGCAATCCTCCGTCAAATAATTTGACAACCAGGTTCGATTCATGGGTTCGAATGGCTGTTTCTAATAAACATGATTAATATATCCTCACAGAGTTTTAATCGGTACGATTTTCTCTTTTTCAATCAATTCCGGAAAGACCTTTCAAATAATTTGTGAGCAATTCAATCATGTTCACAACACAGCGATATACCGTGGCGCAGTCATTCTACGTTATTTTAGCCCATCACATATTGAAGAGTTGTTGCATGGGTAGAGGCGAAACTACCAGTTACAATATGGACCAACACCGGCATATGTGCGTCTATAACAAACAAACATCGTTATGTGTCGTTTTCACCCACGCTCTTCCATCAGGTTGTACACCGGGTGCCACGTGGACAGTGAACGGTGGCTGCAGCAGCTGTGTCTGTACAAAGGACGGCGAGCCGGCCTGCACACCCTGTCGGAGGGAACCAACACGTGAGTAATCGGACAGTAGCGGAACCAACACGTGAGTCACCGGACAGTAGCGGAACCAACACGTGAGTAGCCGGACAGTAGCGGAACCAACACGTGAGTAGCCGGACAGTAGCGGAACCAACACGTGAGTAGCCGGACAGCAGCGGAACCAACACGTGAGTAGCCGGACAGTACCGGAACCAACACGTGAGTAGCCGGGCAGTAGCGGAACCAACACGTGAGTAGCCGGACAGTAGCGGAACCAACACGTGACTAGCCGGACAGTAGCTGTACACCGGGTGTCACGTGGACGGTGAACGGTGGCTGCAGCAGCTGTGTCTGTACAGAGGACGGCGAGCCGGCCTGTACACCCTGTCGGAGGGAGCCAACACGTGAGTAGCCGGACAGTAGCGGAACCAACACGTGAGTATCCGGACAGTAGCGGAACCAACACGTGAGTAGCCGGACAGTAGCGGAACCAACACTGATATAAAACATATAAGGAACCAACACGTGAGTATCCGGACAGTAGCTGTACACCGGGTGCCACGTGGACGGTGAACGGTGGCTGCAGCAGCTGTGTCTGTACAAAGGACGGCGAGCCGGCCTGTACACTCTGTCGGAGGGAGCCAACACGTGAGTAGCCGGACAGTAGCTGTACACCGGGTGCCACGTGGACGGTGAACGGTGGCTGCAGCAGCTGTGTCTGTACAAAGGACGGCGAGCCGGCCTGTACACCCTGTCGGAGGGAGCCAACACGTGAGCAAAATTTGGCATACCTTTCCCATATCAGCTTGGCATGATGCATACACATGTTGAAGTCGGGCCGTCTAGGGTCAACGAGTTAGTCAAGGTCAAGTGAGGTCACCTCCAAAAAAGGTCAACCAGTCGTCACGGTATAACGGATACCGATATTTTAATGAAACTTTCAGCGTTTGCTTATCTTTAGGAATTCAACAAAACGTACGAGAGGAATTTTTCATTTTTTCTTCCGTTTTTGACTACTTATTAATTTTGCACTTTTGCCTATTAGAGTTCAAATCCAAGATTCTGGCTAAAGTAAGCATTTTTATAAGAGCAAGTTGACTTCCAACAACGTTTCTCGGCCTGCTCTACCGATTAGAAAAGGAAAATTAAAGAAAGCTTGAACACTGTTTTTTTTTTTTTTGGGGGGGTTGGGGGGGTTATGGTCCTGGTCAATTTCGTTGTCCTTTTCTGATTCCACATAATTTCTGTTTTGTTTTAAAATATCCACCAAAATGAACTCCCCAGAGCCAAAAGCATAATGTAAGTCGTGAAAAGTCGTGAAAAACTAGCCCCCTAGTGAAGTTACTTTTGGGGGTGGTGGTAGATCCGGACCTTACTCGTCGAGCGCTTTCCGATGTCACCTCTTTCGTTTTCGTGCTATGCTTAGTTTTGATTTTAGAGTGGGTTACTATCCGGTCCCCCCCCCCCCCCCCAAAGACGAGGTGTGAGGACTGACCGGCGAGACGGCGTGGGTTCATGTGCAGCTCAAGAGTGCCGCATACTTATCTCCGGTGTCGTCTGCCACGCATACCGCAAATCGCTGCCTCGGAGAATGACGTCCTGGCAATGGCCAGCGAAGTCATTGAAGAGAAGCTGTGAGCATCACAACAATCTGTCTACTTGCCAAACGTATTTTTTTTTAATGTACCATGGAAGCAGGCATGCCTTTGTCTGAAATATCATTTTTGTTTACATATTCGCTACGTCACTCGCATACAACAATCCTGAACTTGGACATGCGTCTAGGCATATAGGCATATAGGCATCTAGGCATATAGGCATATAGGCAGACCTGCCCAGACATGAAGGAGGCACCGGGAGCTTCAAGGGCGTACGTTGAAAGCAAGTTAAGATAGAACGCACCTTATTTGCTATTTGTTTTCTACGCCGGGCTCTGGGATTCTTTTCTCCCGAAACAGATATTTTGGAACAACCCATGGAGTACGAAGGAGAAACCTAATACGGGGCATGGTCCCTGACGCCGCCCAACCGTCTTCTACAATGAAGGGACTGTCGGAATGTCAATCGGCATCTGGAGACAGTTCAGTATGAATATGAAAAAAATCTGAGACAGTGATAACGATGGGACGTAGCTTCACAGGGATTGCAGTCCGAAGTGCGCAAATGATAGAGTACAATGGTACGTTAAATCCATAACATTATAGTGGACCAATAAATTGTCTACAGCTGATTGCCATGCTTACTTAAAATATAGATCTTGTCAAATGCAGGGCACAAATTTGAAAAGCTCAAATTGTCACGCCTTTAGCGGCTACTAATAAATTTAAAAGCAAAAAGACAAAATTTAGAAGCAATATGATTGCACAAAATCAAAATGCTTATCTCTAGTTGTCGTTGCACAAGTTATTATAATGTTTAGTATATTCATAGTATCATAATAGTATGACGAGTTATTATGATAACTTGTGCAAGGACAGCTACCGTGAAGTCTTTATAGCGCTCAAGTGTATTAAACATCGTTTTCATTGAAGGAAAAAGTGTTCGGCAAACAGCGCAGGCAACATCCCGTGTGTTCCTCTAGCCGAACAACGGTATTCAGAATAGAGCACGTATATCTGAACCAGTTCATTCAAGTGAAGGGTATGCTGAATTCCAAATAAATATACGTGGGACCTGCATTATTTATCACGATTACTCAATAGAACTATGCATGAAAATTGAGAAACTTGCTTGGTTCATGTCATAAATCAGTAAAATATAGGGTTTCACAGCCTAAAAACTGCATTCATTTAAAACACTGAGACCAATAACTGTCCTTTCGTGAGCAATCTAACGAACATTTTCTCGAATCGATTATATTTTCACTGCGAGATCAAATTAATTTCCGCCACCATGACAGGTATGCAAATTGTCTACAACATACCCTAAGCAATTTGATCACCCGTGTTCCTGCTCATGACTTACCCAAATAAATCATCATCCGTGCTCCTTACCAAGTCACGTGTCACGAGCGACAGGCAGTAACAGCCCGCGTATGCCGCAGCTGTCAGTCACGTGCCACAGGTGACGGGCAGTAACAGCCAGCCTGTGCCGCAGCTGTCACAGTCACGTGTCACAGGCAACAGGCAGTAACAGCCAATCTGTGCCGCAGCTGTCACAGTCACGTGTCACAGGCGACAGGCAGTAACAACCCGCGTATGCCGCAGCTGCCATAGTGACAGGCCGTAACAGCCAACCTGTGCCGCAGCGGACACGGTCACGTGTCACAGGCGACAGGCCGTAACAGCCAACCTGTGCCGCAGCTGTCACAGTCACGTGTCACAGGCGACAGGGAGTAACAGCCAACCTGTGCCCCATCTGTCACGGTCACGTGTCACAGGCGACAGGCCGTAACAGCCAACCTGTGCCGCAGCGGACACGGTCACGTGCGAAGACGGCTACCGGCAGTGCCCGGCCGACTGCGGGCAGGAGTTCAACGCCGAGAACAACTGCTACGATTGCCCCTGCGGCATTGACAAGAAACCGGGCGACGTCGTCGTCGATATCGACGGCCTCTGCCCGCCTGGCACTGACTTCAGGAGCGCTGGCGCCTTCTTCAAAGCTTGTGGGCTTATCGACCAGCTGCGTGAGTTCTGTTAGGATATTTTATTCGTAAGTGATTGCTTGTCTTAACACGCGGCCTGGAGGGGGAAGGGGGGCGAAATCCGCCCACTCCTCCGGTTTTTCGTAGATAACTCCAGATTCTACCGGCAGATGCACGCCATTGTTTGCGTACCTGCTTAGAAATGAACAGCACGTTGTTTAAAGTAAGAAAAACGAAAACATACATTTTTTTTCGTGTTAGGGGTCAGCAAAATCAAAAAATTATCAGCGCCAGACCACAAATATCGGTGCTGATGCGCTTCCCGTATGTTGGCAAAAAGGAGGTGTTCTTGGCAAAAGTAGCGACTTGTTTGATGTGTATTGTTATGCTACATTGTTTCAAAGTCATGTCAGGTCACCGAGGTCAAGTCAGGTCAAGTACATGATAGGCTAACACATGCCCTGGAGGGGTGGAGGGCGAAATCCGTTCAATTCTCCGATTTTTCGTACACAACTCCATACTGTACCAGCCGATATACGCCATATTTTCGTACCTACTTCGAAATGACCAGCGCATTGTTTAAAGCAAGAAAAAATGAAAATCGGCCGAAACGTTTTTAAGTTATGGGCCGTTAAATTTTCAAAGAATCGCAGCGCCAAACCACAAAAATCGGCGCTGATGCGCTTCCCGTACATTGGCAAAAGAGAAGTTTTCTTGACAACACTAGCGACTTGTTTGATGCACATTGTGATGCTATATAGTTTAAAAGTAATGCATTTCACTCCTTTCTTTGCGGAGCCGATTGTGCCGAACCGCCCAACGGAGCAGTCAGGTGGGCAGCCCAATTCCGGTAACTGGAGCACGTAATGATCGGATAAAGCGCTCCTATATAGGTGACCTGAGGTCAAGTGGCGGATCTGGCATATGTATTGCATCATTGGTAATGTCCAAAACATCATTAATGCCAATTTTGGAGCATTTAAACATAATCACAGCGATCCATACCAATGACAAGCCAAGCCACGCAAAACCAGAAAATTGTGCTATTTTGACTTCATTTGACCTTGAAGATATTGACCTAAGCTCACGAAATTTGTACATAATAGAGCAAACTATCGTGCCCATCCACCCTGCGAATTTCGTTGCTCTAGCCTTAATGGGAGCCGAGATTTTAAGGGGCGGAATCCCCCCGCCCAGTGCGCGTAATTTTCAGAGGCCCTTCAGGGCGCGTGTTAAATAATCTATCAAAAGAACTTAAACGAGAACATACTGAAGAGGAGACACCAACTTATTTGTTTAGTTGTTCATGCAAACGAGTCTATCTACTGTTGCCTTTGGCTTATGGATCCCCTCCGGGTACATGATATGCTGGTACATCCTGGCGTGCACACTTAATTTACTTCAACAAACAAATATGACTACAAGCAGTCGCTGCCTTTCCGAAACTCAAACAACTAAACATCTGGTTACTAACGTACCGCAGAGACCACGAGCGTAGGAACAGATCGGACCAGGGAGGCCCTGCCACTCTTCCCCCGCCCAGAGTAGTTGGATCCAGTGTGGGGTGCATGAAACTGCTCCAATCCCATCCATAATTTGAGATGGACAGAAGTGTATGTAGGTTAAGCACTGGAATGTGCGAGGCAGGAGACGGTGCCATTCCCTCCAAGTTTAGAGATAAAGGAAATTAATGAACCTCCCGAAATTTGGGGATGTTAAAGTTGCCATATTTTGTGGTATTACCATAATAATTTTGCGGACATGAAGAAGTTGGCACACATCCGATGCCTTTTGTCCACCAAGAAGGGCTTAAGTTTGCACCCGAATTTTGGAGAGCTCCTCGCGTTTCTGGAAAAGGCAGCAACCAACAGAGAAAATGACTGCCTAGCTACAGGTAGGGATCAGATTCAGGTAGAGGCTAATTTTGTTTCCATGCCCATATTTTCCAGCTTGAGAAGCGAGAGCAAAACAGTTCTATGTTTCACAGAGCCCATTGTTTGATATAAACTTGCGCACTTTCATATTTTCGTCAAGGTAGTTGGCGCATGAAGAAAAACAAGTTCCTGCACCAATATATGCAGAAATGACGAATTTCGAAATCCTATTGATCGCCCTTCTTAGGCATCTAGATAATATCATATGCCCTAATTCCATGAGTTAACTTGTCTTCTACATGCATTTCAATGTTTGCACCCTTTCAAGATAACCCTAGATGAATGGTCCAAGCGCCTCGGGATGACCTGAGTAGATACTCTTTCAGTGGACAATTGACATCCGGGGTAATTATCGACGCTTGGTTCGAATTCAGCGCTCATTTCCTCATCCATGACGAACGCTGTGGTAACGGGAGGCATATGCCATCCTAGGTCAATGGTGGATTGGTGCGACCCAAGTTGAACTTCTTTGAACAAATTGTTTTCTTTTGTGGATTTCGACGCTGAATTTGAATTCACCTCTCTTTGTTAACATCGGAAACGCACAACGTCTCTAAGTCGATCAGGTGTAAAAAGGGTGTCCCTGAAAGTGGGTGGCCTTGCCCGGTCAAGTGCTACTAAATGACATTTCATCAAGTCTTTGCTGCTGTCTCCACGTGCTGCAGCGCATATTTGCAAATCCACTTGTTTTTGCCTCATCACTTCATCTTTTGTGGTTTGGATGTTACGATGCAAATACATTCGACCACGGAAAAGCAATGTTGTTCCACACGCGTTCTACACGTGACGTTCAACTTAAATTAGTAATTTGATAGTATAAAGGTGTTTGGAAGAAGTTCAGCACAATATTTATGCCAAAGTTTATTCGAACATTCTTGATAATCGCCTAGAATAAAAAAACAACATAATAGCCCAAGCAATTGCTGACATGCATACTTTGATCAGCCTGACAAGACATGTAGTTTGAACGATAACAGATAGCCAAAATAACTGCACCACTGAGCAGATGAAGATGGCACTATGTTCCGTTGACAATCACGTTTGTCGTCATGGTAGAAAACAAAAGTTGGAGTGTGTGCAAAATCATCACCTCCATAAGATCCGCACCCCTTTCCCCCCTCCAGGTGCAAAGAAAGTCATGATCTGCGGGCGGTGTTTCGTGAGTTAAGTCCTTGAAAATTAAGTATGTATGCTGTTCGCCTTCCCTTGCTCTTTCTGGTGGCCTATGCAGACCATTACACTCTCCAATCATTTATTAATTTTTTGGAGTTTCTGTTTGGAAGATGATTCCGTCTTCCAAATCGGCGACCAGTATCCCAATCGGGTACACGTGATGACTTCACCTTCCGCCAGGGAGACGGGGACTCATGCACGCCTCCCCTCACTCTTGGCAGACTTCCGAAGCGACCAGGCGGCGACCACTTCATCTTTCTGGCAGCGGTCCCGAACTTGAACCACGGACTCATTTTAGGGAACTTAGGTGCGATGTTCATTCACACATAGGGAATGGGGTCGCATCCATAAAATTCCTCCTCCCCAAGTAACAATAGGTGAATAACCAACAGGATCCATGTGAAAGGAGGGGCGAATAGACAAGACCTTGTCCACTTTTACCTCCAGAAGACAGGCTAGTCTCGGGCCCCGCTCCTCACTGCCGCCGAAAGGGTCATCCAGTCGGGTGAAGCCGACAATGCCCTTTTTTCTCTGACATGCCTGACATGTCAGAGACTGACACCCTACTCCAAGACCAGGGAATTCTTCATCAAAATCTTAAGTCTTGTAAGGGCTAATACGCAGAGCTGCGTATTAGCCCTTACGTGACTGTAAACAGGTACAACTCTGTAAAACGTCGTAATCATTGGCCGTTGATTAAGTAACGAAATATTCTTGTGTATTGAAACTGAAATTGGAACTTCAATGTTCATTGGACATCGAGAACATCACCAGACGTATTTAACTGGATCGTCTTGTAGACGCGTTTAACGCTCTCTATATTTATCTGCACGATCATCCTTGAGGATCTCTGCAGTTCAGGACCAGCAATCAGCTGACGGTACTTCGACCGTCGCGGGAGGGTTGGCGCTGGCCGACGCCTGCCCGGGTATCTGATGTTGCGTACCTTTGTGCCACAGCGAAGGGCGACACACGTATCTGCGGGGTGGAAGCCTGTCCGGCCGACTGCGGGCTGGTGCGCTACGGCGTCAACGAGCGCTGTGTGTACTGCCAGTGCGGCCCGGAGCTAGCACCCGGCGACGAGCAGATAGCTTTCGACGACGAGTGCCAGTCGCCTATGCTTCCCGGACCGTACCACCTGACCACCAAGGTGTGCCGAGCGCCTACCAGAGAGGGTAAGTGCCAGTCGCCTCTGCTGCTCAGACCACCTGACCACCAAGGTGTGCCAGGCGCCTACCAGTGAGTTGCAGCCCGCTGTTGCCAGACGTGGGCACTAGCTGACGACCCGGGTTACCAAATGTGACCGTTTTGTGGTCGGACGTGGGCATATCGACTAGCGGCAGATGGAAAGAGGTGCTCATGAACAAAATGATAAATGCACCTACCCAGGCACTTACCCAGCACCGCATCTGTGCAGTGGGCACTTCACCCGTGCAATCAGCACGTGGGGCTGATTGGAGCCATGCTTTGTTTCAGAATGCGTCCCAGGCACCACCTACAACATCAAGTGCGACATCTGCCTGTGCCAGAAGGACGGAGCCCCAGCCTGTACCAAACGGGACTGCACGCTTCCCGGTGGGTACCATTCGGCGTGGCTGGCAGAGGCGCAGGCAAAGTGGTGGGGCGTGTCCCCCTCCCCTAGAAACCAACAATACATCGAGTGAAACGAGGCATTTTGAAACTGTTACAACGAAACGGCACAGTGACTGCACTGCTGTAGCTGTGACCATCTTAATCCCAGCAACTATGTACAACCAGGTTGGAACCGTTCCACCCTTCTCAGGTAACTCCACAAAGACTCGTCTGTGTCTCTGGCCATCTTGTGTGCCAATTAATCATTACTACCAGAAAACTGTTGCGTAACATCAATCCGGTGCTAGTCAGGATCGAAGGACTTGACCTGAGGTCCGTCAGGGCTGGGCGGGTTGATCTGGGCCTGGTCATGGCCGGAGGAACGGATCTGGTGCCCGTCAGGGCCGGACGGGTTGATCTGGTGTCCGTCAGGGCCGGGCGGGTGGACCTGGGGCTGGTCATGGCCGGAGGGGTGGATCTGGTGTCCGTCAGGGCCGGGCGGGTTGATCTGTGGCTGATCAGGCCGGGGGTGGATCTGGTGCCCGTCAGGGCCGGGCGGGTTGATCTGGGGCTGATCAAGCCGGGGGTGGATCTAGTGTCCGTTAGAGCCGGGCGGGTGGGTCTGGGGCTGGTCACGCCGGAGGGCTGGATCGGGACGCGGCTAAGATCGGAGGGGTGAACTTGGGCTCGGTCAGGGCCGGATGGTTGGGCCCGTGGCTGGCCAGGACCAGGGGTGCGTCTGGGATCGGTCAGGGCCGGAAAGTTGGACACGGTCTCGGTCAGGGCAGGAGAGGTGACCCAGGTCTGGAACCGGTCAGGCTGCCCCATGACGGCTTGTCGACGCCCGGCAGAATACGGCGATCTGCAGGTGTGTGACGCACAGTACCGCGAGTGTCCTGCCGACTGCGGGGTGGCCGGTGCTGACAGCTACTGCAAGTATTGCCAGTGCGGCCCGCGCCTCGACAAGGGCGACATCACCGTCGGGATCGACGAGCCGTGTCCGCCAAACTTCATCCTCAAAGCCCACCAGTTCGCCACCAAGACGTGCAAACAGGGTGAGACTTCAAAACTGATGCGACAACTAAGCTGGAGGCAGTGTTGAATAGAAAACAGGTTACAACTGGGTCACGGAATTAATGGTCGAATGCGCTTGAGATGAGCATTGTGCATTGTGCGCTCAGCACTAAATGTTCAATGTACTTTTGTTCACAGAATACATACAGTTTGCGCTCCAGAGCCGATGTGATCGAACCAGAGTGACTATTTCAGAAAATTATTCACTTCGGAGGACCCAAATCGTTTGGGAGAATGGGCGAGCATTAGTTCCACATGGGGCCAACGCAGCATGAGAATCAAGACTACCAAATCGGAGAACCAATTTGACACCCATGGATCAAATGCATTCGCGTTGATGCAATGTAGTGCTGTGAGGAGAACTGTTCTGCAAAACATGTACGGGCGTTTTCCTGTTTTCCATGTGGTACGGCTGAGTGCATTGCTTTTATTAGCGACGAGGTCATAGCTGCTATAGCTTTCCAATGACAAAGAATTGTCATTGCTTCGCTGTAGCTCTACTCTGAGTATGGGTCGCTTCCATGACACTGCTCCGTCACGGGCATTGGCGGTGGTGGTGGTTGTGGTGGCATTTGGGTTCATTTACGACGCATTCCACTCGTGTCGCATAGCGTCGCCAACCTCTCACGTCCGGTTGGTCGTTGATGAGCCCAGCAATCCCGCCGATTGTGGGACCTACGATCTGAAGATCAAAAGTCCAACTCACTACAGCCTGTGCTGCCGGCGCCCAATTATACATGTAGGGTGGGACAATACATCTAGACCGGCATCAGTAGGGAGATGATATTGAATCGCTGCACTCGCGTTAATTTCTTGGAACATCACCCATGGAGAATGCTGAGGGGTGGAAAAGAGAGATCTTGGCCAGGTCTAGTACACAAAACAAACACTTCTGCCATAACGATGCATGAATGCTACACAAAATTGCAGCCGATATAATAAATGGACGTTCTGTTGAACATTTCGGACGTATCGAGCACATACTAGACATTGATGTGCAGGAGGGCCTAGCAGTGGCAACGATGGATAGGTCCTAATGTCAGCCCTGTGCCAAGTTAGCCGTGCCAAGCGTGACGTCTCTTGACAGCGACCACTGTTGCAGAGACGTCATGTCAGTACGGCCCGGCCTACATTGACGAGTGTGGCAACACGTGCGAGTGTCAGAACGGTGTGTACGGCTGCACTCGCAAGGCGTGCAAACCCGGACAAACATCGGATAAGCCCGTCCCCTGCTCCAACGCCTTTGACCTGCCACGCTTGCCGAATAGACGTGCCATCTGTCACGACGGCATCGTCAAGGTGCAAGATTTAGGTAAGCCATCGGGGATTCCTCCTGACGTGATGAGGAAACTTAGCATGTCTCGAATTCCTGCAGATGTTACCGATGATTGTCCAATGGCATGTGGCTTAAAATAACGCCTACAATGCCACCAGTATGTAATTGCCCTAAGTTTAATTGAGTGTGATTTTTTGACGCTCCCAGTTCGCTGAGTAATATGCATTTGTGATGTTCATTACATACTGATAGCGTTTATAACGTCCGGATAAAGGCAATGCCCGTTGGCTTCTAAGTTGTGGTTAACATCCATGCCTTCCGGCAGATGCGGTCTGCCTGCCCGGTTCTGCGTTCCTGGATAAGGAGTACTGCAACTCCTGCTTCTGTAGTGACGCCGGGGTAGCTGGCTGTACCTTCAAAGCCTGCATTCAATGTAATCTGATGCAAAAGCGCCATTTCGGCGTGAACTTCGATGGGAGATTAAATTTCTCCTCATCAGCGAATGTCCGTGTGGGTCTGTTTGGCGGCTTTACCAGTTCCCACTTTGACATGTAATCCCACTGAGGGTGTATATGTGCGGCCGGTGGTTAGACCTAGTGCCAGTTTAAGTCACAATCAGGGGCACTGTTCTGGCGAACGCCAGATGAATACTGGCAATGTAAAAGTATGTGTTATGTATATGTGGGGAGGGGGACGCTTGGTGTTAAAAATGTCTATTTAGTTCCGAGGAGGGAAGGTTTTTCGTCTAAAAAGATATGTATTTGTATTATCTTGCGCCTTCGACTAGGTCATTCTGCGTGAAATTGACATTCTTAAGTGCATTCAAACACAAGAATGGCTTTGAAATGATACAGATAATTGAGACGTTTTAAAACCGACATTTCGATTTCTAAGGACATGACATGGGAAGCCATCGCAGGTCATCTAAATATTGACATGGGAGGCCATCATAGGCCAGGTATACAATTGCATGGTTTTAGATACAATACCAGATCATGTTATAATGACATGAGATCCCGAGTGTTCTGAGCATGAGTAGGGACACGCTGATATGATGGTGACGGGCAGAGGGTAATGCAAAGGGGCACAAAGCCTCCTCTCGGTAACCCGTGTATGTTTACATACCCCAGTGACCGCCGGATTAAAGACACCACTTTCAAAGTGAACATAGTACGACTTGAAAGGTCGCAACACAATGCCTGTGAAGACTAAAAAATCGCGAGGATCGACTCGATCCTAATCATCTCGCTGGAATTAATTATCTCTTCGTGAATATCCGACCATAAATTGTGACTCGACATGCACCAACGCTCACAAAAGTTCTATTCATAGAATATCCCTATAGATTGTGTTCGCCATCGAGGTGAAATTGTCTTATATCACATACGCATTCATTGTTATGAGGTAGACGGTGTTTCGTGTTTGGAATCTGCCTCGAAGTCCTGCCACTATTGAGGAAGCCCCGTGGGCGAAACATATACAGTGCGAATTTGGATCTATTTCTTTGTTTTATTATGAGCACATGGATATTTTGCATTTGTCCCTCACTTGTATATATATATATATATATATATATGTGTGTGTGTGTGTGTTTTCAGCTCTGTGCCATGTTAACCGTGCCAAGTTGTCTCTTGACATCGTCCTATGTTGCAGTGCCTCAATGTCAGTACGGCCCGGCCTACATTGACGAGTGTGGCAACACGTGCGAGTGTCAGAACGGTGTGTACGGCTGCACCCGTAAGGCGTGCAAACCCGGACAAACACCCGAGAAGCCCGTCCCCTGCTCCAACTCCTTTGATCTGCCGCGCGTGCCGAATAGACGCGTCATCTGCCACGACGGCATCGTCAAGGTGCAAGATTTAGGTGAGCCATCAGGGATTCCTCCTGACGTGATAAGGAAACTTGGCGTGTCTCGAATTCTTCCAGATGTTACCGATGATTGTTCAATGGCATGTGGCTTTAAAATAACGCCTACAATGCCACCAGTATGTAGTTGCCCTAAGTTTAATTGAGTATGATTTTTATGCTCCCAGTTCGCTGAGTAATATTTGTGACGTTCATAACACACTGATAGCGTTTATGACGTCCGGATAAAGGCAATGCCCGTTGGCTTCTAAGTTGTGGTTAACATCCATGCCTTCTGGCAGATGCGGCCTGCCTGCCCGGTTCTGTGTTCCTGGATAAGGAGTACTGCAACTCCTGCTTCTGTAGTGACACCGGGGCATCTGGCTGTACTTTGAAAGCCTGCATTCTAGGTAATCTGATGTAAAATCACTATTTCGGTGTGAATTTCGATGGGAAATTGAATTTCCCCTCGTCAGTGAATGTCCATGTGGGTCTGTTTGGCGGCTTTACCAGTTCTGTCACCATCGAGGAAGTCCGGTGTCCGAAATGTATACTGTGGGAATTTGGATCTATTTTTTGTTTTATTATGAGCATGAGATTATTTAACATTTTTATCATCTATATGTATATATATATATATATATATATGTATGTATATATACATGCATGTGTGTATGCTTTCAACTCTGTGCCAAGTTGTCTCTTGACAGCGACCGCTGTTACAGACCCGTCATGTCAGTACGGCCCGACCTACATTGACGAGTGTGGCAACACGTGCGAGTGTCAGAACGGGGTGTACGGCTGCACCCGCAAGGCGTGCAAACCCGGACAAACACCGGAGAAGCCCGTCCCCTGCTCCAACCCCTCTGACCTGCCGCGCGTGCCGAATAGACGCGTCATCTGCCACGACGGCATCGTCAAGTTGCAAGCTCTAGGTGAGCCATCAGGGAGGCCTTCGATGTGATGAGGAAAATTATCATGTCTAGACTTCCTTAACCCGCGCCGTCTCTGGGGAGGGGGAGGGGGTCGTTGACGACCCCGTCCCCTAAGATTTCCCGCGGATAGTTAAAGAACGGCGTCCCGCATCGCGCGGAAATTTGTGATGCCTTTTTCCACACCAATGTGGCATGTGTCAAAATTTTGAAGTCGGGTCATCTAGGAGTCGAGTTAGCCGAGGTCAAGCGAGGTCACACCCAAAAACGTTCAGCCAGTAGTCACGCTTTAACGAATAAAGATATCCTAATGAAACTCTGAGTGTTTGCTTATCTTTAGGGATACAACAAAATCCAATTGAGGAATTTGTCATTTTGTCTGTTTTTGACTGCCTGTATATTTGTTATATATGCATGTCCTGTATATTTGCCCATTATAGTTGAAATGGAAGATCTTGGCTGAACTAAGAATTTTTATTGGACCAAGTTGACTTCGAACATTTTTTTTCAGTCAACTCTACCCAGTAGATAAGGAATATGAAAGAAGACTTGAGAACTCAAAATTATAAAATTTCAAAGAAAATTGATGCTTGGGTGGATAAAAAAATGTATGTTCCGGGTCGATTTCCCTTTCCATTTTTGGTTCCAAATAATTATTTTCTTAAAAATCCCTTTCAAAATCAACCCCCAGAGCTAGGAACAAAACGTATGTCGTGAAGCTGGGCCCCTAGTGACGTCGTTTTTTGGAGGGGGTGTCTGGCCCTACTCGTCGAGCGCTTTCCTACTACACCTATTTCGTTTTCGTGCGACGCTTAGTTTGGAGATTAGAGAGGGTCTCTATTGAACCCACCCCCCCCGTGAGGATTTGAGAGGGGAGACAGGGGAGACAGACAGGGTTGAAATGCTACCTGTGTTTGTCCGAAGCTTCAAAATATCCTACCCCCGAATATCATCAGGATATAGTGGTCCGACGGTGAACTGATTGTGATTCCTAAACGTTTCAAGTTCGCCTGGCAATACTTGTGAAGTTTATTTCAGGTAAACAGCGTTTATGACGTCCGGATGACCGTTGGTTTCTGAATTGTGGTTAATATCAACACCTTCCGTCAGATGCGACCTGCCTGCCTGGTTCTGTGTTCCTGGATAGCGAATACTGCAACTCCTGCTTTTGCAGTGAGACCGGAATAGCCGGCTGCACATTGAAAGCCTGCATTCAAGGTAATCTGATTTAACACGCCATTTCAGCTTCAATTTCCATGGTTGGGCGTGTCTTCCCAAACATAGTGCTTCTATTCCTCATGAGAAAGTTGTCATGATTCGTGCAATTTGCATCTTCAGTATATCCTCTAAGCATATAGTTCAATACATGTTTGCATAACAATTGTGCATTGGACAAGTTATATTCGAAGTGTAAAAGCACAACTTGTCGTGGCCGTTGAGCCCACTTTTCGAATGAATATAAAATGTCGTGCCATTACGACTTGAATCTAATGTGTATATATATAAATACACATATATATATATATATATATATATATATATATATATATATATATATATATATATATATATATATATATATATATATATATATATATATATATAAATATATATATTGTCATAAAACCGTCCGAAGCAGATTATCTTTATGCATCTTTCATTGCATAGTACGAGTACATAATTCTTCCTGTTGATATGCCTCTTTGAAAGGCTCTCAAGTCGTCTTAGGACAGTGCGTTCTTGTGTGGTTATTGTATGTAGAACTGTGCCTTTCTTGGAGGTGCATATACATGCATCTAGACAGGGTGGCGGTGGTGTGTACAATGTAGTATGAGGCTGGCCGACCCGGGAAAAGTAGCCCATAGAGCTTCGGAACTCATATGCTGCATTGGTCATCTTGAGCATGCTTGTATCTGTAGTCATGTTGTTGCATATGTTGAGATCAGAGACTAATGGACGTCGGGTGAAATGTGAGATTAAGTTTTCCGTGTGTTATGGAACGCAATATCATTAGACGACCTGAGGGCTTCTCAAAGAGGCGTATCAAAACAAAGTATGCTGCATATTTCAATGATCTATATATATATATATATATATATATGATATATGCATGTACATATATGTATATATATATGTATATACATATATATATATATATGTATATATATATATGTATATATGTATATAGAATATATATATATATATATATATATATATATATATATATATATATATATATATATATATATATATATATATATATACGTGTGTGTGTGTATATGTGCCTGTGTGTATGTGTGTTTGTGCAGGCCAACTGCACCTCTGTGCGGTTGGCCTGCACAAAATATGTGTGGCATCGGTCGGGATTCGGATGTAATTAACAACTGATAGCCGTTTCAACAGCCGAGCGGTGGTGGTGAGGTCATTTCATCAACGGTGTATGTTGTACCTGCATCGGTAATCTGTTGGCGCAAACTGTGGTGTAGCTAGCTCTGCACACACGTTTTGCCGCGTGAACGGAGGAAAGCTGACATGGCACACCGAACTTTTTCGATACGCATGATATCAACGGCCACACTAGGAAGTGCCTCCTAACCAACAGATGGTTACGCACCTGGATCACTGCTGTCCTCTCCCCACAGCGCCGGGAACGCGGAACCCGTACGTGTAGCTGCGCACCAACCGGCGCGCGGGACGTTGCCGCCGGTATACATTGAAGGGTAAGCCGGGGAGCAGTCGGGTCGGTGGTGCCCTTGTCATATGGCGGCAGTGCGTGAACGCACATCCGAATACTGTGTCGTTCATGAATACATGTGTGTTATAATTTGAGATATGAAGGCACGTATGCCCCTCCTCGTCCTTCTCCTGCGCTCACAATATCCAGATGTATGCATCCTTGTTCTGGTATTATTGAGAACATGGGATTGTAATCGTTGTTTGTTCTGGCCTCAGGTTCCTGAGAAGGGTACTTCTACTGCTGTTGGAACTACCCGAGAAGCGTCTCTGCTGCGTGCGATGTGCATTTTCCGGAAATCCAAGGATCGCGCGAATATATTAACTTGCTTGGTGATGGGAATTACTGCCGCGAAATATACCAAAAGCTGCTAATTTAGCAGGATTCTGGTATTCGGTGTTTCCGGGTGAGTTATCTCTCTATATACCCTGGCGTTGATTCAGCTACGGATTGAAACACTGATTCAGTCGAGTGACCGGATCACAGGAGCGTCGACCTTGAGAGGAACTACAACCCTTACTGTCATGGCGCTTGTCTCACAATAGAACGATAAACTGGCCTTCGGCGCGTCATCGACTCCCATGTCCTAGGCAATAGGATGCCTTTAGCGATGGGCGCACTATTGACCCGGGGCATGGACTCTACTATAGACAATAGGGAGCAGGGTCTCGGGAGCATGCAAACTGGATTGGCAAGTGTCCATCCAGTCGAACTAGCATGCCACCTAATTGGACGGGTCGATCTATCCAGCTAAAATTTGCAATTTAATTAGGAAGATAGAGGAGGACGTAAATACCCGTCCGTCACCGTCATGATCTCGCCAATACTCGTCTTTCTGGACGGTCGTGTGCCTTCAGCATGTACCTACAAATAGCTTCTTGGCTATTTCGGTATTGCTCTTCGAATATGTGGAACATTATTGGCTCCATACGCGTTGAGAATGCAAACGCCCTACTACGCCAGCTGATGCTCTCCTCGCAGTCATTCGCTTTCTTGAGCCAGTTGATGCCTCTGCAGTGAGTACCGAATAGAGAGAGAGAGGGGGTCAAGGGGGAATTTGCTCACGCCTGAGTAGCTGTGGTGCCTCCACGAATCTCGCTGGGTTCTGGAAAATTGGGTCGCACCCTCTAAAAATCCCGCTAGAGCCCCAACAAATCACACCGGGCCCTTGAAAATCATATTGAAGGTCCCAAACATCGCTCCGGCCGCTAAAATTGGCATTGATGATCAAAAACATGGGAGGAGGCTCCTGCAAAATACCGTTGGAGGTCTAAGAAGATCAGGCCGATGTCATAGAAATCACACTTGGGTCAAAGAAGTCTGGTCGGGTCCCAGGAAAATGACTGGAGGCCTCAACAGTTCGTGCATGGGCCCATGAAAATCATGAAGACGTGCCGACGTCCTTCAAAATCACGATGAGTACTCCAAAAAGTCGCGGCCCGGCACCTGAAAATATAATTATACCGGTCCTATAGGTCGTACGGGGCACCAAACGTTTCGCCGGGACCCCACAAAATGAAGCCGTGGCAAGGAAAAGAACAAGAAATGGAAAATCACTGTGGTGCACGAGCGATCGCGCCCAATGATTCGAACACGATTTGGGCTAGGGATTTCAACAAATAACACGCCGGGCCTCAAAAAGCGCACTGAGACCCATAAGTCGTGTCGCAGCCTTTGAAGAACACTCTGGGGGCCCGAAATGTCGCGCAGGTCCACAAACGTCGCAGCTGGCCCACCAAAACTTAATTTTTACTCCGCGTGTCACCCTGCGTCCTGAAAATATCGCGTCTAAAACCACGCAAAAAACCTTCAGGCCCGAAAACTAAACATGTTGTGCAGAATAAAATAACACTGGATGACCGAAGAATTTTACCGGGGCCTGAAAATACCGTGTAGGAGCTTTACAGAATATACCTGGGTCCCAAAAAGCACAGAGACTTGATAGGATTGACCACAGTACTTGAAAATTCAAAGCAGATAACAAAAAGAAGATTCTCTGAAGGTCTTTTCAACTCTGAAGGGTGCCATCAGCTGAAAAACACTCGTTGAGCAGCTGCAGTGTCGTATCAAATGAACAAGTGCGCCTCTCCAGAGATGGATGGGCTCCCAAAAATCGCGCCGGTATCCTCGAAGAATTCGGATGGGGCCAGAAAAGTTTGGGTCGGGTCCCATAATTCAAGAATGGTGCTCCATATTACAGCGGCACCAGAAATTTCCTGCCGGGGCGCCGAAAATTTGCAACGATGCAAGTGAAAATCGCGCTAGAGTCAAAGCCAAGTACAACACGCCCTGCAAACTCGCGCCGTCCCACACCCCCCAAATAAAGCGCTCAGAACCAAAAACTCCCGTTGTTAATCACACAAAATTTAATGGGGGCATCAATAATTGCCTATCAATGTGCTTAAGGGATGAAGCCCTAAGTATAGCTGTAGAGGGAGACAAACGCAACGGTTGCAAGGCAGAAGACCGAGCCGGGGCATCAGTTCGATAGCCGATTTGGGAACATATTGAACCAAATAGATTAAGCGCATGAGAACAGCTCAACGGGTATCCGGATTTCTTAACGACCAGATACTGTGGGGAGAAGATAACTAATCATCGAGTTTAATTTATTAAACTTTCCCAGCATATCACAATTCCAACCAATCAATCACACTAATTGTCTATTTATTGGAGGCTTGTCTATTTTATTGGAGTAAGTTGACTTCGAACAACGTTTTTGGGTTCGCTCTACCCATTAGAAAAGGAAAATGAAAGACAACTTGAAAACTCAAAATTTTGAAATTTCCCCAAACACAATTTTTGGTGGCAAAAATGGCAAAAGTGGCAAATTGCATTGCCCTGATCGATGTCGCTGTCCTTTTTTGGTTCCAAACATTTTTTTAAAATTCAAATCTCCCCCAAAGTGAACTCCCCTTACGCCAAAAACATGATGGAAGTCGTCAAAATCCAGGCCCCATAGTGACGTCACTTTTGGGATTTTTTTTTCCGCGGGTAGTGTCGGGCCCTGCTCGTCGAGCGCTTTCAGATGACACCTCTTTCGTTTTCGTGCGACGCTTAGTTTGGAGATTAGAGGGGGAGGTTCCTATCAGCACCCTCTCCCCCAGAGAGGGGGTGTGAGTCTGACCGCAGAGACTTCACGGGCTTAGCAGACTTCAAGAGCAGGCTTAGCAGACTTAAAATGGATTAAGTCTGGACACTTTGCAACTTGATAACTTTAATGAAAACGCCATATTATGTAGTTTGATCAGGATACTTCAAAACTGGAATATCGTTCAACAATATTTTGGAATAAAATGCCACTTCTGTTATGGGACGTCACGTGTGGTAGGTGTGATCTAGTTGAAACCAAACGTACTATATTTGTGAACTTTGGAATACCTATTGCACCTAAGGACATGGAACAAAATGGCCATTGACTCAGTTGGATAACGCAAAAATGCCGCCTGTCATACTCGACGCAACTTTGTCAGATCATTGTTTCCAGGAAATATATAAATTCACATAGTGAAAACGACTGTTGAATTAATCATTCACGATTAAGGCAAGTATGTTTAAATTAGGACTCCAGGGGCCAATTCTGAACCTGAAGCATGTTGACAATTTTCTTTAAATGACACTGATGTATCCCCTGGAAGACGCGAGGACTGGCGGAGCAGTTTCAATGCAGCGGAGCATTCGTCTGGTGGGCCGGGCACCATCTCCCCGAGGATGGCGGACACCACCGGTTGAGCAAAGTCAATGGGGACCTCACCTCACATCAGACCTCATCAAACGGCCCAGATTGCTCAATTAAGCGACATTGACTTAAACAGAGGAGGAGAAGGGGCTGCAGTCGCCCGTTGCCGGGTGAACGCCGTCTCAGAACATACCCTCCGTGACTCCCTCCAGGTCGCAGGGCATGTTCTATTTTTATTTTCACCTGGAGACGACAGGGAGATGTGCAAAGAAGAATACATTTTGTCGGGACTCGTGGATTTCCCCTTAAATTTGTAAAATGTTCCATGATTAGGGAATATTCTTCCCCGGTTAACATGTCATGATAGGTACCGCTGGATCTGCCACTGGGACCAAGCTGACGAGACTAAGCATGAAGTGGTCGTAGCTCCGGATTCAAATAAAGCAAGGGACATCACTTGTGGTGAACCTAAGCAGTGGTGTCGAGCACAGGGTGCTGTGAACCCGGATAATAATGCTTTGAAACATTAGAAGTACTGAAGAGATTGCCACACAAAATACGAAGACGGGTTCCAGCTTTACCTGAATAATCTTTAACTGCATGTCGGGATGGAATGCCCAACAACCCAGTTTAAGCAAAGCATCTACGCTCTTTAAGAAGCATAGCATCTATGGTGAGTATGCAGTTTTAACGAGCTCGCCAAGTGTGTGCAACACCCTTGATCACGCAATGGGTAGGCGGAAGCTCGACGCCACAGCAATAAATAAATAAGTAAATAAATATATATATATATATATACGCATACATACCGCTTGAACGCAAAGCATACCAAATCCGAGCACTTGCGGAGAAGTTGGATGGTGCCTAAGTATATTACGGGCCTTGCCCAGACGACCTCCCCCTGTTGGATCGCACCCTACGCCAGTGTCCGTCGCCCTCACTGGAGGCCCGACGCCCCGCCCCGCTGTCTGCCAGCGGGCTATATAGCCGGCGAGACGTACCTCGCGTCTCAGATGCAGTGCCGCGCTGCAGGATGGGCTTCCATCTGCTGCTGCTGCTGGCGGTGCTGACGGTGGCCACCGTCGTGCCACGTGAGTGGATCGGCCGACTCACTGGCTTAGTGCATGATGAGGCTGGATGACTTCCTTGATTTCCTCACAGTAGTGCTCACCGCCAAGGCTGTAGATATCTCACCAAATTTGGGTGGGGGCGGGGGCGGCAGTGGTGCCGAAACTATCCGAAAGTTGGTAAGTGAAGAATAGCCGTTTCATGTCGATTCTTTTCATGCATCGTCCATGAAGTCAATGGTGGGCCAAACATCTTGTAGTTTTGCGTGGGAAAATCTTAATTTGTATTGATCTCGTTTATTTTTTGGCTGCTAAGTTTGAGGGGGATCTGTGGCCCCTCGGCTGCGTCTCTGCTGTAATTTTTTTAGTCGCGAGGGTTTTGAGACAAATTTCTGATGATTTATGACATGTCTTGAAATTTGTGAGCACTAGTTTCGAAGGATTGCGAGGATTTTTAAGGATTGATCCGATTAGTTTGGCTGTTGCAGTCTCTTGGGCCAGCTCTGACCATTTTGAGACTGGAGTAAACAAGATGGAGGAAATAGCAAAGCGAGAAGATAACTAGGAGGGTGTTTAAAGCGGGATCAGAGTGTAGTTATCTAAAAAGTTGGCTTCTGCCTGTTACAATGAGGAAGAAGTAGCTTAAAAAGTAGCATATGCAATTTACATATGGTGTTGTCCAGTTATTTATTGACAAAAAATGCTCCCTTCAGTTAAAAATGTCTGGAGCTAGATGGACGGGTTATAATGCACCTTTTGCATTCAGTTGCATTTGTGCCAATGGATGTTATATATATGCCAAGGTATGTTGCTTAGTTCAAATAAAATATATGTTAAGAATAATGCAACTTAAGATGATAATGCCATTTCGATTATGAGCTCGTCTCAGGCTAGCAGGACAAATGTGTCATCCACTCTTGTTTCTGTATCATGTACTGATGCGGGAAATACTCGTGCATACTGCGCACGTAATAATTATAAAGGTTATAGATGTATGTACTGTAGTGCATGTACTTTGCTATATCTATGGAACACTGACGGCAGATATGATAACGCACATTTCAAACGCAGCAATGATACACACAAAACAGCATCTCCCGTCACAACCGGAACTGCACTCGTGGTATGGACTTAAGGTTTTGGCTGGACGTCCTGTTGTATGAATTTGGCAATCTTCTGATTTCATCAGCATTAATCAAGCGCGATCCTTAAGAGACTTGCATGCGAGTTCAATTTCCAGTGTATTCTTCTGTAACACCCATGTAATAAAGAGCCATGGACGTAGAACCCATTTTTTGCATATGGGAGTACCATCATTTATAGCTTAGCATTAGCCATTCGTGGTAAATGAGAGGGCTGAAATTTAAAATCGACGCTATCAGCACCGGATGTGTTTCACGTTGAACCACGCCAGGGTGTCGTGCTGTGGCCAGCATGGGCAATGGTAACCGAGAAAGCACAGTCTACCGATTTACATTATCCTGAAACTTTATTTTTTGAGCAATTTGTGTCGTGCATTTTGATGACACATTCGACATGAATGAATGATGAAACGAATGATTGAATGATGAAACGAATGATTGAATCTGATGGGAAAGCAAAAGCCGTTTCGATGTGTGTCCTAAAATGTACGCGAACACCTTTTAAAATCTGATCATGCAATCGATGAAATTTCATTGTCTCTTATAAGCATAAGTATACATTATCTAGTACCAGATAACTTTACGTCGTATGCTAGATTTATCAACTGCTGTGCTATAGACATGTCCATAAAATCTATATATAAATAGCAACGTGCCGTATGTTGATGATAATCTAAGCCACGGATACTTAATGTTGTTTCTTAGATTTAAAAGTTAAAATGAACATTTTATGTTCAAAATCGCAATCATGTATAGCGGTGCTAAGTAACAAAGAATTTCCCTGAAGAGTTGTGTACATTATGACCTAAACCGATATAAACCTGGCAGCTTTGAATGGATTGAATTTAATTGATTTATTGAATTTGATTGAGGCGCGAGCCTAAGCAAGGGATCAATGAGTGTCAGGTGGCATGTGGTAGGAGTGGAAGGCAGCGTAGTAGAACAGCTCAGCAGGCAGGCATATTAACCCGCCCAGTCTCTCCTCTCAGATCCTCACACCCCGTCACGGGAGGAGGGGGAGGGGGTTGTTTGTTTGTTTGTTTATTTATTTAGCACATCATAGCACACACAGCATGAGCAGTTTTGCGATTGGCATAAAGATCAAAGTGGTCTTAAGTCGAGGTGCCTCTCGCAACGTTTCCATCCAATAAAACTTAACCACCGACACGGTGCGACAATCGCTTCCAGCTCCGCCAGCACGCCACATCGGCACAAAGCATGCACTCATGTGTGGTACGCATACTGCTACCGCACCCGGCAGCACCTCGTTAGTTCTATATGCTAATTTGTTGTGTTAAAGCGTTTTGTGTTGATAAGGAACGTCTGAAATGCTAAGGCTACACACTGCTGAAGGTTCTTATCGAGACCATCTCCAAAAATGAGCGTTTGCGAAATCTTCTTTTCAGTTAAGTTAGTGAACATATCTGTTATGTTTCTGAGTTTGGTGAATATAATATTTATATGGTAAGCATAAAGAGGACAGTGAAATATGAAGTGAATTGCATCTTGTTTGGAATAGCCGCATGAGCATGATGGGTCATGTAGACGATTGACGACAAATGTCTGCGTTTAGTTCAGTGAGATCCTGGACCTTGCATGCATCCTGAACCTAGCATCCAGCGTGTTACCTGCTTTCGTACTAAGACAATAATATTGTGGCGGTATCGTGGCACTTGTGCGACCTATAATTGCCCTCTTGAATTTATTGATGTTTGGCTCATGCCTCAAATTTTCAGGAAGATTGTTCCGCACCTTTGTTGTGGCCAGGAAAAACGATTTTTGCAACTAGGCGATTCTATTTCTCGGAACTGTTGGTGTAGTTGAATTCCCGAGGCGCCTTCCTGTAACTGCCTGCCGTGGTTCAGTAACTATTTTTCTAATATATGTTGGTAGACTCACCCGGACCTGCGTGCGTGATTTTGTGAAATAAAAGAAGTCTATGTCTTTCTCGTCATGTTTTTAGCTCGTCCAATCCCAATTCCGATGTAATTTTTTCCGATGATGTTCTATATAGTGCACCTGTGATTAATATAGTTGCTCTGTTTTGCAATTTTTCGAGCCTGAGTGCATCCGATATTGTTTTGTGTCCGTCATATATGTTATCTGCATAGTCAAACAGAGGCCGAATGTAAATTTTATACAAGTTACAGAGGACTTGTTTTGAAATCTTACTTGCAGCAGGATAAAGGGGGCTTAGTGCACAATTGACCTTTAGGATAATGCCGTTTATGTGACTATGGAAGCGTAAGTCAGAAGAAAATGTAAGGCCAAGGTGTTCATGATTTCCTAAGATTTGTATTGGCTGGCCTCACATTCTGAGATTTAGGGGTTTACTGGTACTCTTACATGTGAATGTTTGTTGGATCTTTTTTTGCCACATTAAATTGTATGCCCCCATTTGTTCCAAATTCGTGTATAATATCGAGATCTTTTTTAATCGATTGTTGTGCTTCTAGTAAGCCTTGTATGTGTGAAGCATAAAACGACGTGTCATCAGCGAAAAAGTATTTCATTTGTAATCATGTCCGCCAAGTCATTTAAATATATTAATGCCAAAAGTGGTCCCAAGACAGAACCCTGGGGGCAACCCGAATTTATGGTATTTTTTGGTATTTCACAATACATGCCCTCCGCGTGCAGTGGCTTTTATGGACAGTCTGGGTATAACTCACAGATATTTACAAAGAAAGGTTAGATTTGTGGTCAGTAGTGTGAGCAGATGCGCAACAAACATTCGTAAACCAACATAATACAATACCCAAATCGCTCTCTGCACTACACACACCGTGCTTGCAACACTAGCAAGGTGATGATAGACTGTTTCATATCCTTACACACTGTTCCCAATTATGTAAATATAATTGCAGCCAAGTTAATGCAGTGCCTTTAATCCCACAATGGTTTTTGCACTTAAAATAATTCCTGCATGCCATATAGTATAAAAATATTTTTGTATCTCCAAATATATACATGTAAAGTCAAGATCTCGATCTAAAGATGAATATAGTGTATGTGTCAAGTAGAGCAACTGTAGCTGGGTCCCATGATATGGACGGCAACCACTTTGTCTTTCAGAGAGTATATTGTTATCCGTTATGTGTGAATAATTTCGTTTAAAGACTAACTTTTCTAGGATTTTGGACAAGCATGATAAGAGGCTAATTGGCCTATAATTTGTGGGAGCAGAGCATGACCCGTTCATTTTTATTATGGGCGACACATTTGCTTGTTTCCATTTCTTGGGGAAAACTCCGAGTGATAACGATTTATTCAATAATTTAGTAATGGGTTCGTAGATAACAATAACAATTAGTTTAAGGAGCCTGGGAGGTATTTCACCAGGTCCTGTCGGTTTATTTGGATTTAGATGGTTGAGTTGATGAAGAATTTCAATTTCAGTAACTTGCATTTCTGCCGAACTTGGAATGCTGCGATTATTTTGTGCGTCCATAGAGGGTAGTTGCAAGTTATTAGGTGATTGGGATTGGTTCGCAAAATGGGCGTTCAAGAGTGTTGCCTTATCTGTATCATCAATAATTGCACCATTTGGACCATCTAGGGTGGTATGCTTTGGAACGTCGTGCTACCAATCATCCCCTTTCAAATTTGATAGTATTTTCGAGGACTATGTTTGCATTCTTTTAGTTCCAGAACTTGGCTCTTAATGTACTTATTTTTTAGTGATTTGTTAAGTTCGGTGACTCTGTTGCGCTGATTTTTTCCAGTTATTCCAACTAAGCCATGTTTGTATCCTTTTGGGAATTCTAAATCATCGGTATCTTCTGAAATTGTCTTCAGCTCAAAATCAACCCAAGGTTTGCTTACTCGGTTGGTTTGGTTATTTTTATGGGCATAGCTTCCTTTGGGGCTTTAACAATAACATCAGAAATCATTCTTGTGGCTTCATCAACGTCTTTGCCTAGAATATCTTCCCAGTCTACATTTTGAAGGAATATAATGTTTTTTTTCGTCGTCTAGTTTGTCAAAGTCCCATATCTTCTTGCTACATACATGCTTAGTCAACTTGGTGGCGCTTAAGGTTACAAATATATGGTATTAATCAATATTTGAGAAAGGAGGCAAGGTACCGCTCTCAGAAACTATTTTTTGTTTGAAGTAATGTTTAAGTCCATAAGATTATGTACTTCGTTCGCGACTCTTGTCGGTTCGTCTATAAGTTGGAAGGGTTGCAACGTGTTACTTGTTTCCGGAAGATCTAAGTCAAATGGGGTAACTCTTCCCTTGGCGTACGACTGGTTGAAGAAAATATTGCCAGAATTAAAATCGCCCATGACAAGGATTATTGACGGGTTCAACATCAGGACTAAGGCCATGCTATCATTAAATTTGTAAACAAATTACTTATATTTTCCTCATGACAGGTTCGGTGGGAGATATGTGCAGCATATTATGATCGATGCATCTTTAATATGCACCAGACACCATATCCATTCCACGATTTTCATTCCACATCATCAAGTGCAATGTGGTGCAGTCTTTTGACAGCGAGTGTCGTGCTTACATAGATTGCAACCCCACCTCCTTGGCGACTCCTGTGCCTCGTCAGTGGATCGTGGAATTTGTCTAATCTGTAACGACTTGGGTGGACGTGTTTGCGAAATTTTGTCTCAGTAAATAATAATATATCTACACTATTTTGATTTGTAAATTGTGCGGCCTCATCAAGTCTTCCAGGGGCCGTGATGCTGTTTATGGTTACGTGGCTTATTTTTATTCGTGCACGGTCGACGTAAGAAGGACCGGGGTTAGTCTCAATACCAGATATAATGAGGAGTATCCTGAGATCAGGTGTTTGATTCCAAATTTCAATGGGTACATTTTTCTTAGCACCGGTGCCATGAGTCCCCATTTTATATTCGGAGTATCCATTTATTTGAGTTGGTGCCACGCGCCGTGAACGATGTGAATTTAGAGTGGGTTCGTTCAAGAGCTTTGTAATGTTACAACATGAAAACGAGGACAGTGAAACGAACTGGTGGAGGCAGGTGCAAGCACAGCAGTTGTGCATATTCTATGAACAGCGGTGGTGGGCAGCGCGCTTTCAACATTTTCCTCCCTTGATATACGAGGGTTGGCGTAGCTCGTGAACATCACTGTTACCAGTCAATACACACAATGGAGCAAAATATGGAAATATTTGACAAAAGCAAGATATATACGATGACTCGCACCATGCATATCGCTAACAACGCACATACAGCTTCATGGTCGCACTATGCAACTGATTATGCCCAGATGCGAGAACATAGCTCCGACAGCGTCCCGACAATTACTCACCGTGGGATTACTAACGTAAGGATGCGGTGCTCGGCTCTGGGCGTGCCACTTGCACCGCTCCAAACTGCGCGGTACTCGGGCGCGCCGATACTGCGCCGCAGCGCATCCAGTGTCAACTCAGATCGCCGGCAGACACATGTGCGCGGTGGTCGGCGGCAGCTTCATGATCCCACAGACTGGTGCCCAGTGAACGAGCCTCCGCCCATGCCTCGCATCACCCGCAGTCCCACTCTCATCGGCGTTTGGTAGCTCCTCCTCTGCCGCTCCTGCCCCTCCTGGTCTGGAATTCGGCGCCGCTGGCAGGATCGCGGTCAGCAGAGGCGAACTCAGCTGAAATCATCTGGGTAGGGACTCGATCTGCAGCGGCGGACTCAGACGGACGTGTCGTCGTACGATCGACTCTTACCCCATCTGGGCAGGGGAGGTCTGATAGGCATCGGATGACCCCTGTCGACCCGTTCTCTCTTTCTCGTATTTTCATTTTCCCATTGTCCGTCCAAGCTGCTACGATTATCCCTCGCTGTTTCAGCTGGCATGCGTGGTACATCGTTTCGGCATTCTTCCTCGTTAGGTTCGCTAGGTCCCCCTCCAATCTCCAAACTAAGCGTCGCACGAGCGTCTTTTGGATGTGACCTCACTTGACCCTGGCTAACTCGTTGACCTCAGATGACTTGACTTCAAAATGTTGACACAACATGCCAAGCTGACGGGGGAAAGGTATGCAAAATGTCCGCACGCTGCCGCGCGCTGTTCTTTCACTGTCCGCGAAAAACCTTGGTTGGGTGCGGGGGTGGGGGTGGGGGTGGGAGTGGGGGTAGGGGTGGGGGTGTGCGGTCGTCAACAACCCCCCGGGACGGCACGGGTTAACAACAAATGGGTGTTAAGCATTGGGTGATTGTCCCAGGATAGCGGCAAGGAGACTGTGCTAGTCGTAGGCGACTCTCGTGTGCGACTTCTAGATAGGGCATTCTGTAAAGGCAGAGGCAGGAGGTGCATCACCAGGCCTGGTGCCAAGGTCAAATACCTACCGCCACTGGTGGCACAGGCCACCAGCGAGCACCAGTCTAGAGCAGTTGTAGTCCAGGTAGGGGCGAATAACATAGGTCCTACTAGGAGTGAAGACCTGCTGAAGGACTACAGGGCCCTTCTGGCCACCATGAAGCATAGCAATAGCAGAGTGGGGACGAGTAGCCTTGGGGTAAGCTACCTGTCTCACAATCCAATGGTTGTGGGTTCGAGTCTCACCTGTCGCTATTCTTCGCCCGCGACCAATCGGCGTGAGAGATTGGCGACACTACGTGACTCAACGGTCGATGTGTCGTACAACCAGTAACGAACTAACCAACTAAGCAATAACAGAGTCACCGTGACTGCTATTTTGCCTAGGGCTCGAGCTTCCCCTGAGTGGAGCTCTAGGGCACTGACAGCCAATGCCAGGGTATGTAAGCTCCGCCGTGGGTTAGGTTTGCCCTTGACCTTAAAAGTATATGGGCATGTCCTTCAGGGAAACCATACAATGGGGTGGGGAGGGATGAAGTGTTATTGTCATCTCAGGGATATGCCAATAGTGACCGCCTAAGCAATATAACCTCAAAGTTAGCAAATAGGGATATCAGAAGTTCAATGGGACAGAGTGGTAGCTCATCCAGAGATGAAAGAGTTGCCCAACATAAAAAGGCCAAAGCTGGTTATGGAACGTAAGGTGTATGATGCTTAATGCTCAAAGTATTCGATCCAAATTTGATGAGTTCAAGTGATATGTTGCTTAGGAGGAACTATATTTTGTTTGCATTACTGAGGCATGTGTCAGTGAGGGTATTTTGCAGGTAACTTACAGGACTATGAGATCCAGGGATTCATTATGCTTTCATGCCATAGAGGTACAGCAGTGAAAGAGGGTTGCGGAATACTCTATGTGAATAGCTTATTCAGTTCCCAAAAAGTAACACATGGAGTAAAAAAATGTGTCTGTAGAGTCCATTTGGCTTGATGTTGTTGCGGGAAAAGGCAACCGTAATAAACTATGGATAGGAGCTCCGCACCGATCAGGTATCTTGCCACATTCTCAGTAACTGGAGCTCGACAAGGTGATTTGCGAGGAAATCGGTAGAAACTTTCGGAGGAAATGTTTTATTCGTAGTTACATTAATCTAAAATGATATTAGGATATTGGTTTGGATTTGATCTGGTTTTGGATTTGGCTAGGAAGAATTGAATCTGGCTAGGAACTGAAATGAGGACAGCAAAAAGTCTAGAAATTGCCTTGAAGAGGATCTGTTCTTGCACTAGTTTGTAACGGGACCAACTAGGCAGGGTTCATTCTTGGACCTTGTCTTCTCAGATTTAAGCTATTTAGTTCAAGACTGTAGGGGAAACTCTGGGAAGAAGTAACTATAACATAGTGAGATTCAAGGCACAAGTGGGCACAGTCAAGGATGATTTGGTAAAGGTCCATAATTTTAACAGAACAGACTTTGAATGCATGAGAGCGGCTTTAAGTGCCATAAAATGGGAAGAAGAATTCTCCAATGTGAAATGTGAGAAAAGTTCAAATCTTACTTGAAGGAAATTCAGATTAGACATGTCACCAAAAGCAAAGGCGCAAAGGAAGGGCGGGAAAGGCAGCATGGCCTACGCCAGATTTGATAAAAGTAATTAATGCTAAGAAAGATGCACTTAAGGGTATTTAAGGAAGCTTAAAATGTGGTTAATCTCAGGTCGTACATAAACTAGAAACGCTGTAAAGCAGAAAACCAGAGCAACAAAGCGAGCAGAAGAATTGGATCTGGCTAGGAACTGTGATGGGGAAAGGAAAAAGTTTTTCAGTTTCTACAAGCTGAGTAATGTTTCTACCACAATTGGTCCACTGGAAGTAAATGGTACTATATTGGGTGGGGATAGTGAGATGGTTGAAGAGTTGAGCGTGCAGTTTAAATCAGTGTTTACATTGGAAGATATGACTAATCTGCCAATCGTACACTACATTTCAGTGACCTGTGACCAGATAAACAATGTCGACTTATTTGATAGTGATGTTGTTTTCAATTATATCAGGTTAATAAAGTCAGACAAGGCAGCAGGAATTTATGATATTTATGCTAGGGTATTGCGGGAAACTGAAAAGGGAATTGCAATTCCACTTAGCATAATATTTTGTAGATCAGTTTCACAAAATGAAATTCCAACCGATTAGAAAAGGGCAGTTGTAGTTCTGGTTTTCAAGAAAGAAGAAAGAGGGAAGTTGAAAACCATAGGCCAGTAAGACTCGCATCTCTAGTCTGCAAGGTGCTCGAATCAATTATTAAGGATATAATAGTTAGTTATCTTTAACATATCAGATTGATTCAAAATTCCCAACATGGGTTTAGAACAGGACGATCGTGTCTCACAAATCTCTTGAACATTTTGAACTTCGCTACAAAGCAATTTGATCAGGGAAATCCGGTTCACGTAGCATATCTTGACTTTAGTAAGGCCTTTGACAAGGTTCCGATAAACAGTTAACCCTCGGGGGAGTCTTCAACCGCCCCCTCAGATCTTTTTGGGATACTGAACGAACGGCGCATGGCAGTGTGCCAAAATTTGGCATACATTTTCCCACATCAATTTTGACATGGTATTTCAAAACTTTCAAGTCAGGTCATCTTGTGTCAACGAGTTACACAAGGTCGGATGAGGTCACTTCTAAAAAAGTTCAACCAGTGGTCACGCCTTAACGGATACAAATATTTTAATGAAACTTTCAGCGTTTGCTTATCTTTAGGAATGCAACAATACGTAAAAGAGGAATGTTTCATTTTTCCCGTTTTTGATTCATCATTTTTTTTGCATATTTGCCTATTAGAGTTAAATAGAATATTCTGGCAAAAGTAAGCATTGTTTATTAGTGCAAGTTGACTTTCAACAACGTTTCTTGGCCTGCTCTACCCATTAGAAAAGGAAAATTAAAGAAAACTTGAAAACTCAAGATTTTGAAATTTGAAGAAAAAAATGTGAGGGGGATTTATGGCCCTGGTCGAATTCACTGTCATTTTCTGATTCTAAATACTTTTGTATTTTCAAATATTCCCCAAAATGAACTCTCAGAACCAAAAACATAATGTAAGTCATGAAAATATAGCCCCCTTGTGACGTCACTTTTGTGGGAAATTGTTTTAGGGTGGACCCGGACCCTACTCGTCGAGTGCTGTCCGATGACAACTATCCTTTTCGTGCGACACTTAGTTCGGATTTTAGAGGAAGTTACTATCCCCCCCCCTGAAACGGAGTGTGAGAACTTGACCGGAGAGACGGCGCGGGTTTTAATGATGCAGCTACAGGTCCATGGTATTACAGGTGGCATCTTGAAATATATTTTTTTTTAAATGGAGTTTTCACTTAGATATGGAAGGCTTAGAGGAGATCTCATCGAGGTCTTTCAATTTGTATATGGTCTGGAGAAGGGATATCTTGAGGAAATGTTCGTATTGATCAGAAATGATGCAATTAGAGGTCATCAATTCAAAATTAAAGTTAACCGCAGCAGGAAGAGGTTAAGGCAGTCTTTCCTCACCAACAGGGTAGTAGAACACTGGAACCAGCTGCCGGAAACAATTGTCAACAGCAGCACATTAAACATCTTTAAAAAACAGCATAGACAATCATTATAATAATAGTGGGCTTGCTTTTCAGTATTCCAGGGAGGGCTGATCGACGGATTTGGTGTGCAACTGGTTGAGTGTCCAGAGTACAACCAAGAAGGGCCCTTGTGGCTCATAGTTGCACTCATCTTTTATGTCTTTATATCTTTATGTGTCTGCCAGATGATCCGGGGTGTCGGCCGGATGACTCGGGGTGTCAACCAGATGACCCGGGGTGTCGGTCCGAAGACCCTGGATCACGAGGAATTTCTTTGTGATGTTGTTAAAAAAGAAGACAACATTTTTTCCGAGACCGCAAAATAAAGTGGTCAAATTTGACTTTTTATTGAGTGGGGAGGGGATGGTTAGCCGGAAAACATTAGTTTACACACTTTCGAAGCATCAGAACCGCCCGTGATGACCGCGTTATGCATACGCCACATTGAAAACATAGCTGACCTGACCTGACACGACAGACGTTCCAGCACAGCCAGATTGCACACCCGGCGAGAAAAAGATGGTCGGATGCAACTTCTGCACCTGCATGGGCAGCGGGATCTTTGCCTGCTCTCGCAAGGCTTGTTTAAAGGAGCGTGAGTAAGCACATTGCTCATTACAGCAGGACACGCATACGCCGTATGCGTTATCGCCATACGGTATATGCAATGTCGCACACATGTGTCCCAATATCCCCCACCAACTCACGTTGCATGTACATACTACGGACTGACTTTTGAACATCATTCTGGGCTAGCAATGCAAAAGATGATTGATTCTAAAAACATTGCTTATTACTGGCTACACCAGAGGTCTCGCTTCAAGATCAGAAAGTGGTGAGAGGATGCGGGCGAACGTTGGAGGGATTCCAACCGTTTTATAAATGTAGTGATGCGAAGTTAAACTTCTAAATTTGAACCATTTTAAGCAAAATAACGTTAATCGTATAACGTATTGTCTGGAGAACGCAACGCATATCTTATATGTGCATGCTAACGCAATTGCTGCCGGTTACATCTTTGCGGACCAACCAATCAGTAATTTTTTTTCGAGACTGGTGCAAAGAGGCAATCTTCTGGCGGTAGTTTTCATTCAAAATTAAGCAGCTAACTCGCAGCTGCATACGTTCGAACTTGCCGGCCGCTATTGGCCGCACGTCGGCACGTGATGCGGTGCGCCACGCTGCTGACACAGCGTGTATATGCCGATGACAGGCCGACGAGCCCTCGTGACTTCCGCCGGGTGTGGCGGGTCATATGGTACTGCAGGTGGTCAGTGAGGTGCGGATGCTCCCAGAACTCGGGGAGTCACTGAGAACTTGTCGACCAGGGCATACAGTCATGATGCTGTAAACATTCACTGTCGTTGCGACGGAATCTGAAGCCGAGTCGCAGAAGCTTGGGGGGCTTCAGTTGAACCCCAGCCGCTCTGCATGTGCGAATTGACGCTTTATGCAGAGGCGTAAGATTGCATCTCTTTGGGATTACACATGCCCTTCCAATGTTAAACATGTCAATTCAATAATCGCAAATGCTTCTCCAATATTCACAAATGTCCCCAATGATAAATGCAACAGCAGTCTGATACTTTCTCTAAGCCACAGCCATGGGCGCAAAATGACCATAGCAGTCGACGCGCCCCTAAACCCCAATTCATCAGCATCATCATCTAAGCCACAGCCAAAGCCAATTCATTTGCGTTTATTGGCACCGATATAAATATGCAGTCTTTCGGTCATGGCTGGAGGACCTGAGTTTATCGATGGAGCCGGACCTCCTGGTTCCCTACACTATGAATGTTAAGTTGTATCACCTATTGAATCTGAACATATGTCATGCAAATACGGACTTTGACCTCGTAGCTTCGTGAGAGACTTCCAGCCCTGCTTTCAACTATATACAAGTTCATGCAAATATAGGACTGGTATGTGATAAACAGCAAATGTGAGGCTTGGCTTGTGGGTGCTTGGGTTCGTATGTGTGGCATCATCTACTTGGGTTCGTATGTGTTTCTACAGCACTTCAACCTCTACTCTCGGACTTCACTCGAAGGGATGGAATACCCCACCTATGGTAATGTCTGGACATGTCTAAACCAACCGGGTACCGACCCAGGTAGCGTATGTGCTGCTGGTCAGTATTCAAGTACAAATGAACTAGAAACGTGGCTGGAGATTCCGGGTGGACGGAGAGGTCTGGCCCCCATGGTTTGATACCATGCTAATGTGTTTTTGTTGTCGTAATGTTCCCTATTCAATCTGAAAGTATGTCTTAAAAGCAAGGACTTGAACCTTCCTCACTTTGTGAGAGATATCCAACCCTGACTAGGAGCTATTCATTCGCCGAACCACAGTCCAGCAAATCGATTCTTTCGCGTATTTTTTCTCGCTACGTGAAGGAAGCCCTCAAAGTCCTAACCGAAGCGTGAATGCCGTTCGCTCTGAAAGATTAGAATCCCTGTGCTTCGATCCGTCGAATATGCATGGACCCTGAGCAGGACAGCCTGTGAGGGAGCCTGTGAGACCACGTCAGACACGGTTCTGAAGAGCAAATTCTTCAGAAACATCCAGTCTCTACAGCCAGCGCTTCTGCACAGGATGTTGCAGGGGGTCAACGGGCGCGTGCGCTCTGTAGCCCGTCACGGCATAATCAACTTCATGTGCTGTGGAACATGTCTTCAAGCTGAAAGCGTGAACAATTTGTTCAATTGTGAGGTGCCTTTGACTAAAATGCAGTCTTGTCCGCACTTCTGAAAGCTTCTCCAGGGTTTTAGTGTTCACCCAATGGATCCATAACTTGTCTTGAACGGTGATGCTTGCAAGCGGCGTTGGTAACTCGGCGGTTAAGCTGAGCGTCGGGCATGTCAGAGGTGCAGGGTTCGACTTCTATGATGACCGCCCTTCCTGCCAGGGTGAGAGGCAGGCGAAGCCATGTGGCCTCATTTGCTGAGTGCGTCGTAAAATTACAATCAAACTCTAAAGCGATCCTTCAACGCGCTCCATGAAAAAGTCTGCAGGAAAGAACATATAGTATGGTGCCTTCGATCTTGCCAACCAGACATTTCCTAAGCTACTCTTCCGAAGCATGTGTGGACCAAACAAGGAAGCTTCAGACGCTATGGTGTGTTAGTGATTGATTGTACTAGACTGGCTTGCATTGTTTGTTTATTGGGTTGTTCAAGACGCATTTTATGCACATTCACGGCCAATGGTGCCGACCATACTGTTTCCCCGATGGGCCGCGGAATTGGGAAATGTCCCGAGCGCTGCGAGTGTTGAACCAGGGACCTTTGGTAACCAGAGCACAACACCTTAGCTACTCTGCCTTCCCCGCCCCGCTAGACTGGTTTCAAGTTAGGACGCAATGCGATGGGTTAACCTCAGGCGAGGACGCAATGCGGTGTGTTATCACGGTAGGACGCAATGCGAAGGGCTAACACCGGGTCAAGACTCAATGCGATGAGTGAACCTCTGGTTCGGATGCAATGCAATGAGCTAACTTCAGGTTAGGACGCAAAGCGATGGGCTAACCTCATGCTACGTCATGTTTTGCAGACCTCGTTGCATCCCGATGGTTGGCTTCGTTATGGGAAAGACTTGACCAAGAAGACATTGGCAGGCGTTCCATGAATATATCTATAGATAGATGGATATATAGATGGCTTTCGGAATGTCTTCTTGTATCGCATATGAATAGCATGACTTCTGAATCATACGTCGACTATACTAACGAAATTACCACCAGAGTCAAATACTTGTCTGCCTGCCAAGAAAGTTTTTCTCCTCACAGGAATTGTGCACGGAAACGACAGCAGCCCCACCCTCGAGTTTGGTGACCTGACGATTGCTTCGGAGAGTCCGTGCCCGACGGGTCTTCAAGAGGGTGCATACTTCCTTTTTTCCAAGATCTGCAGAGGACAAGGTCGGTGGTTTGCAAAATAGTCTGACCCCTTGGTCATGAAGCTTATATATATATATATATATATATATAGATGTATATAAATGTATATATGTATATGTATATATATATTATATATATATATATATATATATATATATATATATATATATATATATATACTGATACATATATCACATTTCGTGGGGAAAGAGAATGTTGAAGAAGCATCTAATTGTCTTGAACATCGTTGAGCACGTGAGCCTGATTAAATATGTGCAGAGCATTATAAGTATGCTCTAAGACAGCTGCTTACATTACTGAACACTTACTTTACAGGTATGTTGGTGCATGACTGTTTCAGATATCTTGATTGGCGTAGCTCTTGTTCCATCATACAACATGGGGCGTATCTCGTCAAGGGACGTAGGCGTAGGAACGGGAGGGACCGGTGGGGTCATGTTCGCATTTTTTAACTTTTCAAGTTGGAGGGGCCAGCATGTTAGCTGCCCTCTCACCCTTTTCCAGAATGTATTTCTGTTTAGCATACTTAGAAGCTATTTAATGGGTATGGCGATACATCTATCAGTAATCTGCCTCAATTCTAGGCACAAATACGTCATATTATGAAGGAACACAACCCGCCCCGCCCCGTCTCGGGGGGTCTTCAACCGCCCCCACTCAGGTTTTTCGCGGGTAGCGGACGAACGGCGCGAGGCAGCGCGCCAAAATCTGGCATACCTTTTCCTATATCAATTTGACATGCAGAATCAAAATTTTTAGGTCAGGTCTTCTAGGGTCAACGAGTTAGTCAAGGTCAAGTGAGTTCACCTCCAAAAAAGTTCAACCAGTCGTCACGCCTTAAAGGATACAGATATTCGAATGAAACTTTTGGCGTTTGCTTATCTTTACAGATGCAACGAAACTTATGGGGTGAATTTTTCATTTTTTCGTTTTTGACTACATATAAATTTTGCGTATTTGCCATATTGCGATACAAATACAAGATTCTGGCTAAAGTAAGTATTTTTTCTTAGGGCAAGTTGACTTCCAACAACGCTTCTCGGTCTGTTCTATCCATTGGAAAATGAAAATTAAAGAACTTGATAACTAAAAATTTAGCCATTTCAAAGAAATATTTTATTTTTTTCTGGGCCCAAACAAATTATAGCCCTGGTCGATTTCGCTGCTCTGTTCTCATTCCAAATACATTTTTTATTTCATATATCCCGCAAAATGAACTACTCAGAGTAAAAAACATCATGTAAGTCGTGAAAAGTCGTGAAAATATAGCCCCCCTAGTGACGTCACTTTTGGGATAAATTCTTTTTGGGGGGTGGACCCAGACCCTACTCGTCGAGCGCTTTCCGATGACAGCTCTTTCGTTTTCATGCGATACTTCGTTTGGATTTTAGAGGGGGGTTTTCAACCGCCCCTCCCCCGAGACGGGGTGTGAGGATTTGACCGAAAAGACAGCGCGGGTTAAATTCTGACCGAATGCCTACAAAGTAGAAAGATGGAAAATAAACTTCAATGTGTTGCATTAAACATGCACAGTTACGCACACACCACATGCACACACACATACACATATACACATACACACACATATACACACACATACACACATATACACGCAACTAACCAAGCCTTTTGAAATGTTCACGAAATATATACCGGGAACAAGAATACATATTCCGATGACTATTATGTTGTTCCTAATCAGAGAACCGACAAGAGGTACTAAGCGCATGTAAAGTGTACTAATATGTCAGGATCACCGTTTCATAATGCATCTCCTATCGCACTGTATGCACTGCATCTACAGGGGAATAAAAGCCCATTGGAATAAACCAACGACCTGTGAGCACCAGAACACCTTCTACGGTCAGCCTACCGAACTGATCCGAAGGAAGGGTGTTCCCCTATTAAGGTTTCGGTTTGTTTGTTAAAGGAGAACCAGTTTCTCGGCATTCGTCACCTTATTTGACGCATGCACAGCTTTATAAATTTTCGGAATTTGTGTTTGTCTATAAAGTGGCCAAGTTGTTTCTGGACAAAAAGTAGTATCGGAATTCGGGCACATCAAAATTTTGGGTCGCATGGGCTTTGGACATTTTTCATGATTTGGACTGCCTGACAAGCTTGGCTCCTTCCATGTACACTTTTTTACACGTTCGTACTCCTGTTATAACGTTCTAGCGCCTAACGTCTAAAGTTATAATGCCTGTTGAAGCGTTCTAATTGATGTGAATATATATTTCATAAAAGGATATGCATGCAGATTTCTGAAAGTTTATCTCACGAAGAGTTGTTATGTATGACTTTATATAACGAAGCGGTGCTGGGCAAAAAATGTGTTATCGACTTCCATAAATAGGATTTGGCATGAGGCTGTAGGTGGAGTTTTTTGTTTGTTGCAAAGCCACGTTGTAACACTCATTCTCCAGCACCAAGTGTTTCGCAGTAAGATTTTTCTCATAGTAGGGTTCTTCTCATAGTAACGTGTGCCATCTCATGGATAAGGTATGTCACGAGTAGAGCATCCCGTCGTGTGCTTAATTATCATGGCTAGTATGCATAGCCAACTTAACATTAGTCTGATTTCAAATATTGATGAATATATCATGAAATATGAATTGAAATGATGGCATTTCATAATAAATCACCAAGGTACCAGCCCAATTTATGACCAGTGTATCATACATTCTTATGGAAAGAATGTACATAATTTTCTTGGACAGAAAATCCATTTAGTGATTCTTGCATTAATGAGGCCAGGGAATATAGATTCTAGTCATGGAACAATTGAAGTTATGGCATGTAGTCTCATAATGAACATGAACTAAATCAAGGTTATGTTGAACGAAGCAAAAATCGGGTATGTTACAATCAGAAACGAACCAGAATTTTAAACATGGAACTAGACGTTTTTGTTTTTGTTTTCGGATAACAAAATCATTCATCTCTTCCCGACATCAATATTGTACAGAAATCGTTATACACTCATCATAATGACCCCGAGCTCAACTTGGTCGAGCTCAATGCCAATCAACGCGTTTATTCATTCCCTGGAATCACATTTTGGCTCGATACTTTTGTAGCCTGTCGGCACCAGACAAGGGTCATAATTGTGTTGTTGTTTCATTGCGTTTTCTTCGTAAATTTGGTGACGTATAGGGATGTCAAAACGATGTCCTTCCGAACGGATGTGATTACTTTATAAATGATTGGCATTATCCTATTTCTGTTACGTGAAACCAGTGGGTCTGTGTCAAACTATCGTCCCACTTCCGGTTTTGTTTTTCCGTGTAATGGAGGAGATCTTTGTCAAAACAAAAACACGTTTGTCTCGAGTTTCCTGAATTAACGTTGTGTGGATTTTGGTTCTCTGTTCCTTTACACTTGGACAACGTAAGAATATCCTTGATCCTTGATCATTGCATTGCTTCCCTCGCTAGCTGTTCGACATGTGGACAGGAAGAAAGTGCGCCTGCAGAAGCGTTTGATGCTGGGGAATCTCAAAGATCTATACGCCACGTTGAAGGACGATGCAGACAATCACACAATTGTGTTCTTAACATCCGCATCCCTCCGTCCACACTTTGCAGCGATGTGTGTTACCAGGCAGTGGAGGTGCATTGTTCAGACTCCATGCAGGTTCTTCAAAGAGCTCTAATAAATTCACTTGGGGATTATGGGGCTCTCATCGTTGCGGATTTATACAAGAACTGTCATTATATACAAGATTCATGTCTGTACAGGACTTGAGCCCCCAATAGTTCCAATAGAGCAATAGCCAGTGTACAGTACTATGGACATTCGAGCTTCTGTTTGACTTCCAACTGTTGCAGGCGCGACGTGTTCTTTATTGCTTCATTCCCATCAGGACTAAGTTCACAATTCTTTTGGCGTACCCGGATAAAAAGTAACTGCTTCTCGGATGGCTGTATCGGTCAATACACAGGTAAGTTAAGCTTCCTAAGCATCTGCTATCATGAGGACTACCGCACACCATATAAACAGCATTTTGATGCAACCTCGTAGAGATAAAAGTGTGACTGCAATTTGATTAATCGTAAATGGTTCCGTGGCATTCCCAGTCTGGAGGAATGCGCTGACCAGCTTTTGACTGGACAAACTTGTTACATTACAATGAACAAGCTACACCCACGCTCTTCCATCAGGCTGCACACCGGGTGCCACGTGGGCGGTGGAAGGTGGCTGCAGCAGCTGTGTCTGTACAGAGGACGGCGAGCCGGCCTGCACACCCTGTCGGAGGGAGCCAACACGTGAGTAATCGGACAGTAGCGGAGCCAACACGTGAGTAGCCGGACAGTAGCGGAACCAACACGTGAGTAGCCGGACAGTAGCGGAACCAACACGTGAGTAGCCGGACAGTAGCTGTACACCGGGTGTCACGTGGACGGTGAACGGTGGCTGCAGCAGCTGTGTCTGTACAAAGGACGGCGAGCCGGCCTGTACACTCTGTCGGAGGGAGCCAACACGTGAGTAGCCGGACAGTAGCGGAACCAACACGTGAGTAGCCGGACAGTAGCGGAACCAACACGTGAGTAGCCGGACAGTAGCGGAACCAACACGTGAGTAGCCGGACAGTAGCGGAACCAACACGTGAGTAGCCGGACAGTAGCTGTACACCGGGTGCCACGTGGACGGTGAACGGTGGCTGCAGCAGCTGTGTCTGTACAAAGGACGGCGAGCCGGCCTGCACACCCTGTCGGAGGAAGCCAACACGTGAGTAGCCGGACAGTAGCGGAGCCAACACGTGAGTAGCCGGACAGTAGCTGTACACCGGGTGTCACGTGGACGGTGAACGGTGGCTGCAGCAGCTGTGTCTGTACAGAGGACGCGAGCCGGCCTGCACACCCTGTCGGAGGAGCCAACACGTGAGCAGCCGGACAGTAGCGGAACCAACACGTGAGTAGCCGGACAGTAGCGGAACCAACACGTGAGTAGCCGGACAGTAGCGGAACCAACACGTGAGTAGCCGGACAGTAGCGGAGCCAACACGTGAGTAGCCGGACAGTAGCTGTACACCGGGTGCCACGTGGACGGTGAACGGTGGCTGCAGCAGCTGTGTCTGTACAAAGGACGGCGAGCCGGCCTGTACACTCTGTCGGAGGGAACCAACACGTGAGTAGCCGGACAGTAGCGGAACCAACACGTGAGTAGCCGGACAGTAGCGGAACCAACACGTGAGTAGCCGGACAGTAGCTGTACACCGGGTGTCACGTGGACGGTGAACGGTGGCTGCAGCAGCTGTGTCTGTACAGAGGACGGCGAGCCGGCCTGTACACTCTGTCGGAGGGAGCCAACACGTGAGTAGCCGGACAGTAGCGGAGCCAACACGTGAGTAGCCGGACAGTAGCGGAGTCAACACGTGAGTAGCCGGACAGTAGCGGAGTCAACACGTGAGTAGCCGGACAGTAGCGGAGTCAACACGTGAGTAGCCGGACAGTAGCGGATGCATGCAGGAACCATCTCAGTAGTTGTTACTTTGGGATTTGTGCGACTGCATCTATAAAAAATCGATTGACTCCGGATGAAATTAAAGTTTTATGGATGACATTTCAAATGCCATTCCTTAACCTGAGATCATGCGGCAAGATCATGCCTCATGTGTCGCATTTGAGGAATGATCTTGCCGCAGGAAACCTAATAATGATACATACGATCCCTCATTCTCCGGCGCTATTGAGTCCTTCCTAGTGTATTGGTTCCTGTGGTGCTTCCAGGGTGAGACCACTATGAACGGTCTGGGCTCGCACACTCTATTTGAAAAGAAAGATGCCTGACAACCACCCGTCGCACAGGTGACGGGCAGTAACAGCCAACCTGTGCCGCAACTGTCACGGTCACATGTCACAGGTGACGGGCAGTAACAGCCCACCTGCACCACAACTGTCACAGCCACATGTCACAGGTGACGGGCAGTAACAGCCAACCTGCACCGCAACTGTCACAGCCACATGTCACAGGTGACGGGCAGCAACAGTCAACTTGCGCCGCAACTGTCACAGCCGCATGTCACAGGTGACTGGCAGCAACAGCCAACCTGTGCCGCAGCTGTCACAGTCACGTTTTACGAGCGACAGGCAGTAACAGCCAACCTGTGCCGCAGCTGCTACAGTCACATGCCACAGGCGGCAGGCAGTAACAGCCAACCTGTGCCGCAGCTGTCACAGTCACATGCCACAGGCGGCAGGCAGTAACAGCCAACCTGTGCCCCATCTGTCACGGTCACGTGTCACAGGCGACAGGCCGTAACAGCCAACCTGTGCCACAGTTGCTACAGTCACGTGTCACAGGCGACAGGGAGTAACAGCCAACCTGTGCCGCAGCTGTCACAGTCACGTGTCACAGGCGACAGGCAGTAACAGCCAACCTGTGCCCCATCTGTCACGGTCACGTGTCACAGGCGACAGGCCGTAACAGCCAACCTGTGCCCCAGCGGACACGGTCACGTGCGAAGGCGGCGACCAGCAGTGCCCGGCCGACTGCGGGCAGGAGTTCAACGCCGAGAACAACTGCTACGATTGCCTCTGCGGCCCGGGCGGTGAGCCTGGTGACGTCATCGTCTATATCGACGACGACTGCCCGCCTGGCACTGACCTCAGGAGCGCTGGCGCCTTCTCCAAAACCTGTGCTCCATTCGACCAGCTGCGTAAGTCCTGTTGAACTTGCTTCTTTTTGTAAACGGCTGCTTCTCTCATCCTGCAAAAAAATGCAAGGAAGAAGGATGTGGAAGAGAATGTCGGAACTAACTTCCCATTTACACTTGCATGCAAGTGGACCTTATAACTGTAGTCATTGGCCAAGACGCACGCTCCCGGCAATTCATTGGTGTGTCCTGACACACGTGCTCTTGACTTTTTTCAACTAACATAAGAACACAGAGTCGATGCGTTCTTTAAACGGGAACATCTAAGCACGTGAGATGATTAGCGAACCAGAGGTACTGATAGACAAGTTGCATTGTTGTGTTCCCGGAAGCTTGCAGGGGTACTGGTCGTATTATGCACTCAGGAAGGAGTTGCACGTTTCTGTATCCGTGTCATTCTCCCAGTTCTCTCCTATCCTATCTCGTATCTTCTTCGCGAGCACAAGGGTCGACAAGAGGCAGGCATCGGAAAAGAGTTTTGGGCAGCTACATGATACAAGGTGTCTCAAAATAGATGGAACCCATTAACATGACAATAGTTTTTTACTCAGACAAGAAACTCCGAAAAAAATATTATGTTTCCTGGAAGCTGACATGATGGCAATAATAAACTGAAGATTTGAGGTCTCTAGCCCGAAGGATAACATTATTCGAGCATATGTTCCAAATGACTGCCGTCGCGCCTCAGACACAGTTGAAGCCGGCGAGGGAAATTGTTAATCACCTTGACACACTTCCTTTTTAATGGCACGAATCTCCTGACTGATGGCCACTTTCAGTTCAGCAATGCATTGGGGATGATTCTCATACACATGCTCCTTCAATGAAACCCAGAGATAAACATCTGGTGGTTCAGATCAGGTGAATGCAGAGACCATTCGGGTTCGGGGTGCCTGTTAATCAGCAGATCATGGAATCGCTGGTCCAGCCACTCAGTCGTGATGTCGACTATATGTGGAGTTACCCCATCTTGTTAAAACCATTGCACATCTCGATCCGGAATTTGGGACACGTCGTGGCTTGAATTGAGATGTGTAAAATAAATGAATGCAACCAAGCTAGTTTTGAACCCTCCTCTTTTGGCTCCCATGCATCGCATGCATTTGGCTCCCATGCATCCTGGGATACGAGTTACGGGCGGATCACAAAAATGTGGCCTTCCCTAGCCAGCGCGGTGAGTCTTGACGCGACGAGCGCCGTCCGGCTATGAGATGTTGTGACTTGTCAGCACTCCGTCACGGCTCGGCCGACCGAGTCTGTCGTTGGGACATGACATAGCTGGGAGTCGGGTCGTTGACACCCACATCACCATAGTATGTACTAGGTGGTGCAGGTGTAGGGCGTGAGGGCCGGTCGGAAGTACTTTTGACCACCCGCAGCCAACTTTGTGTCACCGCGTCACTGGGCTCTCGACTTTCTGCGGGCGACCACGCCACTGTTTGATGTCAAAGTCGCTCTCGACGAATCGTGGCTTACCATGTAGAGTGACCGGTCGGTCCTCACTCGCGGGCACAACAAGCCCCCGGTCATGGAGTCGTCCCGGAACAGTCGACCAGGGCGACTATATGCGAAAGACAGACGTGAGAGACAGAGTTGAGTTGTCGAGGCTAGTAAGATATAGCCTGTTATGAGATGTGGGCGCTAGAACGCTTGGCGTCTTGGTTGGACAGTTGTTCGTCGTTGCCAGTCGTGATTGCCTTTTGATTTGGAAGCACCAATTTTGGGTAATTTTGATGTTGCTGTTGGTCTGTTGGGATTGTTGTACAAGTTGTCACCGTTTCATTAATTAATCAGTTCGATCAATAAAAAGTCCACCGACACCTGGTAACTTGAAAAGAAAGTTGATCTGAGTTTTTGTTCACGTGGTTTTATGAACCTGATTCCTATTGCTAAGCAGAGCTTGTTGCGAGAAACCTAACCCCATCATCCGATGCATTAATTATAGTTCAATGGCAGAATTTGGACCGAAAGTTTCGCGTGCCGTCAATGCATCGACACGGTCACCTGGTAACTCGTCCCCAGCTTTGTCGGGCTAGTTGCCAACTCATTTTCCAGCCGGGGGCTAAATGCGAGCGCGTGAAGCGACTCCAACCCTGCGGTGCCAGGACAAGATAGACCAGTGTAGGCTAGCGCTCTAACTAACTGAACTACCGGGGTGGCAACACAGGGAACTTTTAAGACTGTTCTTAAATTTGAGAATAGGCAGATGAAAGAAGCTACCGAATTTGTGAACAAGTGATCGTACAAATGAGGAAAATCTAGACACGCTGGCAGGCAGATCGAGACTTCCCTACATAGCAGAGCATACCGTAAGTTATTTAGTTAGTTAACACCTGACAGGTTATCTGACTCATGTACCTTTGTGCGACAGCGAAGGGAAACTTGCGCATCTGCGAGCAAGGTCTGGCCAGCTGCCCTACCTCGTGCAGCCTGGTGCGCTACGGCGCCAACGAGGGGTGTGTGTACTGTCAGTGCGGCCCCGTGATGGCGCCGGGCGACGAGCAGATACCACTGGACGGCGAGTGTCGGCCGCCACTGCTGCCCGGTCCGCACTACCTGACCACCAAGGTGTGCCGAGCGCCTACCAGAGAGGGTGAGTGCCGGTCGTCTCTGTTGCCCGGACCGCACCACCTGACCACCAAGGTGTGCCGAGCGCCTACCAGAGAGGGTGAATGCCGGTCGCCTCTGCTCCCCGGACCGCACTACCTGACCACCAAGGTGTGCCGAGCATCTACCAGAGAGGGTGAGTGCCGGTCGCCTCTGCTGCACGGACTGTACTACCTGACCACCAAGGTGTGCCAAGCGCCTACCAGAGAGGGTGAGTGCCGGTCGCCTCTGTTGCCCGGACCGCACCACCTGACCACCAAGGTGTGCCGAGCACCTACCAGAGAGAGTGAGTGCCGGTCGCCTCTGCTGCACGGACTGTACTACCTGACCACCAAGGTGTGCCGAGCGCCTACCAGAGAGGGTAAGTCCCAGTCGCCTTTGCTGCTCAGACCACCTGACCACCAAGGTGTGCCGAGCGCCTACCAGAGAGGGTAAGTGCCGGTCGCCTCTGCTGCTCAGACAACCTGACCACCAAGGTGTGCCGGGCGCCTACCAGGAATAGTGAGTGGCAGCCGGCCGTTGCCAGACGTGAGCACTAACTGACGACCTGGAGTGCCCGAGGACATCAACTGCCGTCGCCATACCTCGGCCCTGACTGACGATCGTGGGAGCGGGGAGGGGTGGAAGGGAGAAGGTGCCTGCGATTTTGAACAGCTGTCTGGTATTCGCTGGTCATCTGTTTGGTAGCCTGTGCCTTGAACCATGACTCAGCGGCAACTTGTTTTGTCAGTATCTGCCGATGTTTGTATCGAGAGAAGGAAATCGCATTGTTGAAAATTATCCATTCCGCATATATGCACATTATGACAAGAACGTAGTCAAGCATTGTCCAAAGGGAGGATCGGATTTCGCGAAGGATGCCCTAACCACACATTGCAACGTCCTTGGAGTTTGACTACCTGATCCCGATATTAGCACATTGTTTATGACAATTTTTTGTTTGTTTTAATTTGCATTACAGGCCATTTCATTTGCATTAGAGGCCATTTAATTTACATTAGAGTCAGCTCTTGTACACCTGTATATACCAGGAATGTAAATCACCTAAGCTGACACAGATGTAAGATGTCGGCTTCATTTGAAAGATTGGCTATTCAGGGTACGGTAGGGGGTAGGTTGTGCAATGTTTCTCCACAAAATATCTTCACTGAGTTAAGACGTCAGCGTCCTCGACCGGCATTGTGCCCGTAGACGTCCGTGAGGGACAGTAGATGTCCGTGAGGTCCCGTAGACGTTCGTAAGGACTCGTATGCTTAAGTGAAAGGATGTACACCTTCGTATGGGTCCGTAATCTTGGTAAAATGTCGTAGACAGGGCCTGTATTTGTCCGTAAGGGATCGTAGATATTTCGTAAGGGCATGGCAATAGCCCGGAGACTACGGCATGCACTGTTGTTCCCTCTTTTTCTTTCTCTATGGCGAACCCGTAGTCAACTACGTAGGAACCCCTAGAGCATAAGTAGCCGGGAGTGATTAAGTGTTCCTTTCCAATTAATTTTCAGCTGTACCGTTTGAAGTTCGAAGTGTGTATATGGATGCTAGTTCAGTTGACGACAATATTGCCGGTCATGAGATGACCTGTTGATGGTTGCCGGCATGCCCATACTGGGAGCAAGTGACAATATCTTGAATGGATAACTGACACTGATTAGATCCGTGTCATGTTTCAGAATGCGTCCCAGGCACCACCTACAACATCAAGTGCGACATCTGCCTGTGCCAGAAGGACGGAGTCCCGACCTGCACCAAACGGGACTGCAATCTCTCCAGTCGGTATCATGTGGGGAGTGTCAGCGCACCCTAATGGGTATTGAGTGCGGTGCTGTAGTTCTGGCCATCCCAACCCAACCAACTATTTGCACACATGTCGGGACGGTACCATCCATATCACGTAACTCCACCTTTTAACTCCATCTTTGTGTGTGCCTGTAAGTGTTCTATGTTCTAGTGTCGAGAAAACGTATCCTGCACGGGCCTACATATGGCGGTCAGTCATGGATCACGAGCCATGGCCGCTATGTAACCGATGCGCCTTAAAGTTCAAATAACTAACAAACAACACCGGATAACAGGTGCTGGCCACCTGAGCCGGCCATCACCACACCCGGAGTGTAGCCGGTGCTGGGCAGAGTTGTAGGGCTTGACCAGGTGTACGTCAGCACCGGAGGGGTGGACATGGTGCTGGACAGAACCGTAGGGCTTGACCCGGTGCCCGTCAGTATCGGGGTGTGGGGTGGGGGTGTGGAGGGTGGACACGGTGCTGGACAGAGCCGTAGGGCTTGACCTGATGTACGTCAGGACCGGAGGGGTGGTCACGGTGCTGGATGGGATGGGAGGGGTAAATCTGGGCACAGTCAGAACAAGACAGGTGATTTTGGGATTGGTCGGGACGAAGAGGTGGCTCTGGGGATAGTTGGGTTCCGAGTGGTGGGTCTGTGGGTGGTTAGGGCCGGAGGAATGGACCAGAGATCTGTCTGGGCGGGAGGCTTGTATGCGGGGCTAGTCTCGTCAGAATTTGTGGGTCTGAAGCTTGTTCAGAGTGGGAAAGTCTATTTTGGATGGTTAGGGCAGCGTGGTTGACTCGGTGCCGCAAGGATGGGTCTATAACGTGTCAGAGCTCCCAGTGACTGCTCGTCGACGCCCGGCAGAATACGGCGATCTGCAGGTGTGTGACGCACAGTACCGCGAGTGTCCTGCCGACTGCGGGGTGGTCGGTGCTGACAGCTACTGCAAGTATTGCCAGTGCGGCCCGCGCCTCGACAAGGGCGACATCACTGTCGGGATCGACGAGCCGTGTCCGCCCGGCTTCGTCCTCAAGGCCGCACAGTTCGCCACCAAGACTTGCAAACCTGGTGAGGCGTCAACGCTGATGCAGCAGCTAACCTGGCGGCGGTGGGTGTTATGCCATACGTCAGGACTGGGCCACGAACTTCATCATCCAATGCACCTGATGTGCATTAAGCACCAATCGCTCAAGGTATATTTGCTTTCACAATGCATGCAGATTGCGTTCCAGCACTGTTGCGATCGAACCAAAGTACCAGTTTCTGAAAAGTGGACAGTGACTTCGTGCCGCAGGCGGCGCAATCGGTGTCGCGCGGGGCCGTGCGGTGCGGATGGTGGTTGCGGCCTTGGCTAGGGACTCTGCCGACAGGGAACATGTGCCAAGTACTGGCGGTCGGTGTGTCTTGGCCGCGACCTGGCAGGTCAGAGGGACCTTAATGCTGGCGGTCGCGGGCGACCAGGACCTGGTGTCTGGTATGGTCCGTGGGACCGCAACGGTGTATGTGAACCGCCAGAGCCCAGTGCATGACCTGGTCAGCAGTGGCGCCAGCGGACAGCCATGTGACCTTGTCAGTGGGCCTGACCAGAGGTGTGGCCTTATCAGAGGCGTCAGCGGACGAACAGGCCTATGAGTAACCGTAGCAGAGGTCATACCAGATGCATCAGGGAGGCCTTATCGTAGGGGTCGGCGGATGACCAGGCCCAAATGTAATCCGTCAGCTGGGTCTTATTGGCTGCGTCAGCGAACGGCCAGGCCCATGTGACCTTGTGAGGGGAGTTTTAACAGAAGCATCGGTGTGCCTGATGGGAGGCGGCAGCGGGCGGCCAGGTCCATGTGACCTTGTCATGAGGGGCCGTGTCACAGGCATCAGGGAGGCCCCATCGGAGGCGGCAGCGGGCAGCCAGACTCCTACAGTGGTCCGGGTAGGAGAACTGTACCCGTGGTGCCGCTGATGGCAGGGTACAATTAACGAATGGAACCATGGCAGTGGCATCGGCGGAGAGCCGGGCCCGAGAACTGTATGCAGTCAGTGGGGCTTTACCAGTGACATGAGCGGTATGTCAGGCCCATTGCATTGAAACTGTGAATCGGTACCGTGTTCGTTATGTCAGCGGACAGCCAAGCCGGCGCATGTGGTCGGTGAAACCTGAACCGCAGCATCAGCCAACGGACAGGCCCTGATGCGTGACCTTCACTGTGACGCCGCCCAGGGCGGACCAGAATGTATAACGGGGGCGCCGAGGTGCTTGCACGTAACGGTGACGACCATCCAATGGTTAGGCCAGATCCATTCTTGGGTGACCTCGGTAGTTCCAGTTACCGGTGCGTAGGTTCTAGAGCGGTGGGAGAAATGGTGGCGTACGTGGCGCATACTGGTGTGGGCCCGGGGAGGGGCTATCAACATACATTTCGCCTTGGCGGTACCGGTCGGTTTTCTCTTTGGGCCCATGGCGGGTCACTGAGCACGATTGCGGGAGCTTGGTTGTCACGGCACCCGGGAAACGACTATCAACCCTGCTCTTCCGTTGTTCCGGCCGGAAGGTGCTCGGCTGCGGCGGGAAGAGGGACGTTGCTTGCCAGATATCAACACATTTCAGCTGTGAATTAATTTCTGCGCGGAACTTAGTAATACTGCTTGTTCCAATCTGACTATTATATTTGAGATTTACGAACGTGTACTGGCCGATTAATCCCGCAAGTTTCTTCTTCCTGGTTTTGTTCGGTAACCGGAAATTCCGCGAGTGGTCCGCCGGGCGGGACATCTACCGGCAGTAAGTATAGATTGTAGTAGTAGTTCGATGCCGCTAAAGGTGGCGGGAACAGCCCGCTGAGTTGCGCGCCGCGCCCCAAGGTGCGGGCTGAGCGGTCACGACCTAGCGTCCCGTAACAATGCTAATAACCATTGCCCTCACGGGAATATACTATTCATCTGTCTACTACAAGCAAACTCAACTCTACTCATGAATACGCTTCAAACTTCAAGACGGTTCAGCTCTACCTCGACACACCTCAACAAGCCAGCTTTATTCTTCTTCACTCTGTCTTATCCTCGCCACGATACACCTCGCACCCCTTCACTCCGCACCCAAAACTAGCACAAGTCTAAATCACCAACAACACACACGCGGAAACAGCCGACATCACCGCACGGTGGCAGGCTGATAAACACACTGACACACACACGCACACAGCATAGGAGAAGGCCAAGTTTTCCAATATGTAGCAAGTCGGCACCCAGGAATCAGACAAGTACGTGTTCAGGCAATGTTGTAAGATGGACTGCTCTGGTGAAGATGTAAAGGAACTTCACTATTTAATGCATGACTTTTCACAATGACAGCATCATACCTAGAGGCTATGGCAGCTCTGTCATAGCTCTGTCATGGCAACTGGTTGTCATTGTGTTGCTGTAGCTGCACTCTGAACACGAGTCGCTTTCGTGACACCGCCTCATCGGACTGGCATTCGTGGGTTTGTGCATTGTGGGAAGGGGAGGGATGGCATTACGCCCTGGCTTGTATTTATTGTGTTAACCCGCGCCGTCTTTCCCGTCAAATCCTCACACCCTGTCTCGGGGGGGGGGGGGCATCACACGAAAACGAAAGAGGTGGCATCATAAAGCGCTCGACGAGTAGGGTCAGAGTCCACCCTCTAAAGCAATCCCCCCTCCCAATGGTGACGTAACCAGGTGGCTGGATTTCAACGACTTTTCACGACTTACATTATGTTTTTGACTCTGGGAGTTCATTTTTTGGGATATATGAAAAAAAAGTATTTGGAGTGAGAAAAGGACGGTGAAATCGGCCAGGGCCATTTTTTCGCCCCCACAAAATATTTTTTTCTTCAAAATTTTTAGTTAAAGTTTTCTTTAATTTTCCTATTCTAATGGGTAGAGCAAACCGAGAAACGTTGCTGGAAGTCAACTTGCCCTAAAAGAATGCTTACTTTTGTCAGAATCCTGTATTTGAACTGCAATTTGTCAAATATGCAAAATTTATATGTAGTCAAAAACGGAAAAAAAATCCTCTCATACGTTTTGATGCATCCGTAAAGATAAGCAAACGCTGAAAGTTTCATTAAAATATCTGTATCCGTTAAAGCGTGACGACTGGTTGAACTTTTTTGGGGTGACCTCGCTTGACCTTGACTAACTCGTTGACCCTAGAGAACCTGACCTAAAAATGTTGAATCAGCATGTCAAATTGACGTGGGAAAAGGTATGTCAAATTTGGGCGCGCTGCCGCGAGCCGTTCGTCCGCTATCCGCGAAAAAACTGAGGGGGGCGGGCGGTTGAAAACCCCCCGAGACGGGACGGGTTAAGGGGTGGGTGCCATTACCCACATGCTTGTGCGTATTGCGACAAGGGGAGGGAATTTTGGCAAGGTTGGTAGGGTGGTATTACACCCAAGTTTGTGCACATTGTGGCAATGGGAGGTGTGGCACCACGCACAGGCTTGTGTGTATTGTGGCAAGGGGAGGGGTGGCAGTACGCACAGGCCTGTGTGTAGTGTGACAAGAGGAAGAGTGGCATCACACACAGGCTTGTGTGTAGTGTGGCAAGGGGAGGAGTGGCATCACCCCATGGTTATATGTATTGTGGCAAGAGGAGGGGTGGCATTACTCCCAGGTTGATGTGCATTGCAATAAATGTGGGGTGGCATTGCGCCCAGGCCTGTGCTTGGAAGGGAATATTACCGACAATCTTGTGTGTATAATGAAAAGTGTCATGCAGGTAGGGTAAGATAGTAAGCCAAACCAAATGTAAGCAGGGTGATAATAGTCAACCGTTGATACTTTAATACGCGAGATTTGGGACATCATAGAACACACCAGGACTGACGAAGTCTGGAAGAGATCGAACTATTCTGATACTAGAACAGAAATCAAAAGTTTCTACCATAACTGTGCACAAATGTTACTCACGATAAAAGCCAGTACATACAATAAACGTTCCTTTCAAATATGTGTGTGTGCATTACGAACATCGCTAGACTTCGGCGTGCGGAACGGAATCGATGGAAGTGGGGAGAGCTATTAAACGTGCGACTGACTTGTGGCGTCGCGAGGAAAAGCTAGACTATCACTACTAGGCACGGAGCTTCTCTACAGTAACGATGCAGAGCAAAAGCTAGATACAGAGTTTTAAATATTTACTTAAGTGTTGGTACAGCATTAGCAGGTTTCCTCATCCTTGTGAATACGCTATATGACAGAGAGGGTGCACATGGTTGTCACCGAAATGACCGGAACTTACGCACATTCATGAAACGAACGCGCAGTTATATTGTCTTTGGAACAGACCTTGTGTAAGCTAGAACTAACAGGCATGCAATGGACACATTCCTCTGAAACGCGGACACAAATAGTAGAATAGTGGATCCAATGAATACTCAAACATTTTTTGAAGCTCACCACGTTCACATCGGTCCATTTTCCCGTAAACGTGTGATTGAGCAACTCGGCCTTCGCATCGTCGTAGTGAATTTCCCATCACCATCTATTATCCATCGCATTTGACTGTTCCTCATTGCATTTTCAAAAACGTCGAGGAGGGTTTGACGTCCAAATGTCGAGGTCTAAAACGTCCAACAGTGTGAAAAAGTATGCACAGCTAAAGATGTAAAAAGTCGCACCATTTGCGATCCTTCTTGTCACTTGTGTCCAGGTCAGCTCGATATGACCAGTACGAGTTCGGCAGACACGCTTGCTGACAGTAGCATGTCTTGCAGCAGCTTCAGCATTGTCATGCCTGTACGTCTAGCCCTACATTGGCAGGTGTATTAAGCGCGTCGTCTCTGAGGGGTTTCAACCGCCCCCTCAGATTTTTTGAGGCTAGTGACAAATCTGCGCGCGGCAACGCGCCGAAATTAGGCATACCTTTCCCAACATCAATTTGGCATATTGTAGCAAACTTTTGAGTGAGTCGAGGTCAAGCGAGGCCACCTCAAAAAGTTCAACCAAAAAGTTCACGCTTTCACGGTTACATATATTCTAATGAGACTTTCAGCGTTTGCTTATCTTTAGGGACTCAACAAATCGTACAAGTCGATTTTTAATTTTCCCCCCGTTTTTTATTACTTATTAGTTTTGGATATTTGTCTATTAGAGTCGAAGATTCTGGCTAAAGTAAACATTTTTGTTCGAACACATCGAACTACGTTTTTCGGTCCGCTCTACCCATTAGAAAAAGAAAATGAAAGAAAACATGAAAAGTCAGAGCATTGAAATTTCAAAAAATAAATTTGATTTTTGGGTGACTAAAGTTATTTTTATTATCCTGGTCGATTTCTCTCTCCTTTTCTGATTTCAAATCACTTTTGCTTTTTCAAATGTCATCCAAAATGACGTCCCCAGTGCCAAAAGCATGATGTAAATCGTGAAATTCTAGATCACGTGACGTCACTTTTTTTGGTATTTTTGTTAGGAGGGGGAGGGGCGAGGGTCTGACCCCACTCTTCCGCCGACATCTCTTTCGTTTTCATACGGCGCTTAGTTTGGATTTTAGAGGGGGTTGCTATCAGTCACCCGAGAGTGTGACGATCTGACCGGATAGACACGCGTACGTCCGGGCGGAGATATCTGCCCCCTGCAATTTTTCTTAATTTACCGCCATACTAATCGGGTTAGCAAGGCCGAACCTTGTATGGTTGCTCATTAGTCTTTTCCGAATATCGTCATAATTTTATACCCTATGCCATCTCAAGTCGTGTCACCAGGTCAAGCGAAGTGATCCAACACCCCTCGGAGTTCTAGGTGACATCACTTCACAATAACTGGGGACAATATTTCAAATTCAATAATTAAAATTCAATTCCACAGTATTTCAAACTTATAACACTGAATGATCTCATCAGGAATATAGTTTTTCAGTCACCTGCGGTCAGGTCGCGATCGTGGTTTCCCCCATTGTAGGTCTATGGTAAAATATACAAATGTTTCCTTGCGACATATTTGCTCTCGGAATGACCTCACATCGGTTATGACATGCAGTTGGAAGCTATTCTCAATGTTACCACCGACATTTTTGCTCAGTGACCACTAGTCTCAGTGAGCTCAGTGAGCTTAGTGATCTACATCGCACAGCATTGAGATAGACGGCCAAAAATACCGTCGTTGTACTTGTATCGCCAAGACGTGTCGATTGATGCACTACATGACCTCCCTAGGCTACCTCATGACCTTGACCTGAGGTCATAGTTCGGAGTAAAAAGTATTCCTGCTTGGGTACGTAGTTTGCCTCGATTGTCCTGTGTAAATCTCATGCACTTTAAGGTCGTTAATGAATTTGCGAGTCAATCATTTACTCTATGACCTCTGCAAGGTCATCTTAGGTCATCGCACATATCTGAAGAAGAAGAAAAATTCTCACATTATTGGACTGACGTGATCAAACCATCGCCAATCGGTTTGTCCCCTTCATGCGCCAAAAATAGTTGCGAATGTTCCTAGCTCACTTAGCACCTTCCATCTAAGGTCACATGCCTACTATTTGACCTGGTCAGGTCAGGTCAAGTACAATGTGGTAAATTGTCAAACACCTTTACATAGTTACTTGCTTTTGTCTTGCATTGAAATTGTTAGGTGGGAATGCAATGACAGACTGCATTATACATGAAATACGTATGGGCAGATTTTGCTACAGAGCTAGTTGTGTCCGATGTCAAGAGATCGGACAGATTTCCAGTATGTTGCCAGTATGATCCCTTACAATCCGCCGCCGCGGCGATTGGTGTAAGGGAAATATGATCCGAGCGTGTGAACAAAAGGGTTCTGAGCGTGTAACCTGCAGTTCAATACACACGGGGTGATGAGTAATCAGCGAAGCCTCGAGTATTATTATATGTGAACATTGGACATAGATATATCGTTTGGTGTAATGGAATGCGTCATTCCCGTACCTATCAACTACAATAAAGACCCGGTATTGAATATCGTGCCTTTCTATCATGTCTCTTGCGAATAGTCTCGGAATATTCGGAACGGTATCAGTGATGGACGATGCGCATAAATCACAAACGTTTGTGCGACCATTTTCACCAACGCAGCCGTGTATTATCCTGCAGTAAATTATATTACGAACATCAATGAGGTATGAAACCAAACGTTACGCAAATTGCTAATACCAGCGAAGTGCCCCTGTTGAGACGTTTTTAATGATATGCGACATGATCTACCTAGGTCAGAAAAACGACCTTGACCTCGGATCAACAGAACTCAATGTCAAATATTGACCTAACTATTGTCTGCTATCGGAAGCGTCTTTCGTCATATATAGCGAAATCAGCTTTCAATCGCCATGCTGTCAGAAATTCTGTACCGGAAAATTACAACACATTTTATCCAAGTTCGGGGACCTCTGGTGACCTATTTATTGACCTGACCTTAAATCACACTGAGTATCGTCGGTAGCACATTTCATGGGATGTCAAATAGCTTTCGCGGTTTGCTTCTATCTGTTACAGGTGATGAGATGTGTGTCAATATCTGAGTGTCCCATCCGATCTGGTCGAATTTGACCTATGATGGCCCAGTAACCTAAATATTGACCTGAAATAAAAATGACCGAAGTATTTTCGACTGGCTTGTCACCAGGTATCTAACGACATTTTCTCTTTATCGCTACCTAGCATAGTTCTGGAGATCTTAGGGGGCAGACATCTGCCCCACCCCCAGACCGGCGAAATTTTCGCGGACCGCCGGACGTGCGCATGCTAACATCAATGCCAATGTCCTATGTTGCAGCGCCTCAATGTCAGTACGGCCCGTCCTACATTGACGAGTGTGGCAACACGTGCGAATGCCATTACGGTGTGTACGGCTGCACCCGCAAGGCGTGCCAGCCCGGACAAATACCCGTGAAGCTCGCATCCTGCTCCAACGCCTTCGACCTGCCACGCCTGCCGAACGATAATATTGACATCGTCCTATGTTGCAGTGCCTAAATGTCAGTACGGCCCGGCCTACATTGACGAGTGTGGCAATACGTGCAAGTGTGAGAACGGTGTGTACGTCTGCACTCGGAAGGTGTGCAAACCCGGACAAACACCCGAGAAGCCTGCCGCCTGCTCCAACCCCTATGAACTGCCACGCGTACAGAATAGACTCGTCATCTGCCACGACGGGATTGTCAAGGTGCAAGATCTAGGTGAGCCACCATCGATGGCCCCTGACGTTGTGCTGGTGGATCTTAGCATGCCTAGTCTTTACAACATTGCCGTAGATTCGACGGTGACAAGTGAATTTAAGCTAAAGACTAAAATGTTTCAAATATCTAATGACTGAATTGTTGACTGAGTGTGACTTTTAACGCTTCCAATTCGCTTCGCAATGCTCGTAAATTGTGTTGCACAATGACAAAGTTTATGAGATGCTGACCGAGACAGTGTCTGTTGTCTTCTGAGTCATGGCTAGCATCCATACCTTCCGTCAGATGCGGACTGCTTGCCTGGTTCTGTGTTCCTGGATAGCGACTACTGCAACTTCTGCTTTTGTAGTGGCACAGGGTTAGCTGGCTGCACAGACAAGGCGTGCATTGGAGGTAACCTAGCATAGATGCACACTGTTCCACATGGTCTCCTTGCCGAGGAGTGCAACATCTGATTGTGTTTCAAACATCTGATTGGATGCCATGGATACCATCTTCGTTATCACTTCATCATGACCAACTGAGGTCTTGAAGTAATCTCATGAGAAGTCCTGTTTGGCTGTTGGCTTTTATTGTCGATAACTACATTATGCATGAGCATGAGCCTTTCCTAGAATACGCCAATGACACTTATCACATTTGTTCTTTCAAGAATGGCATCAATTGTGTAAGTCGCATTGGTCTGTGAGCGTCGCAGTGATAATGTCGGCATTATGCAGTTAGCTGGGTTTAATGCTTATCCCCATGGAACATACCCCTGACACACATGATTAGGTTCACGCTGCGGCGTGTGGAGTCTGTGTTATTGTCCACTAGAAGGTGCACCTTTATGTCGTCAGGAAGCATCAGACACTTTGTCTGCGCACATATGCTGGCAGGTCACAAATATGTAAAACACCGAGCAGTCGTGGTAACGAGCCCACCCTCTGGCCTTTATCATGGTGCCGGAATCCATCTGCAGCGCTTCCCATTCACAGCAATCATCTGCTTCCATTCAGCCAGATACGACTGCACACCATGCAAATGTTGTATCACATATATAACCCATGCGTAGTTAGAAAGATAACCTGATTTGCTTAGCGTTTGTAGAAGTACTTAATGGTTCACACTTCCGAAGGCAGTGCCATGATCTCTGTAAATATCAACCTGCCCCATCTCTCTGGTCAAATCCTCACACCCCGTATCTTGGGGGGAGGGGAGGGGGAGGGGGAGAGAATAAGCCCACTCTAAAATTCAAACTAAGCGTTGAACGAAAACGTGAGAGGTGTCATTAGAAAGCGCTCGACGAGTAGGATCTGGGTCCACCCCCAAAAAGTTTCCCCTCAAAACTGATGTCACTAGGGGGCTAGATTCTCACGACTTTTCGCGACTTACGTCATGCTTTTGGCTCTGGGGAGTTCATTTTGGGGGATATGTGAAAAAACAAAAATTATTTGGAATGGGAATAGGATACCGAAATCGACCAGGGCCATAACATTTCTTGGCCGCCCAAAAATCAAAATTATATTTTTTGAAATTTCAAAATTTTGATTTTTCAAGATTTCCTTAATTTTCCTTCTCCAATTGGTAGAGCAGACCAAAAAATGTTGTTGGAAGTGAACTTGCTCTAATGCTCTAATAAAAATGCTTACCTTAGCCAGAATCTTCGATTTGAGCTATAACAGGCAAATATGCAAAACTTATGAGTAGTCAAAAGGGGAAAAAGTGAAAAATTCCTCTTCTACGTTTCGTTGCATCTTTCAAAATAAGCAAACGCTGAAAGTTTTATTAAAATATCTGTATCTGTTAAAGCGTGACGACTGGTTGAACATTTTTGCAGGTGACCTCACTTCACCTAGATTAACTCGTTGACCCTAGATGACCTGACTTCAAAAGTTTGACATAACATGCCAAATTGATGTGGAAATTGTATGCCACATTTCTGCGCGCAACAGGGCGCCGTTTTTCCCTATCCGCGAAAAACCTCAGAGGGGTACGGTTGAAGGCCCCCCTAGAGACGGCGCGGGTTAACAAACAATTTCACCATTCGATGGTACAAATGTTGCATTTGATGCAGGCAAATGAAGGAAAATTATGCAACCTGCAGCGATGTCCTGAGGGCCAGAGATCCATATATTTTTCATGTGGGTGGACGACATCTCTATGTATTTACTAGAGCAACACCCAGTTCCGCCGTACTGAGGCCACTAACGGCCTGTCTCCTTTTGCAACTGCGACTACGACACCCTCAGAGGCACCAACACCACCGGGGACCTCTCATTACAACTGCTGAAGGAGCAACTGAGTTTTATGGGACCAGGACCACTGACAATCGTTCATTGCAGATCTCGAGAGCGACACCGAGTTCTGCGACGGCGCCAACGAGTGCCCACCCGACTGCACGTTCGTCTCTAGGAACGAGACGTGCGTGTTCTGCCAGTGTGGGTTTGGCCCTCTCCAGCCGGGAGAGGTGGTCGTGTCTGCGTCTGAGCCGTGCCCGCCCGGAACTGTCCTCGGCCGTCAGTTGGGCGAGCTTAAGACGTGCGTCCCGGGGACGCTACCAATGCCCGGTAGGTCACCTCAGTCGGCAGTTGAGAGAGATTCAGACATGCGTCCCGGGACGCTACCAATGCGCGGTAGGTCACCTCAGTCGGCAGTTGAGAGAGATTCAGCACGTGCGTCCTGGGAACGTTACCAATGCCCGGTAGGTCATCTCAGCCGGTAATTGAGCGAAATTCAGCACGTGCGTCCCGGGGACGCTACCAATGCGCGGTAGGTCACGCTATCACGGGTGCAACTACGAGTAGATGAGCTTCGTTGTACATGTGAAGTACATTGGAGAGGTGAGATGCACCGCTGAAGTGAAGTTCACCAGCCGCTTGAGGTAGGTGCAATAGACAAGTGCTACATAGCGGGTCAACAGGCACGTTAGCCACGTGAGCGAGAGGTGAGCTAGACGGGACAAGTGCAGGGTAACACATACAGGCTGATCTACCCTTTCCGAACCTGCTGTTACATAATGGGCATTCACGGGAATCGATGGTTCGACGAGAGATATGCAGCTAAGGTACAAGCCAGTTATCATCACTCATAACTTTGACGTACAACACGCTGTCAAACGTGTTTGTAATAAGCTTCAGACAGGCTTCACTTCACTCGAATGTGGCTAACTTCACTGTTTTCAAAAATGTTGATTGTGCGAATGGACCAGCATTTATTGATGAATGCAACGATTGCATTTGCATCAACAACTTCTACGGTTGCACAAGGAAGCGTGTAAGCCTGGGGATAGCTCGGAGAAGCCATTGAATTGTAGTGATGCTCAGAATCTGCCGAAGAGGACTGAAAAGCGGATGTTCTGCCACCAGGCCATCGTCAAAATGCAGGACGAAGGTCAGTCGATGACACGATTCGGCACTTCGGAGACTGTATCTTACCCCTGAGACGAGTTCTAGAAGTAATCACAGGAGTGATTATTTAATATCTGAAGCGATTTTAGGACAAATGTACGTAAGTACAAATGTTCGTATGGCAGATGGACGTAAGCAAATGTACGTAGGCAAATGTAGGTAGGCAAATGTACGTAAGCGCAGATGTACATATGGCAATTGTACGTAAGCGCCGATGAACGTATGGATAATGTACGTAAGCGCAAAAGTACGTATGGCAAGTTTACGGATGCGCAATTGTACGTATGCGCAAAAGGACGTAAGCGCAAATGTACGTAAGCGCACAAGTACTTATGCTCAAATGTACGTAAGAGCAAATGTACGTAAGCGCAAAAGTACTTATGCTCAAATGTACGTAAGCGCAAATGTACGTAAGCGCAAATGTACGTATGTTCAAAAGTACGTATGTTCAAAAGTACATATGTGCAAATGTACATATGACCAAAAGTACGTACACGAAAATGTACTTAGGCGCAAATGTACGTTAGTGCAAATGTGCGTAAGCGCAAGAGTACGTATGCGTAAATGCACGTATGCGCAAATGCACGTATGCGCAAAAGTACGTAAGCGCAAAGGTACATAAGCGTAGATGTGCATAAGCGCGAATCTGCGTATGCACAAGTGTACGTATGCGCAAAAATGCGTATGCTTAAATGCGCATACATACTTTTGCGCATACATACTTTTGCGCATACGTATATTTGCGTATACGTATATTTGTACATGCGTACTTTTGCGCTTACGTACATTTGCGCATACGTACGTTTGCGCATACGTACATTTGCGATACGTACATTTACGTTTACGTACATTGGCCACACGTACATTTGGGCCTACGTACAATTGCCATACGTACATCTGCGCTTCCGTACATTTGCTTACGTTCATTTGCGTACGTACATCTGTCATACGTACGTACATGTGCTTTAAGTACATTTGTCCGGTTACCATCTGGGGAAAAATAAAATATCCATTTACGACTGATCACTACTATTATGTGCTACTGCGAAATAGTTGCGCATATGCGAACATACTTCAAAGGTGCATACTAACTGGACCCAGTCCACTCGAAGAGCAGGTTTCCAACAAGAACGCCACCGATCGCAATGGTTTTCTGCCGTCCTGTGTGGCCACCATCTCCCACGTCCACCGGAACATGCTAGTCGGCGCGAACATGACTGAGTGAGATGTCATACATGAAGCTTGTTTGATGTCCACAAGATGAGGTCACGAACGTTTAATAACATCCAAAATTATGTCCAGCTTTCCAGCTGAAGATTAGCAAAATTCATTATAAGATTAGTACTCTTTCATGTCAGTTGTGTCAACGCCAACTCGATGTGACAGGTCGGAGTTCGGCAAATCCGGCTGCTGACGGTAACACGTCATGCAGCAGTTTCAGCATTGTCATGCATGTGCGCCTAGTCCTAATTTGGCAGATGTATTAACACACCCGACGGTGTCCTACGTTGCAGTGCCTCAATGTCAGTACGGACCGTCCTACATTTAAATTTCAAAATGTTGAGTTTTCAAGTGTTGTTTACTTTTCGCTTTCTAATGGGTAAAGCTGACCGAAAAACGTTGTTCGAAGTCAACTTCCATTCATACAAATGCTTACTTTAGCCAAAATCGTCTATTTTACCTCCAATTGGCAAAGATGCAAAAGTAATAAATAGTCAAAAAGGGAAAAAAAGACAAATTACTCTGGTACGTTTTGTTGCATTTCTACAGAAAACCAAACGCTGCAAGTTTTATTAGAATATCTGTATCCGTTAAAGCGTGAAGACTGGTTGAACTTTTTTGGACGTTACCTCACTTGATCTAGACTAACTCGTTGACCCTGGACGATCTGACTCCAAAAGTTTGGCACAACATGCCAAATTGACATGGAAAAATGTATGCCAAATTTTGGCGCGCTGCCATGCGCCGTTTTTTCCCTATCCGCGAAAAACCTGAGGGGAGGGGCGGCGGCTGAAGACCCCCTGAACACGGCGCGGGTTCTCAAACATTTTCAACATTGGATGGTACAAATGTTGCGTTTGACGCAGGCAAGTGAAGGCAAATTATGTAACCTGCAGCACTGTCATGAGGGCCAGATATGGGTAAATCTTTTCATGTGGGTGGACGACGACATCTCTTTGCATGTACATAGAGCAGCACCCAGATCCGCGGTACTGAGCCCACTCACGGCCTGTCTCCTTTTGCAACCGCGACTACGACACCCTCAGAGGCACCAACACCACCGGGGACCTCTCATTACAACTGCTGAAGGAGCAACTGAAGGAACAACTGAGTTATACGGGACCAGGACCACTAACAATCGCTCATTGCAGGTCTCGAGAGCGACACCGAGTTCTGCGACGGCGCCAACGAGTGCCCACCCGACTGCACGTTCGTCTCTAGGAACGAGACGTGCGTGTTCTGCCATTGTGGGTTTGGCCCGCTCCAGCCGGGAGAGGTGGTCGTGTCTGCGTCCGAGCCGTGTCCGCCCGGCACCGTCCTCGGCAGGCAGTTTGGCGAGCTTAAGACGTGCGTCCCGGGGACGCTACCAATGCCCGGTAGGTCACCTCAGTCGGCAGTTGAGAGAGATTCAGCACGTGCGTCCTGGGAACGTTACCAATGCCCGGTAGGTCATCTCAGCCGGTAATTGAGCGAAATTCAGACGTGCGTTCCGGGGACGCTACCAATGCGCGGTAGGTCACGCTATCACGGGTGCAACTTCGAGTAGATGAGCTTCGTTGTACAAGTGAAGTACATTGGAGAGGTGAGATGCACCGCTGAAGTGAAGTTCACCAGCCGCTTGAGGTAGATGCAATAGACAAGTGCTACATAGCGGGTCAACAGATACGTTAACCACGTGAGCGAGAGGTGAGCTAGACGGGACAAGTGCAGGGTAACACATACAGGCTGATCTACCCTTTCCGAACCTGCTGTTATGTAATGGGCATACACGGGAATCGGCGGTTCGACGAGAGATATGCAGCTAAGGTACAAGCCAATTATCATCACTCATAAGTTTGACGTACAAGACGCTGTCAAACATGTTTGCAAAAAGCTTCAGACAAGCTTCACTTCACTCGAATGTGGCTAACTTCACTATTTTCAAAGATGTCGATTGTGCGAATGGACCAGCATTTATTGATGAATGCAACGACTGCATTTGCATCAACAACTTCTACGGTTGCACAAGGAAGCTTGTAAGCCTGGGGATAGCTCGGAGAAGCCATTGAATTGTGGTAATGCTCAGAATCTGCCGAAGAGGACTGAAAAGCGGATGTTCTGCCACGAGGCCTTCGTCAAAATGCAGAACGAAGGTCAGTCGATGACACGATTCGGCACTTTGGAGACTGTATCTTACCCCTGAGACGAGTTCTAGAAGCAATCACAGGAATGATTATTTAATATCTGAGGCGATTTTAGGGCAAATGTACGTAAGTACAAATGTTCTTATGGCAGATGGACGTAAGCAAATGTACGTAGGCAAATGTACATAGGAAAATGTACGTAAGTGCAGATGTACGTATGGCAATTGTACGTAAGCGCCGGTGTACGTATGGCTAATGTACGTAAGCGCAAAAGTACGTATGGCAAGTTTACGGATGCGCAACTGTACGTATGCGCAAAAGTACGTAAGCGCAAATTGTACGTATGCGCAAAAGTACGTAAGACCAAATGTACGTAAGCGCAAAAGTACGTATGCTCAAATGAACGTAAGCGCAAATGTACGTATGCGCAAAAGTACGTATGCGCAAATGTACGTAAGCGCAAATGTACGTAAGCGCAAATGTACGTATGTTCAAAAGTACGTATGTTCAAAAGTACGTATGCGCAAATGTACGTATGACCAAAAGTATGTACACGAAAATGGACTTGGGCACAAATGTACGTTAGTGCAAATGTGCGTAAGCGCAAGAGTACGTATGCGCAAATGCACGTATGCGCAAATGCGCGTATGCGCAAATGCGCGTATGCGCAAAAGTACGTAAGCGCAAAGGTACATAAGCGTAGATGTACATAAGCGCAAATCTGCCTATGCACAAGTGTACGTATACGCAAAAATGCGTATGCTTAAATGCGCATACATACTTTTGCGCATACGTATATTTGCGTATACGTATATTTGCACATGCGTACTTTTGCGCTTACGTACATTTGCGCATACGTACATTTGCGCATACGTACATTTGCGCATACGTACATTTGCCATACGTACATTTGCGCTTATGTACATTGGCCACATGTATATTTGCGCCTACGTACAATTGCCATACGTACATCTGCGCTTACGTACATTTGCTAACGTACATTTGCGTACGTACATCTGTCATACGTACGTACATTTGCTTTACGTACATTTGTCCGGTTACCATCTGGGGAAAAATATAATATCCATTTACGACTGATCACTACTATTATGTGCTACTGCGAAATAGCCTGATAGTTGCGCATATGCGAACATACTTAAAAGGTGCATACTAACTGGACCGAGTCCACTCGAAGAGCAGGTTTCCAGGAAGAACGCCACCGATCGCAATGGTTTTCTGCCGTCCTGTGGGGCACCATCTCCCACCTGCACCGGAACATGCCAGTCGGCGCGAACATGACTGAGTGAGACGTCATACATGAAGCTTGTTTGATGTCCACAAGATGAGGTCAGGAACGTTTAATAACATCCAAGATTATGTCCAGCTGTCCAGCTGAAGATTAGCAAAATTCATTATAAGATTAGTACTCTTTCATGTCAGTTGTGTCAACGCCGACTCGATGTGACATGTCGGAGTTCGGCAAATCCGGCTGCTGACGGTAGCACGTCCTGCAGCAGTTTCAGCATTGTCATGCATGTGTGCCTAGTCCTACTTTGGCAGATGTATTAACACACCCGACGGTGTCCTACGTTGCAGTGCCTCAATGTCAGTACGGAACGTCCTACATCTAAATTTCAAAATATTGAGTTTTCAAGTGTTGTTTACTTTTCGCTTTCTAATGGGTAAAGCTGACCGAAAAACGTTGTTCGAAGTCAACTTCCATTCATACAAATGCTTATTTTAGCCAAAATCGTCTATTTTACCTCCAATTGGCAAAGATACAAAAGTAATAAATAGTCAAAAAAGGAAAAAATAAAAATTCCTCTGGTACGTTTTGTTGCATTTCTACAGAAAACCAAACGCTGCAAGTTTTATTAGAATATCTGTATCCGTTAAAGCGTGAAGACTGGTTGAACTTTTTTGGACGTGACCTCACTTGATCTAGACTAACTCGTTGACCCTGGACGATCTGACTCCAAAGGTTTGGCACAACATGCCAAATTGACATGGAAAAATGTATGCCAAATTGTGGCGCGCTGCCATGCGCCGTTTCTCCCTATACGCGAAAAACCTGAGGGGTAGGGGGCGGCGGCTGAAGACCCCCCGAACACGGCGCGGGTTCTCAAACATTTTCAACATTGGATGGTACAAATGTTGCGTTTGACGCAGGCAAGTGAAGGCAAATTATGTAACCTGCAGCACTGTCATGAGGGCCAGATATGGGTATATCTTTTCATGTGGGTGGACGACGACATCTCTTTGCATTTACATAGAGCAGCACCCAGATCCGCGGTACTGAGCCCACTCACGGCCTGTCTCCTTTTGCAACTGCGACTACGACACCCTCAGAGGCACCAACACCACCGGGGACCCCTCATTACAACTGCTGAAGGAGCAACTGAATGAGCAACTGAGTTATACGGGACCAGGACCACTAACAATCGCTCATTGCAGGTCTCGAGAGCGACACCGAGTTCTGCGACGGCGCCAACGAGTGCCCACCCGACTGCACGTTCGTCTCTAGGAACGAGACGTGCGTGTTCTGCCATTGTGGGTTTGGGCCCGCTCCAGCCGGACGAGGTGGTCGTGTCTGCGTCTGAGCCGTGCCCGCCCGGCACCGTCCTCGGCCGGCAGTTGGGCGAGATTAAGACGTGCGTCCCCGGGACGCTACCAATGCCCGGTAGGTCACCTCAGTCGGCAGTTGAGAGAGATTCAACAGGTACGTCCTGGGAACGTTACCAATGTCCGGTAGGTCACCTCAGCCGGTAATTGAGCGAAATTCAGACGTGCGTCCTGGGGACGCTACCAATGCGCGGTAGGTCACGCTATCGCGGGTGCAACTTCGAGTAGATGAGCTTCGTTGTACATGTGAAGTACATTGGAGAGGTGAGATGCACCGCTGAAGTGAAGTTCACCAGCCGCTTGAGGTAGATGCAATAGACAAGTGCTACATAACGGGTCAACAGATACGCTAACCACGTGAGCGAGAGGTGAGCTAGACGGGACAAGTGCAGGGTAACACATACAGGCTGATCTAACCTTTCCGAACCTGCTGTTATGTAATGGGCATTCACGGGAATCGGCGGTTCGACGAGAGATATGCAGCTAAGGTACAAGCCAGTTATCATCACTCATAAGTTTGACATACAACACGCTGTCAAACGTGTTTGCAATAAGCTTCAGACAGGCTTCACTTCACTCGAATGTGGCTAACTTCACTATTTTCAAAGATGTCGATTGTGCGAATGGACCCGCGTTTATTGATGAATGCAACGACTGCATTTGCATCAACAACTTATACGGTTGCACAAGGAAGCTTGTAAGCCTGGGGATAGCTCGGAGAAGCCATTTAATTGTAGTGATGCTCAGAATCTGCCGAAGAGGACTGAAAAGCGGATGTTCTGCCACCAGGCCATCGTCAAAATGCATGACGAAGGTCAGTTGATTACACGATTCGGCACTTCGGAGACTGTATCTTACCCCTGAGACGAGTTCTAGAAGTAATCACAGGAGTGATTATTTAATATCTGAGGCGATTTTAGGACAAATGTACGTAAGTACAAATGTTCGTATGGCAGATGGACGTAAGGAAATGTACGTAGGCAAATGTACGTAGGCAAATGTACGTAAGCGCAGATGTACGTATGGCAATTGTACGTAAGCGCCGATGCACGTATGGCTAATGTACGTAAGCGCAAAAGTACGTATGGCAAGTTTACGGATGCGCAATTGTACGTATGGGCAAAAGTACGTAAGCGCTAATTGTACGTATGCGCAAAAGTACGTAAGAGCAAATGTACGTAAGCGCAAAAGTACTTATGCTCAAATGTACGTAAGCGCAAATGAACGTATGCGCAAAAGTACGTATGCGCAAATGTACGTAAGCGCAAATGTACGTATGTTCAAATGTACGTATGTTCAAAAGTACGTATGCGCAAATGTACGTATGACCAAAAGTACGTACACGAAAATGTACGTAGGCGCAAATATACGTTAATGCAAATGTGCGTAAGCGCAAGAGTACGTATGCGCAAAAGTACGTAAGCGCAAAGGTACATAAGCGTAGATGTGCATAAGCGCAAAGGTACATAAGGGTAGATGTGCATAAGCGCAAATCTGCGTATGCTTAAATGCGCATACATACTTTTGCGCATACATACTTTTTCGCATACGTATATTTGCGTATACGTATATTTGTACATGCGTACATTTGCGCATACGTACATTTGCGCATACGTACATTTGCGCATACGTACATTTGCCATACGTACATTTGCGCTTACGTACATTGGCCACACATACATTTGCGCCTACGTACAATTGCCATACGTACATCTGCGCTTACGTACATTTGCTTACGTACATTTGCGTACGCACATCTGTCATACGTACGTACATTTGCTTTACGTACATTTGTCCGGTTACCATCTGGGGAAAAATATAATATCCATTTACGACTGATCACTACTATTATGTGCTATTGCGAAATAGCCTGATAGTTGCGTATATGCGAACATACTTCAAAGGTGCATACTGACTGGACCCAGTCCACTCGAAGAGCAGGTTTCCAACAAGAACGCCACCGATCGCAATGGTTTTCTGCCGTCCTGTGTGGCCACCATCTCCCACCTGCACCGGAACATGCCAGTCGGCGCGAACATGACTGAGTGAGACGTCATACATGAAGCTTGTTTGATGTCCACAAGATGAGGTCAGGAACGTTTAATAACATCCAAAATTATGTCCAGCTGTTCAGCTGAAGATTTGCAAAATTAATTATAAAATTAGTGCTCTTCCATGTCGGTTGTGTCAACGCCAACTCGATGTGACAGATCGGAGTTCGGCAAATCCGGCTGCTGACGGTAGCACGTCATGCAGCAGTTTCAGCATTGTCATGCATGTGCGCCTAGTCCTAATTTGGCAGATGTATTAGCACACCCGACGGTGTCTTACGTTGCAGTGCCTCAATGTCAGTACGGACCGTCCTACATTTAAATTTCAAAATGTTCCGTTTTCAAGTGTTCTATAATTTTCCATTTATAATGGGTACGTTGTTGACCGAAAAACGTTGTTCGAAGTCAACTTTCACTAATAAAAAATGCTTACTTTAGCCGGACTCTTCGATTTGATTTCTAATAGGCAAATATCCAAAATTAAGAGGTAGTCAAAAAAGGGGAAAAATTTCCTGTGGTACATTTTGCTGCATCCCTAAAGATAAGCAAACGCTGAAAGTTTCATTAAACAATCTGTATCCGCTAAAGCGGATACAGACTGGTTGAACTTTATTGGAGGTGACCTCACTTGACCTAGACTAACTCGTTAACCCTGGACGATCTGACTTCAAAAGTTTGGCACAAGATGCCAAATTGATGTGGGAAAAGGTACACCAAATTTCGGCGCGCTTCCATGCGCCGTTTTTCCTATCCGCGAGAAACCTAAGGGGGAGTGGTTGAAGACTCCCTCGAGACGGCGCGGGTTAACAAACATTTTCACCATTGGATGGGAAAAATGTTGCGTTTGATGCAAGCAAAGGAAGGCAAATTATGCAACCTGCAGCGATGTCATGAAGGCCAGAGATCCATATATCTTTTCACATGGGTAGACGACGATATCTATTTGCATTTTCTAAAGCATCGCCCAGTTCCGCGGTACTGAGGCCACGGACGGCCTGTCTCCTTTTGCAACTGCGACTGCGACACCCTCAGAGGCGCCAACACCACCGGCGACCTCTCATTAGAATTGCTGAAGGAGCAACTGAGTTCTATGGGACCAGGACCATTTACAATCGCTCATTGCAGGTCTCGAGAGCGACACCGAGTTCTGCGACGGCGCCGACGAGTGCCCACTCGACTGCACGTTCGTCTCCAAGAACGAGACGTGCGTGTTCTGTCAGTGTGGGTCGGGCCCTCTCCAGCCGGGAGAGGTGGTCGTGTCTGCGTCTGAGCCGTGCCCGCCCGGCACCGTCCTCGGCCGGCAGTTGGGCGAGATTAAGACGTGCGTCCCGGGAACGCTACCAACTCCCGGTAGGTCACGCTATCATGGGTGCAACTGCGAATAGATGAGCTTCATTGTACATGTGAAGTGCATTGGAGAGGTGAGATGCACCGCTGAGGTGAAGTTCATCAGCCGCTTGAGGTAGGTGCAATAGACAACTGCTACATAGCGGGTCAACAGATACGCTAACCACGTGAGCGGGAGGTGAGCTAGACGGGACAAGTGCAGGGTAACACATACAGGCTGACCTATCCTTTCCGAACCTGCTGTTATGTAATGGGCATTCACGGGAATCGGCGGTTCGACGAGAGATATGCAGCTAAGGTACAAGCCAGTTATCATCACTCATAAGTTTGACGTACAACACGCTGTCAAACGTGTTTGCAAAAAGCTTCAGACAAGCTTCACTTCACTCGAATGTGGCTAACTTCACTATTTTCAAAGATGTCGATTGTGCGAATGGACCAGCATTTATTGATGAATGCAACGACTGCATTTGCATCAACAACTTCTACGGTTGCACAAGGAAGCTTGTAAGCCTGGGGATAGCTCGGAGAAGCCATTGAATTGTAGTGATGCTCAGAATCTGCCGAAGAGGACTGAAAAGCGGATGTTCTGCCACGAGGCCATCGTCAAAATGCAGGACGAAGGTCAGTCGATGACACGATTCGGCACTTCGGAGGCTGTATCTTACCCCTGAGACGAATTCTAGAAGCAATCACAGGAGTGATTATTTAATATCTGAGGCGATTTTAGGACAAATGTACGTAAGTACAAATGTTCGTATGGCAGATGGACGTAAGCAAATGTACGTAGGCAAATGTACATAGGCAAATGTACGTAAGCGCAGATGTACGTATGGCAATTGTACGTAAGCGCCGATGTACGTATGGCTAATGTACGTAAGCGCAAAAGTACGTATGACAAGTTTACGGATGCGCAATTGTACGTATGCGCAAAAGTACGTAAGCGTAAATTCTACGTATGCGCAAAAGTACGTAAGAGCAAATGTACGTAAGCGCAAAAGTACTTATGCTCAAATGTACGTCAGCGCAAATGTACGTATGCGCAAAAGTACGTATGCTCAAATGTACGTAAGCGCAAATGTAGGTAAGCGCAAATGTACGTATGTTCAAAAGTACGTAAGCGCAAAAGTACGTAAGAGCAAATGTACGTAAGCTCAAAAGTACTTATGCTCAAATGTACGTAAGCGCAAATGTACGTATGCGCAAAAGTACGTATGCGCAAATGTACGTCAGCGCAAATGTACGTATGTTCAAAAGTACGTATGTTCAAAAGTACGTATGCGCAAATGTACGTATGACCAAAAGTACGAAAACGAAAATGTACGTAGGCGCAAATGTACGTTAGTGCAAATGTGCGTAAGCGCAAGAGTACGTATGCGCAAATGCACGTATGCGCACTTGCACGTATGCGCAAAAGTACGTAAGCGCAAAGGTACATAAGCGTAGATGTGCATAAGCGCAAATCTGCGTATGCACAAGTGTACGTATGCGCAAACGTGCGTATGCTTAAATGCGCATACATACTTTTGCGCATACGTATATTTGCGTATACGTATATTTGCACATGCGTACTTTTGCGCTTACGTACATTTGCGCATACGTACATTTGCGCATACGTACATTTGCCATACGTACATTTGCGCTTATGTACATTGGCCACATGTATATTTGCGCCTACGTACAATTGCCATACGTACATCTGCGCTTACGTACATTTGCTAACGTACATTTGCGTACGTACATCTGTCATACGTACGTACATTTGCTTTACGTACATTTGTCCGGTTACCATCTGGGGAAAAATATAATATCCATTTACGACTGATCACTACTATTATGTGCTACTGCGAAATAGCCTGATAGTTGCGCATATGCGAACATACTTAAAAGGTGCATACTAACTGGACCGAGTCCACTCGAAGAGCAGGTTTCCAGGAAGAACGCCACCGATCGCAATGGTTTTCTGCCGTCCTGTGGGGCACCATCTCCCACCTGCACCGGAACATGCCAGTCGGCGCGAACATGACTGAGTGAGACGTCATACATGAAGCTTGTTTGATGTCCACAAGATGAGGTCAGGAACTTTTAATAACATCCAAAATTATGTCCAGCTGTCCAGCTGAAGATTAGCAAAATTCATTATAAGATTAGTACTATTTCATGTCAGTTGTGTCAACGCCAACTCGATGTGACAGGTCGGAGTTCGGCAAATCCGGCTGCTGACGGTAGCACGTCATGCAGCAGTTTCAGCATTGTCATGCATGTGCGCCTAGTCCTAATTTGGCAGATGTATTAACACACCCGACGGTGTCCTACGTTGCAATGCCTCAATGCCAGTACGGACCGTCCTACATTTAAATTTTAAAATGTTGAGTTTTCAAGTGTTGTTTACTTTGCGCTTTCCAATGGGTAAACCTGACCGAAAAACGTTGTTCGAAGTCAACTTCCATTCATACAAATACTTACTTTAGCCAAAATCGTCTATTTTACCTCCAATTGGCAAAGATCCGAAAGTAATAAACAGTCAAAAAAGGGAAAAAACCAAAAATTCCTCTGGTACGTTTTGTTGCATTTCTACAGAAAACCAAACGCTGTAAGTTTTATTAGAATATCTGTATCCGTTAAAGCGTGAAGACTCGTTGAACTTTTTTGGACGTGACCTCACTTGACCTAGACTAACTCGTTGACCCTGGACGATCTGACTCGAAAAGTTTCGCACAACATCCCAAATTGACATGGAAAAATGTATGCCAAATTGTGGCGCGCTGCCATGCGCCGTTTTTCCCTATCCCGAAAAACCTCAGGGGGTGGGGGCGGCGGCTGAAGACCCCCTGAACACGGCGCGGGTTCTCAAACATTTTCAACATTGGATGGTACAAATGTTGCGTTTGACGCAGGCAAGTGAAGGCAAATTATGTAACCTGCAGCACTGCCATGAGGGCCAGATATGGGTATATCTTTTCATGTGGGTGGACGACGACATCTCTTTGCATTTACATAGAGCAGCACCCAGATCCGCGGTACTGAGCCCACTCACGGCCTGTCTCCTTTTGCAACTGCGACTACGACACCCTCAGAGGCACCAACACCACCGGGGACCCCTCATTACAACTGCTGAAGGAGCAACTGAATGAGCAACTGAGTTATACGGGACCAGGACCACTAACAATCGCTCATTGCAGGTCTCGAGAGCGACACCGAGTTCTGCGACGGCGCCAACGAGTGCCCACCCGACTGCACGTTCGTCTCTAGGAACGAGACGTGCGTGTTCTGCCAGTGTGGGTCGGGCCCGCTCCAGCCGGACGAGGTGGTCGTGTCTGCGTCTGAGCCGTGCCCGCCCGGCACCGTCCTCGGCCGGCAGTTGGGCGAGATTAAGACGTGCGTCCCCGGGACGCTACCAATGCCCGGTAGGTCACCTCAGTCGGCAGTTGAGAGAGATTCAACAGGTACGTCCTGGGAACGTTACCAATGTCCGGTAGGTCACCTCAGCCGGTAATTGAGCGAAATTCAGACGTGCGTCCTGGGGACGCTACCAATGCGCGGTAGGTCACGCTATCGCGGGTGCAACTTCGAGTAGATGAGCTTCGTTGTACAAGTGAAGTACATTGGAGAGGTGAGATGCACCGCTGAAGTGAAGTTCACCAGCCGCTTGAGGTAGATGCAATAGACAAGTGCTACATAACGGGTCAATAGCCACGTTAGCCACGTGAGCGAGAGGTGAGCTAGACGGGACAAGTGCAGGGTAACACATACAGGCTGATCTACCCTTTCCGAACCTGCTGTTATGTAATGGGCATTCACGGGAATCGGCGGTTCGACGAGAGATATGCAGCTAAGGTACAAGCCAGTTATCATCACTCATAAGTTTGGCGTACAAGACGCTGTCAAACATGTTTGCAAAAAGCTTCAGACAAGCTTCACTTCACTCGAATGTGGCTAACTTCACTATTTTCAAAGATGTCGATTGTGCGAATGGACCAGCATTTATTGATGAATGCAACGACTGCATTTGCATCAATAACTTCTACGGTTGCACAAGGAAGCTTGTAAGCCTGGGGATAGCTCGGAGAAGCCATTTAATTGTGGTGATGCTCAGAATCTGCCGAAGAGGACTGAAAAGCGGATGTTCTGCCACGAGGCCATCGTCAAAATGCAGGACGAAGGTCAGTCGATGACACCATTCGGCACTTTGGAGACTGTATCTTACCCATGAAACGAGTTCTAGAAGCAATCACAGGAGTGATTATTTAATATCTGAGGCGATTTTAGGGCAAATGTACGTAAGTACTACAAATGTTCTTATGGCAGATGGACGTAAGCAAATGTACGTAGGCAAATGTACATAGGCAAATGTACGTAAGTGCAGATGTACGTATGGCAATTGTGCGTAAGCGCCGGTGTACGTATGGCTAATGTACGTAAGCGCAAAAGTACGTATGGCAAGTTTACGGATGCGCAACTGTACGTATGCGCAAAAGTACGTAAGCGCAAATTGTACGTATGCGCAAAAGTACGTAAGACCAAATGTACGTAAGCGCAAAAGTACTTATGCTCAAATGAACGTAAACGAAAATGTACGTATGCGCAAAATTACGTATGCGCAAATGTACGTAAGCGCAAATGTACGTAAGCGCAAATGTACGTATGTTCAAAAGTACGTATGTTCAAAAGTACGTATGCGCAAATGTACGTATGATGAAAAGTATGTACACGAAAATGTACTTGGGCGCAAATGTACGTTAGTGCAAATGTGCGTAAGCGCAAGAGTACGTATGCGCAAATGCACGTATGCGCAAATGCACGTATGCGCAAAAGTACGTAAGCGCAAAGGTACATAAGCGTAGATGTACATAAGCGCAAATCTGCGTATGCACAAGTGTATGTATACGCAAAAATGCGTATGCTTAAATGCGCATACATACTTTTGCGCATACGTATATTTGCGTATACGTATATTTGCACATGCGTACTTTTGCGCTTACGTACATTTGCGCATACGTACATTTGCGCATACGTACATTTGCCATACGTACATTTGCGCTTATGTACATTGGCCACACGTATATTTGCGCCTACGTACAATTGCCATACGTACATCTGCGCTTACGTACATTTGCTAACGTACATTTGCGTACGTACATCTGTCATACGTACGTACATTTGCTTTACGTACATTTGTTCGGTTACCATCTGGTGAAAAGTATAATATCCATTTACGACTGATCACTACTATTATGTGCTACTGCGAAATAGCCTGATAGTTGCGCATATGCGAACATACTTAAAAGGTGCATACTAACTGGACCGAGTCCACTCGAAGAGCAGGTTTCCACGAAGAACGCCACCGATCGCAATGGTTTTCTGCCGTCCTGTGTGGCCACCATCTCCCACCTGCACCGGAACATGCCAGTCGGCGCGAACATGACTGAGTGAGACGTCATACATGAGGCTTGTTTGATGTCCACAAGATGAGGTCGGGAACGTTTAATAACATCCAAAATTGTGTCCAGCTGTCCAGCTGAAGATTAGCAAAATTCATTATAAGATTAGTACTCTTTCATGTCAGTTGTGTCAACGCCAACTCGATGTGACAGGTCGGAGTTCGGCAAATCCGGCTGCTGACGGTAGCACGTCATGCAGCAGTTTCAGCATTGTCATGCATGTGCGCCTAGTCCTAATTTGGCAGATGTATTAACACACCCGACGGTGTCCTACGTTGCAGTGCCTCAATGTCAGTACGGACCGTCGTACACTTAAATTTCAAAATGTTGAGTTTTCAAGTTTTGTTTACTTTTCGCTTTCTAATGGGTAAAGCTGACCGAAAAACGTTTTGGAAGTCAACTTCCATTCATATAAATGCTTATTTTAGCCAAAATCGTCTATTTACCTCCAATTGTCAAAGATACAAAAGTAATAAATAGCCAAAAAAGCAAAAAATAAAAATTCCACTGGTACGTTTTGTTGCATTTCTACAGAAAACTAAACGCTGCAAGTTTTATTAGAATAGCTGTATCCGTTAAAGCGTGAAGACTGGTTGAACTTCTTTGGACGTGACTTCACTTGATCTAGACTAACTCGTTGACCCTGGACGATCTGACTCCAAAAGTTTGGCAAAACATGCCAAATTGACATGGAAAAATGTATGCCAAATTTTGGCGCGCTGCCATGCGCCGTTTCTCCCTATACGCGAAAAACCTGAGGTGTAGGGAGCGGCGGCTGAAGACCCCCTGAACGCGCCGCGGGTTCTCAAACATTTTCAACATTGGATGGTACAAATGTTGCGTTTGACGCAGGCAAGTGAAGGCAAATTATGTAACCTGCAGCAATGTCATGAGGACCAGATATGGGTATATCTTTTCATGTGGGTGGACGACGACATCTCTTTGCATTTACATAGAGCAGCACCCAGATCCGCGGTACTGAGCCCACTCACGGCCTGTCTCCTTTTGCAACTGCGACTACGACACCCTCACAGGCACCAACACCACCGGGGACCTCTCATTACAACTGCTGAAGGAGCAACTGAAGGAACAACTGAGTTATACGGGACCAGGACCACTAACAATCGCTCATTGCAGGTCTCGAGAGCGACACCGAGTTCTGCGACGGCGCCAACGAGTGCCCACCCGACTGCACGTTCGTCTCTAGGAACGAGACGTGCGTGTTCTGCCATTGTGGGTTTGGCCCGCTCCAGCCGGACGAGGTGGTCGTGTCTGCGTCTGAGCCGTGCCCGCCCGGAACTGTCCTCGGCCGTCAGTTGGGCGAGCTTAAGACGTGCGTCCCGGGGACGCTACCAATGCCCGGTAGGTCACCTCAGTCGGCAGTTGAGAGAGATTCAGCACGTGCGTCCTGGGAACGTTACCAATGCCCGGTAGGTCACCTCAGCCGGTAATTGAGCGAAATTCAGACGTGCGTTCCGGGGACGCTACCAATGCGCGGTAGGTCACGCTATCACGGGTGCAACTTCGAGTAGATGAGCTTCGTTGTACATGTGAAGTACATTGGAGAGGTGAGATGCACCGCTGAAGTGAAGTTCACCAGCCGCTTGAGGTAGGTGCAATAGACAAGTGCTACATAACGGGTCAACAGATACGCTAACCACGTGAGCGAGAGGTGAGCTAGACGGGACAAGTGCAGGGTAACACATACAGGCTGACCTATCCTTTCCGAACCTGCTGTTACATAATGGGCATTCACGGGAATCGATGGTTCGACGAGAGATATGCAGCTAAGTTACAAGCCAGTTATCATCACTCATAGGTTTGACGTACAACACGCTCTCAAACGTGTTTGTAATAAGCTTCAGACAAGCTTCACTTCACGTGATTGTGGCTAACTTCACTACTTTCACAGATGTCGGTTGTGCGAACGGACTAGCATTCATTGATGAATGCAACAACGACTGTGTTTGCATCAACAACGTCTACAGTTGCACAAGGGAAGCTTGTAAGCCTGGGGATACCTCGGAGAAGCCATTGAGTTGTAGTGATGCCCAGAATCTGCCGAAGAGGACTGGAAAGCGGGTGTTCTGTCATCAGGGCATCGTCAAAATGCAGGGCGAAGGTCAGTCCAGTCGATGACACAATTCGGAACTTCGTAGACTGTATCTTACCCCTGAGACGAGTTCTAGAAGTAATCACAGGAGTGATTGGTTAATATCTGAGGCAAAATATAACATCCCTTTACTCCTGATCACTGCTATTACGTGCTAGTGCGAAATAGCCTTTTAGTTGCGCATATGCGAACATACTTCAAAAGTGCATACTAGCTGGACCCTGTGCACTCGATGAGCAGGTTTCGAATAAGTATCAGGTCTGTGGTGGAGGTTCTCAGTCTTCTTCGCATCCACTTTTAACCCGCGCCGTCTTTTCGGTCAGATTCTCGCACCCAGTCTCGGGGTGGGGGGTAGTAACCCCCTCTACAATTCAAACTAAACATCGCACGAAAACGAAAGAGGTATCATCGGAAAGCACTCGACGAGTGGGGTCCGTGCCCACCCCCAAAATAAATTTCCCCTATAAGTGACGTCACCAGGGGGTCCTAGATTTTCACTTTTCACGACTTACATTATGTTTTTGTCTCTGAGGAGTTCATTTTGTGGATATGTGAAAAAAAAAAAAATGTATTTAGAATGAGAAAAGACAGCGAAATCGACCAAGCCTTATTTTTTGCCCCCTCCCCACAAAAACAAATTCTATTACTTTGAAAATTCAAAATATTGAGTTCAAGTTTTCTTTAATTTTCCTTTTCCAATGGGTGGAGCAGACCGGGAAACGTTGTTGGAAATAAACTTGCCCTAATAAAAAATGCTTACTTAAGCCAGAATCTTGTATTTGAACTGCAATTTGGAAAATACGCAAAATTTATATGCAGTCAAAAACGAAAAAATGAAAAATTCCACTTGTACGTTGTATTGCATCCCTAAAGATATACAAACACTGAAAGTTTCATTAAAATATGTGTATCCGTTAAAGCGTGACGACTGGTTGAACATTTTTGGAGGTGACCTCACTTGACCTTGACTAACTCGTTGACCCTAGATGACCTGACTTGAAAATTTTGAAACAGCATGCCAAATTAATATGAAAAAGGGTATGCAAAACTTGGGTGTGCTGCCGTGCGCCGTTCGTGCACTATCCACGAAAAACCTGAGGGGGCGGTTGAAGACGCCCCGAGACGCCCCGAGGGTTAAGCCGAACAATGTGAACAGTTTTCCTGCCAGCGTGGTGCTCGGTATCACCACCGGTCGCGATGGTTTTCTGCCGTCCTGTGTGGCCGCCATTTCCCACTGTAACATACCAGTCGGCGCGAACATAATTGAAACAAGCAGGATAGCATACGACACACTGCAGCTGTGAAAGACGCGAGACGTCGTTAGTTAGTTATTTGGGCTTTAGGGCGCATCGACCATGCTGATCATATAGCGCCCCTAACTGTGTTCCTGTCCACCTAGGATTTATGTTCCGTCCAGGATTACATTCACGTTTAAGGGGCACTCACTATGCCCAAACGAGGGTGATATATTTACCTCCCTGGATATATGACAGCAAATCGTACTTGCGAAAGAATTCGAATAGTTGTTCATTCTGAATCACACGTGACCCATCACCCATAAGATTTGTCATCGTTAGTTCGGATACCTCTATTTCAAAGTGTCGTCTTCGTTCGGCTGCGAAACGAGGGCACACCAGAAGGATGTGTCGGACCGTTAATGGGACATCACAACGAGCGCACATCGGTCTGTCCTGACTCTGCAGCAGGCAGCCGTGGGTGGCATTGGTGTGTCCTATCCATATCCTGGCGAGCACTACCTCCTCCCTCCGTGAAATTATTGACGATGACTCCCACCGCCCTAGATCTGGTTTAATGGTTCTCAGTATATTTCGGCCAGTTAAGTTCCAAAGATATTGACGTTTTTCCTGGAAGAACGTATTAATTGTCTGGCCGAGGTGTGCTGCGAAGAGAGGAAGCGAACGGGTGTAATGGCTTCGCGCAGCACGTTTCGCTGATTGGTCAGCCAACTCGTTTCCCGCTATTCCGACGTGGCTGGGTATCCAGCAAGGTGTTGCATTTATCCCCGCTCATTTAAGCTCAGTTGGTCGCACTACAACATTCTGCACTATGGGGTCACGAGGATAAAACGTCTTTATCGCACTAAGGCTACTTAGAGAGTCAGAGAGTATGACGTGGTCAATATCGTTCCCTACTTCGATGAAGCACAAAGCCTTCGTAAATGCTATGAGTTCGGCGATGTAAACCGTTGCATGCGGAGGCAGAGTAAACGATCTGATGATGTCTCCACTTACAAATGCACAATATACACCGTCAACAGTTTTCGACCCGTCTGTGTAAGTGACAGTACATGTGTGGTAGGTGTCAATATGTTCTATGGCTTTCCGTCGAAATAATTCCGGGATAAGCTCGTCTTTACGAGCCTCAGACAGTACCATGTCTACTGACGGTTGCACGACTTCCCAAGGGGGAACGGGCAGCGTTGTCATCTTCCGAATGATGTGCAGCTGGATACCGCTCCCTACCACTAGCTCACGCTCTGAGATGTAGCGAGCTGCCGCCGCCTTTCAATCGAAGATGAACGTGATGCCGAACCCCATATTGTCACATCATCAAGGAATAACGATTTCGCAACGCCACATGGCAGACCATCTCCTATGTCTTTAATCATCAATGCGACACTTAGAAAGCCACACTTAGAACGCTTCCCTTCGGGACACCGTTGACCTGCGTCACCCGATCTGACGTTGAGTTTCCAACACGGACACGAAAAGTTCGATCTGCGAGAAAGTTCTGAAGGAAACGTCTCATAAAACCACGTACACGACACTTCCAAAGCTTCAAAAGAATAGCTTGTTTCCTTGTCGTGTCTTAGGCGCCCTCAGAGTTAAGGAACACTGCCCCTAGATGTCGTTTTTCCTCAAAACTGGTGCGAATCGCGGTGTGTAGCTTCAGTAGGTGATCAAGTGTGGATCGGCTCTTCTTAAAACCAGGCTGGGCGTAGATAAAAAAGTTAAGCTGTTCCAGGAACCACGTGAGGCGCACGCTCACCAGCTTCTCCATCAGTTTACACAAACAGGACATCAGGGATATCGGTCAGTAGTGCAAAGGATCAAAACCGGTCATATTGGGCTTCAATATAGGAATGACAGTCGCTTCACGCCAGGAATGTGGAAAACTGCCGCTCCTCCAAATAAAGTTGTAACATGCTAAAAGTGCTTCAAGTCCACATGTGGGGAGGTGTCATTATGTATGCTGTCCGGTCCCTCGGCCACGGGGCGCAGTACAGTAATTTGTGATGTTAGCTCATCCACCGATAATGTCTCATTATAGCTATGTGTTTCAATAGTGGTAAAGTCGATTTTCCATGCTTCGGAGCGAGTCACGTGTTGACTAAGTGGAATTTAAATAGCAATTAGGCTTCGGTCAGCGAGGGTGCGAGCAATATTGTTCGCCACGTCCAGGGGCTGCGTGATAGTGTCACCTGCGACGTGCAACACTGGCAGTGGCGTCGATCTAGAGCGTGCGGATATTCGTTTTATCAGGGATCATACCTGTGTCGTAGGAGTGAGCCGGTTCAGCTTACCAACATATTGTCGCCATGACGCTCTCTTGGCTTCCCGGATGGTACGTCGTGCGGCTGCCCTGGCTTGTTGAAAAGCGATCAGGTTTGCCGACGTATTGTTGCGGTCAAAGTTTCGGAAAGCTCGTCGGCGAGAACGAATGCCCTCACGACACTGTTCCGTCCACCACGGTACGGCCGCGCGTCGAGGCTTGCCAGAAGTACGTGGAATACACCTTGCTGCACAATCCAAAACTATTGAGGTGGAATCCTCCATAGATATTGCACTACCATTCCCGTTTTGAATAAAAATGTCTTCCAATTTTCCGGCAAAATCAGGCCAATCAGCCCTCTTGCAGTTCCAGCGTTGTGGTCTTGTGCCAAGGGTGGCTACATCGGTAAACTGAAGCCAAACCGGAAAATGATCACTACCTCTAGGATCTGAGTCAACAGACCAGTCTAAAAATTCTACCAACTGCGGGCTGGCCACGCTAATATCCAGGGCGGATGTACGTGCTGATGGTAGTGCTATGCGAGTATGCGTGCCTGTATCATGTATGCATAGCGACTCCTCGAGGAGGAACGTGTCAAGTTGTCGCCCACGGGTGTTACTAATAGCGCACCCACAAGTTGTGTGGTGTACATTGAAGTCACCCAAGAGTAAAATGGGAGGAGGGAGTTCAGCGAGCAGGCGTCCAAGTTCTAATGAGGGTAACGGTCCGCCAGAGGGAGATAAATTGAACAAATAGTGATATGTCTCTGTCCTAAGGACACCCTTGCTGCCACCGCTTGCAGGTTCGTCCGCAGAGTAAGCGGAAGCGCAGGAGAACTGTGATGGACAGCCACTAGGACACCCCCATGTGCCACTGTGTCTGTAGGATTTCCCTTACGAAAAACCTGATAGTCTCTTAAATAAAACGGGTTTCTGGCTAAAAGTTTCGTCTCCTGTGGACATACGGTTACAGGGGTGTGCTCACACATGCTGACTTGAAGTTCCTCCAAACTGGTCCTCATACCCCTACAGTTCCATTGTAAAACTACTGATGGCATTGCTGAGTAGGCTCAACTAGATGCGACTGAAGGAGTGAACTATAGGATATCACCTTGTCACGCCTTCTCGAGAGGCCGTCTGAAGGAAAATGGTTGACCAGAGTTAACTATGGTGCGATAACTAGTAGTTAAGATAAAAAAGAAATAAAAAATTAAAGCCCTGGCTCCGTCCTCCGCCCAAGAGAGGGACCTCTGGCAAGCCGGGAGTTCCAGCCCGATCTGGCCCCAGATACTGAGTCCTTGGGCGAGAACTTTGCGACTCACCCCCTGGTGGAGAGCCTGATGGTGGTAGGCCTCGTTTTTGGGACCCCAGACGGGGGGGGGGGGGCGGAGGAGAGCCCATCTCATTGGGGGATGGAGCCGGTCCTTCCACTCGCCGTCGCGGCGATGGGGTGGCCGGCCTCCGAGGAGGAGCCTTCTCGGCTTCTTGGTGACTTCTCTCGCGGGCCCTTTCCATCTGGACAAGGCGCGCTCGCTTTGCCTCGCAGGCGCGTCTCTCGGCTTCTTGGTAGTGGAAGTAGATGTCTTGAATTTTGGATGGTCGTCGGGACGGAGATGTAGGTCGGAGGTGGAAGTCCAGGGTGGGGGCGAGGGCCGGCTCACGGGACGGGGAGAAGGTTCAGGTAGGGAGGAAGTGGAGAGGAGAGACTTGGGGATGGTGCTGGGGGATGTGGGGGCGGTGGGACATTGGCGGGCGGACAGGACGTGGGAGATGGGTATTTCGGGGTAGGTGATGAAGTAGATGGGGCGGTCCTAGGATTGGGCTGAGAGGACCGAGGAGGACCCCTGGACCATTGGACCAGGGTCCACTCCCCACCCTCGAGGATTGATCTGGGAGGGGACTCAGATCGGCGAGCTGGGCATCCACTCCTAGAGGGTGGGACCTCAGTCGCCTCACTGTCATGTCGGGTTGGCTGCACTTGCCTTCCAGGCGAAGACAGGGGGACCCCAAAAGATCGCAGCAGCGTCATCAGCCGAGCTATGAGCTCAGATGCCGTGTGGGGCTGTATGTGTCCCGGGCCTACCAAATATTTCTTGCGAGTATGTAGTGTAGTTGCAGAGTTCTGTTGAGCCTTTGTTGCGTACGACACCCCTGGGTGAGTTGCCTCGTATAGTTCACGCGCCTCCCGAAATGTAATCTTCCTGGAAAATTTAATTGAAACTATCTCCTTCTCTTTAAGAAAAATGGGATAAGAACGGTCGTAAGCAGTGTGGGGTCTTTGGTTCGGGCCACAGTTAGAACAGGTTGGGCTATCCGCTTCGCATTTGTCTCGAGCGTGCTCTGTTGAGCCGCACCTTCCACACGTCTCACGATTCTTACAATACTGAAAAGTATGACCAAAACGGGAACATCGGAAACATCTCATCGGGTTGGGGACAAATACACTGACCATGACGCGGACGTATCCAACGTTGATGAATTCAGGGAGATCAGTCGTGTGAAATGTTAATACGAAATTGTCAGTTCGTTGTATTTCTTGCCCTTTCCTGATCGTGGTCCGACTCGCCTCTACCACCCCCTACTCTGCCAGGCCATCCACAATGTCAGCTTCCGACACATCTCTGAGGTCATAACAGTTGATGATGCCTCTAGAGTAATTTTTTCGTATCGTGTGGAAGAACTTGGATTTTTACGACGACCGTTCGCCTACCACCTTCATTCCGCACAGTGTATCTTAATTCCGTTGCCTCCATCGCCCTCCTCGAGTCATCTGTAGTTTTAAATTCCAGCTGCAGGCCTCCGTCTCTAGGTTTTTGGCACCTCAGTACCACCCACATCCTGTCGCACGCCTCTTTTCTTTGAAATGTTGTAAGTGATGATAGACTTTTACTCTCTTCTACAGACTTGATTATCAGAATGCGTGGCGCGGGAAGACTGGCATGTTGACTGTTCTGTCCCGTACTAGAGGGAACAGGGGAGTTGTTTTTTATATTTGTGATTGCCATGTGTTTATTTCGTTCCTGCTCCTCGGGCGCCCCACCCCTTAGGGGCCCTACCGGAGGGACGCCTGAGGTCCCGCGAACGGGAGGTCGCCAGGCGCCCGAGGAGCTATACGGGGCAGGCGGTGCCTTCGCCAGGCCGGGAGAGAAAGACTCACCACCCCGACCGGGATCCAGCACCGCCCACCCCTTGACCCCGGCCGGCCGGGCCGCGGGCCCTGGGAAGATTCCCAGGCCCCCGGCCCGAGGCGACCAGCCACTTGACCCGCGTGAGGCCCCACGGGCCCGCCCGCCCACCGGGATATCGGGACCAAAGTGGTGTGTTGGTCCCCCGTCACAACTAGCACCGTGCGACGGGGGACCTCAACCTCCAGGACTTCGTCAACCCCGGGGGATGGGCCGAGGGGGCGCGGCTACCCCGATAAAATGGAGCTGGTGGTCATGACCGGGGAAGTTGCCCTGCCTGCTCATAGTAGGGATAGTTCGTGTTGCAGGGCCAGATGAAGGACATGGATTGGGATGAGATGGACATTTGAATGGGAGAGTATGGATGGAAGGACGAGTGAGGCACTCTTAGTCTGACCTCTCCCCGGCCGCCTGGTGGTCTGGCCGCCGGATACTTGAGGCACGCAATCCCCCCACCACGTAAAGGTGATGCCTCGTCTGGGGGGGGGGGGACGCAAGACGTCAATCATCATAAAGGATAATCGACGACGTTGAGAATGTAACTATAGAAAATGACTTGCAAGCAATCGTGATGTAACTACCATATGTGTCCGGGTTTAACCAGTCACTAAACACAGGGTTGAGTGGCCTCTGCCCCTCTGTGGTATATTCGCTATAACTTTAAAACTTGTTGCGATATCGACACTAAATTTTCAATGACTGCCAACTGATCATTTATACGGCTCTTGCGAAAGTAAAGCCTACAAGGCCACGATAGGTTAGCTGTGAGTGAGGGGTGCATTTTTTTCTTTCGGAGGCGTACCGGACCATAAAGGTCATTTGCGCCGCCTTTAAAGCGAGTACGTCGCATGCCTCTATATAAAGGCGAGGGTTTGCGATCAAGGTGCAAACATTTACGTTCAGGTAGTTTTGCGTTATAGTTTGTGTGATATTTTAGGTGTTAAAAGCGGGGCATGGGTTGGAGACATCTCCGTGATGTCTAAATTGATTACATTTTATTTACTCCTGCACAAAATAATTTGTAGTTTGGGTGGGGGTGGGGGTGGGGGTGTTTTGAGTCAACGTGCCAAGTGTAATCTGTAATTTTCTTCCAAGTAGAGATAGAATCTCGAAAGTGAGATTCTTCAGGCGAATATGGTGATGGTTTCTGTAGCAAGAATTCAGATTTGAATTTTATGAATTTGTCTGGAAGGTCCCCGGTGCTCCACTGCAGAAAAAAATGTTCCGTTCCCTACCGGGTGGCCGTGTCGGTGCATTGACGGCACGTCAACTTTCGGTCAAATTTCTGCCGTTTAACCGGGATTCATCGATCGATGGTGGGGCCAGGGCTAACGCAACTCGCTCTGCTTAGCAATAGGATCCTGGTTCATCGAGCTACCCCAGCATGAACTCGAGTTAAATTTATTGGACAAAAATAAAGCATGATGAATCCGATATGTACTCAGAAATTCATTGAAGCCTGCTATGTTCACATTGGTCAAATTTCTCCTAAACGTGTTGTTGAGCGACTCAGCCATTCCATCATCGCAGTGACCTTCCCTTTCCCATCTATTACCACTAGCATTTGACTATTCCTCCATGCATTTAAAAACTTCCAAGAGGGTTTGGCCTCCGAACGTTAACCCGCGCCGTCTTTCCAGTCAAATCCTCACACCCCGTCTGGGGGGGGGGGGGCGGTTGAAGAATCCCCTCTAAAATCAAAACTAAGTACCGCACGAAAACGAAAGAGGCGTTATCGGAAAGCGCTCGAGGAGTAGGGTCCGGGTCCACCTCCCAAAAATATTTTCCCCGAAAAGTGACGTCACCAAGGGGGATAGATTTTCACCACTTTTCACGACTTCCATTATGTTTTGGACTGGGGAGTTCATTTTGAGGGATATATGAAAAAACAAATTTATTTGGAATGAGAAAAGGACCGCGAAATTGACCAGGGCTATAATTCATTTCCCCCCCCAATTTTTTTTTTTGGAAATTTCAACGTTTTGAGTTTTCAAGTTGTCTTTAGTTTTCCTTTTCCAATGGGTAGAGCAGGCCGAGAAACGTTGTTGGAAGTCAACTTGCCCTAATACAAATGCGTACTTTAGCCAGAATCCTGTATTTGATCTATTATTTGGCACATACGCAAAATTGATATATTGTCAAAAAGGAAAAAAATAAAAATTCCACTCGTACATTTCATTTCATTAAAATATCTGCATCCGTTAAAGTGTGACAACTGGTTGAACTATTTTGAAGGTGATCTCGCTTAACCTTGACTAACTCGTTGACCCCAGATGACCTGACCTAAAAATTTTGAATCAGCATGACAAATTGATGTAGGATAAGGTATGCCAAATTTGGGCGCGCTGCTGCAACATCCGCGAAAAGATGCAACATGCTAAAGAACGCTGCTGCTAAAACGCAAAACGCTGCTAAAACGTCCAAAACATGCAAAGATAAGAATATGCACAATTTCTTGGTACCACTTGAAGACTTTCGTGTCATCTGTGTCCACCCCAGGTTGATGCGACAAGTCCAAGTTGGGCAGGTCCAGCTGCAGACATGTCATGCAGCATTTTCGGCATTGTCATGCCGGTACGCCTAGTCCTACATTGGCAGGTATAGTATCTCCCCGACACTGTCCTACATGACAGGGCCACAAGGCAGTACAGACCTTCCTACATAGACGAGTGTGGCAACACCTGCGAGTGCCATAACGGTGTGTACGGCTGCAAGACGTACAAACCAGGACAAACATCAAAGAAGCCTATATCCTGCACCAACCTTTTTGATCTACCACACGTGCCGAATAGACGCGTCATCTGACACGACGGGATTGTCAAGTTGCAAGATCTAAGTGATGTATCATCGATGCCTTCTGACATTGTGATGAGGGAACTGAACACATCTGTGTTTTTAATGGCACCAAGGATATTCCTACAAGATGTCACTATAGGCTAAAAATGGACGCATTTCGGTCCTACAGTGACGTATATATATATCCACCTATGTGTTAACTGAGTTGAAATGATCCCAGCCTCTTATGGTGGCAGCATTGAAAGACATCCTGCCCAGAGCAGCATTGGGACCCTAGGAATGATGGATTCGCACCGACCCGCTTGACGTTTCACATGAGTGCTCCACAGCCACTGAGGCTGAAAGCCATAAATGTGTAGCCATCAAGATTATTTTCATGGTGCACGTTTTCAAACTAATATCTGGCTCGGTATCCATTAAGTTACCGAGAAAATGGCTCATCGGCGACGCCATAATTGGCTACACACCGCTTTTCTCTTGTCCATGTCATATGAGACCATAGCTGGACTTCTACGCCAGTAAGATACCTTTAAGGTATCGGAGGTGCCCACCACTAGATTTGCCGACTTTGCTTTACCATTTCCATTTCAAAGTTGATTGACCACTTTGGATACCACTTGCCTTTTACGAGCTTGCTGGAGGCTTGCAGTGTCATTACACTCATTAGCTATCGTATTGAGAAGGACGTTAAAGCCCGCTATTCTTATTACAAATAGGTAATATCTCAATGTTTGCGGCGTTAATCGCATGTCAATTTGTGCACATGATGAACCGTAGCTGCATCAAGATGCATTCAATACCAAATGTACGTAATCTGAGTACGTTCTGAGATTACAAACGCCTTTGGTGCATGGGTAATAGTTGTACTTCCAGCATAAACTTGCAAGTGTGAGGACGAACTTTTTTGTTTTGATTCAGCGAGATGAACAGCCGATTATCTACGGATAAGGTGGCTTGGTATTCGGTGTTTTTACACCCCGTAAACTGCACATTCAAGTGGAACTTTCGTCCTACTTGCGCTTGATGCTACACACGGTTCTTCCCTGTCAAACGTGCTCTAGCAGACGTCCTAGTTTAACTGTTCATACCAAAAAGGCAGGATGGAACAAGTGTGAGTGGTGTTCTGAGCTGTGTTTAGCACGAGAGAGAACGTTACAGCCCGATGTTCGCATCGGAAAACGGCAATATATCCATGTTTACGGTGATAATCGCATTTTAATTAGTGCACAGGATCAACCGTAGCTGCAACAAGATGCATTTTATGCCAAATGTATGCAATCTGAGTACGTTCTGTGATTACAAACGCCTTTGGTGCGTGAATAATGTTTGTAGTTACAGCATAAACTTGCATTTGTCAGGACGAATTTTTTGCTTTTCAATGAGCTGGTCTGTATCATCTACGGATACGGTTAGTTGGTATTCGGTGTTATTATACCCAGTGAACTGAGCATTCAAATAGATAGTTTTGTCCTAGTTGCGATTAGCGTTACACACATTTCCTCCCTGTCAAACGTGCTCTAACCGACGTTACAGTTTAACTGTGTATACCAAAAATGCAGGATGGGGCCAGTGTGAGTGGTGTTCTGAGCTGTGTTTAGCATCCACGCATTCCGACCAACAGATGAGACCTGCTTGCCTGGCTCCGTATTTCTGGATCAAGAATACTGCAACTCCTGCTCGTGTGGTCCCACCCGGATAGTCGACTGTACACTCAAAGTCTGCCCCGAAGGTAACCTGCAATGCATGTGCATTGTATCATTCCGTCACGTCGGCGTACAAATGTACATGGTTCCTCTTCACACCATCCAGCTTAAAGCCTTCTGTGGGGCTTAAGCTGGGAGGCTTTAAGTCTTCTCCGTTGGGCTTAAAGCCTTCTGTGTTACGTTCAGGAATTTGCTTGTGATTTAAAATGGCATTACGCTGCCAGTGCAACATGGCTTCTTCCTTCCCATTCCTAATTCACTCCAATAGGACGTGTCACGTACGAATCGTTTCCGACCACCATGAAGCTACATGCAGTGACTATCACTCGGTACAGAGTGCACAGTCGAACCCTTTTAATTCGCAGCTAAAAACGTAATATACCTCTTTAGCGGCTTTATCAGTTCGCGCTCTTATGCAATACCACCAAGCGTACAAATGTGCGACCAGTGGTTGGACCCAGTGCCAGTGTATGTAAAACACAACCAAGGGCACTGGTCTGGTGAAGACGAGACGCGTGCTGTATACCCGCCGTGCTGTAGGCAGTATCAGACACCATGCCATTATCTGTAGAAAGCGACGTGGTGTTGTCGCAGACTCTGGAGGTCACAAATGGAAACTTGTACACCCGTTCAAGGTATGACGGGTTTTTGACTGGTCCTTTGGGCGTTTTCCTTGCTTCCAATTGAACTTTTGTAGCCTCATTGACTGGCTGGCATGCAGTGTCGTTATTTCTCCGGACTTCGCATGTGACCTCACCAGTTATCTACCGATACACGCCCATCATTTTCTCCAAACTAAATCTGTATGTTATCGAATACCGTTTGAATATGCGACATCGGTTCACCTGTTCATTTTGGCTATGGTCCATCCTACGTGACAGGTGTATTAACTCTTTTGGCACTGTTCCAATGTTACAGTGCCTCAATGTCATTACGGATCGGCCTATACTGACGGGTGTACTGAGATCCCGACACTGCCCTATATTGTAGTGCCTCAATGTCATTACGGCCCGGCCTATACTGACGGGTGCACTGAGATCCCGACACTGCCCTATGTTGCAGCGCCTCGATGTCATTATAGCTCGGCCTGCACTGACGGGTGTACTGAGACCCTGACACTGTCCTATGTTGCAGTGCCTCAATGTCAGTACGGCCCGGCCTACATTGACGAGTGTGGCAACACGTGCGAGTGTCAGAACGGCGTGTACCGCTGCACTCGCAAGGCATGCGAACTCGGACAAACACCCGAGAAGCCGGCAACCTGCTCCAACCCCTTTGACCTGCCACGCGTGCCGTATAGACGTGTCATCTGCCACGACGGGATTGTCAAGTTGCAAGATCTAGGTGAGCCAACATCGATGCTTCCTAACGTTGTGCTCGTGGAACGTAGTATGCCTTGTCATTATAATATTAATACACATTGTTCAGGGACGAGTGCACTTAAGCTAAATTCTGATGTGTTCCCAGGATCGAGTTCTTCGGTGTACGACTGATTGCGGCTTCTTAACATTGCTAGGTGGCTTCACATTGCTCGTTAATTTTATTGCACAACGGCGTTCTTATAGTTCTTACCGAGAAAGTGATAGGAGTCGACAGCGGCCAACGGGTCAACCATCGCCACCAGTGGCAGGTTTTATAACTACCGCTATGGGAGGCTGTTGCGATTGTCTCATAATGAAATGCTTACGTGTGGTCTAAGATAGGGGAAATTAAAGAAAAACCATAGCATTGAGTAAATAAACAGTTACTTAGCCATCTTCCAGTATCACAATCATCGTGATACGATAAAAATTAGATGTGGACTTGGGCGTTACAAATTCGGACCGTAGCCTTGGTTTGCGTGTTTGTTCACATATGCCCTCTACTTGCTCGAAAGTTAAGACATAATTATAAAAAGCTCATGGCACTGGGTAATAATATACCTATTTTGCTATCTAGCAGTGCCAACATTTTCTGACTATGGTCAAAATCAGATGTGGACTTAGGTATCACAAAATAAAAGTTTATCAAGTTTTTGTTGTACCTGTGAACACAAATCCAGGAGTTAAATCCACGGGAGAAAAAAAAATCCAGCCATCGAATGGCACAGGTACATGGCTTTCTAACGGTGTCCATATATTTAGGATTTTTGCAAAATCAGATGCGGACTTTGGCATTGCAAGACCGAGCTACCCTGCTTTTATTACATTGGTTGACACATACAACTTAATTGCTCGTAGGTTAGAGACATAGTTCAAAACCTCACCTTACCCGGCATTAATGCATCTATTTGGTATTAATGCATCTATCTAACAGTAGTAATATTTTCAATGTGTGGCCAAAATTTGATGAGGACTTAGGTGCTACACCGTAAAAGCATATCATGTTCTTGTCGTATTTATGAACACAAACCTATTATTTTCTCAGACGTTGAAGTCACAGAAGAAATAACCATCCTGTCATGCAATGGTGGCTCTCTAAGAGTACCAATATCTTTGGAATATCATTAAAACTAGATGTGGACTTGGGCATTACAAGCCCTAGACTATCTTGTTTGTATCTTGTTGATCGACAAAAACCCGCTATTTGCTCGAAAACTATAAAAATAATTTAAAAATTCAACATTCCGATAAATAATATGCCTATATGGCTATCTAACAAGAATAATATCTTCGGGAGGCGGTCAAAATCAGATGCAGACTTATATATCACAAGTTGAAAGCTGATCATAGTCATGTCGTATTTGTCAACACAAGCCCATTAAAACCGTCCTGCGATATAATGACAGCCCCTATCATTTTGGGGACTACTTCTTGGCCATAGTCCATGCCGTAGTCCGCTGTGCTCTTTTCTGCTGTAGTCCAGTCTATGCTGTAGTCCAGCATTCTTTTGAAGGACCGTCTGATCTGATCTTTTCGACTTTCAATGTACTATTTTCCACAACATTTACATCACCAAATTTGTGAACTTGCCGCATGTACCAATCTTGCTTGAATTTGGTACCACACTTTAGGAGGCCTTCTCGTGTCAGACTGCGAACAATCAAAGCATCAGTCTTTGCTATTCGCACACGAGTGATTTTAGTTGCTTTTTCTCTAGATGGGAACTTCAGAGCTTTGAAAACTTGAGTAAATATCTGATCTGCTGTCAATTGAAGGCTTGAAGAAAATTGTCTTGCATGCATTTCACGTGGTTTATCCCCATAAACCTTTTTAGTAGGAATTCATTCATCTGCAAAATAAAATCAAGAACAATTTACAGTGCAGCAACAAACATGTTGTTGGGGATTTTCTGCAGCTCACATGATAATTTTATATAACAATAAAACGGGAAACTGAATACAATTTAATTTTACCAAGTATGATGATTTTAATTGCCTATGGTAGAATTAGCATGCCTTGGATGAAAATAGCAAAACGCACACAACGGAGTCGCGGTACAAACACGTATGACACCACACGTCTGCAATGCTAATATTATATCACTGAGAATGCTTAGAATGTGCTATAGGATACAATTTCAAAATGATTCCTGCAATAACAGAACACATGGAAAATGTGTTGGAACAACATAGCGTGCGAAAGCACTGTGATGGCACAAATGTTATTATATTGTCATCTTGACCTTAGCTTACCTTTCAAATAACCAAAATTGTGTCCCAATGCACTGGTCATTGAAAGCACATGAGATGTCAGATATGCCAGTACAAACTGAGGTTGCTAAAATTGTGACATGGTAATACGGCTTCACAAATGGAAGTACAACACATAAGGAAAGTGTTTAAACAAAAACAGACTGGCCCTGGGCTTTTGTCATTTCGAAAGAATAATGTCCTATCCAAGAAGAATTAATGCCTTTCCTTGCATAGTTTGAACATTGAATTGTACCATTTTCACAAGCACAGTTCATTTACTGTTTGATTAAAAGGCATACAACCCCCTTAGAAGTGACAGGATGTTCATATATCACAAATAGGAGGAACACTGTCCGCTCAGAATAGGGTTGCCGACAAATTTTCCTCCACTCAGGCTTCAAAGATTCACATCAAACACCAACTGATTGTATCCAACAGATCATAAGGCAACAGGATAATAACCTTGATTTAGGTTGAGCAACCATAGAAAGAAATACAGAGAGAAAGTTGAACAGGTCAAATAACATAAATGGCCAGTCTCGAATTGTTCTGCTTTGAGAAGGGGCATGGATCTGCCAAATCACTACACTCTAATTATGAGCAGTTCCAGGGAACCAACAGGGACCATTAATGTCAATGGACAATTCCTTGTATCCATTTTGGTTAATTACCTGGATTTCAGCCATGGGTATTGTACTTTAGAAATTCATGTGACACATTTTACACTCATTTTAACTTCATAAAGTGGCAAATGGGTGAAGTTTGTCTTGGCTATGTTAGGCTGTATTTTAATTTCCATTTGGATTTCTTAACATTAAAAACGACTTTTCTCTGAAAACAGGTTAGGGTAGTTGATGTTCCAAGTTCTTAATTTGTTTTATTTTAAATAAAAGTATTGTGCAAACATGTTCTTTTTACTTTTTTTCTCATTTGGAAAGCTAGGTAGGCTAGGTTAGGTAATGTTATATATTTCAAGGTAATTCTTCATGCTACATTACCAAACTCCAACTCTCCTTTTTGGTGTTATTTGTCTGTCAACTGAAGAGGATGCTTTTGCATCCTTCTGGGCATGAGCGGTTACCTTACTTTAGCCACATACCTATGCATTACACTGGGAAAAGAAATCACAAGAAATCAAAATGAACATAAACGATTTTGAGGTTAAGTACAATGTATCCAGCCATGTTCCTAGATATGCTTCTGAATGCCTCTTTGGAATTCATGCCATTTTTATGTGCAAGTTCTAAGCTCAAGTTCCAAGAGCATTCATGTCTTTAGCTTCTGGAAACCTTCCATCATCTCAAAAGCTTAGTCTTGGATATTAACCAAGAAACACCACATAACAATATACAGCTGACACACAAATGGCATGATGTGATGGATATTTATTGGAAGAATTGCATGATTCGTCTGATTTAAACTATGCAGCAAAACCATGGTTAGATTTATGTTTTGAATGCAAGCAATTGAACACAAATATTTTGATAATCCGACTTCAAATTGGAAATTATATTTGTATTATTGTTCGTCATATCCGGAAATGCATTTCGAATGCTTCAGTCGATTTTGACCTTTGCTATGACAGAGCAATAAGCTTAAACTCTGCCAAACAGCACACACGACTTATCATCGTTAGAAAATGAGGTGACGACTGTTAGGACAAGACGATGTTTTGTATGTTGGAAAACATCGACGAAGCTCTTTTTCTAACAACGACAAGGACTACAATGAACCTTAAATTTTCCTGTTACTCACCATTACATGACGAAGAAATAAAGATAAACAACCGTTTCCAATCACTGTTCCTTCATCAAATCCACAGCCGTCTAGCAAAAATTTCACGGACGATGCAGCCGCTTCATAACTGTACTGGCGGCTAAAAAATTGTAAATGTAAATAATTTAACCTTGAGAAAATACTGAATGGATTGACATCTTTTGCTTTGTTTTTATCATTCACACCATTAACACGCGCACTGGAGGGGTTGGGGGCCAAATCCGCCCACCCCTCCGGTTTTTCGTAGATAACTCCAGCTTTTACCGGCCGATATACGCCATTGTTTATGTACCTGCCAATAAATGACCGGTGCGTTGTTTGAAGCAAGAAAAATGAAAATCGACCGAAATTTTTCGGGTTAGGGGTCGATAAAGTCCAAAAATTTATCAGCGCCAGATCACAAATGTCGGCGCTGATGCGTTTCTCATATATTGGCAATAGGGAAATGTTCTTGACAACACTAGCGACTTGTTTGATGCATATTGTTATGCTATATCATTTAAAGGTCATGTTAGGTCGCCGAGGCCAAGTCAGGTCAAGTTCATGATAGGCTAATAGAACCAAACTTGGTCAACTGGAATGTGTCATAAATGCAAATGGCTGTCATGCGATTGATGTCACTTTACATTTTACTCCCTTTTCATCCAGAAATCTACTGTGTCATTGTGTGCCTAAGCGTTTCCATACTTTATTCACGTATTTCACTCCTTTCTTTGCGAAGCCGATTGTGCCGAGCCGCCCAACGGAGCAGTTGGGATGGGAGCCCGGTTCCGGTAACTGGAGTAGGTAATGACCTAATAAAGTGCTCGTATATAGGTGACCTGAGGTCAAATGGCGGATCTGACATCTGTATTGCATCATTAGTAATGTCCAAAACATCATTAATGCCAATTTTGGAGCAATTAAACACAACCACAGCGATCCATAACAATGACAACCAAGCCAAGCAAAACCAGAAAATTTTGTTATTTTGACCTCATTTGACCTTGAAGATATTGACCTAAGGTCATGAACTTTGCACACAATAGAGTTCACTATAATGCCCATCCACCCTGTGAATGTCGTTCCTCTAGCCTTCATAGGAGCTGAGATCTTAGGGGGGGGGGGGCGAAATCCGCACCCATCCAGTGCGCGTTATTTTCAGAGGCCCTCCAGGGCGCGTGTTAAAACATCTTTGCATTTGCATATTTAGGTAAGAATTCCTCGTTTTACCTCTATCATAGAATATGAATTCATATGATAGTTCTCTACACCACATGGCCACCGGCCCTATACTTTCGATCTCTATCGGTTTCCATTGATTTCTGGGTTGTGGCTAACATCGACACCGTTCTTCAGATTCGGCCTGCCTGCCTGGTTCTGTGTTCCTGGATAACGACTACTGCAACTCCTGCTATTGTAGTGATGCCGGGGTAGCTGGCTGCACAAACAAGGCGTGCATGGAAGGTAATATGATAGATGGGATAAATGATCATTGCTCCACTCCTGTGTCTTTGTCGATGAATATACTTCACATTGTTTAAAACATCTGATTGCATGGCAGGAAAATTATCCTTGTTATGGCTCCACCATGACCAGATGAGACATCCAAGAAATCCCATGATACTTCATGGTGTCATGCTGTCTTTTCCGTCGCGTAACTACATTATACGAAAGGATTTCTTCAAGTAATACGCTAATAATACGTATATATTCTTACAAGATGTGCACTTATGTAGGCCACCTATGGTGTAAGTCGCAGCTGTCTGTGACCGTAGCAGTGATGATATCCAGCGTTGTACAGTTAGCTGGGCTTAATCTCTGAATGTGAGAAATGGAAGCCTGTACAATCATTCAAGTTGTGATGACGGATTGTGTGATCCTTGGCTGTATTCCTGGCTTCCAATTGAACTTTTGCAACCACATTAACAGGCTTGCATGCAATGTCGTTGTTTTTCCAGGCTTCTCATGTGAACTCACAAGTGACCTCCAGATACACGGACATCATTTTCTCGAGCACTAAATATGTGTGGTATCGAATACCGCTTGAATCTGCGTCATCAGTTCACCGGTTCATTTGGTCATGGTGCGTCCTACCTAGGAGGGTGTATTAACTCCTTGACACCATTCTATGTTGCAGTGCCTCAATGTCAGTACGCACAGTCCTACATTGACGAGTGTGGCAACACGTGCGAGTGTCAGAAAGGCGTGTACGTCTGCACCCGCAAGGCTTGTCAGCCTGGACAAACACCCGAGAAGCCAGCCACCTGCTCCAACCCCTCTGACCTGCCACGCGTGCCGAATAGACGCGTCATCTGTCACGACGGCATTGTCAAGGTGCAAGATCTAGGTGAGCTATCATCTATGGCTTAACACATTTCATTTTATTTTTGATGGTCCGATGATTGTCCTCCAAGATGTCATCTTAGGCCAAAGATGAAAGCATTTCGGTCCTACAGTGAGGTATATATATATATATATATATATATATATATATATACCATCTATGTTTCAATTTAGTTGTAATGTTCTCAGCCTTCTGTGGTGGCAGCTTTGAAAGACATCCTGCCCAACGGAAAATTGGGACCCTAGGAATGGTGGATTCGCACCGGCCCGGTTCACGTTTCACATGGCTGCTACACAACCACTTAGGTCGAGAGCCATAAATATGCACGTTTTGAAACGAATATCGGCCTCTGGTTCCATTAAGTTACCGAGAAAAACACCGAGCATTACGTTACGCGTGGCAGCAATAGCCATACCGAGCAAACAGCAAACAAGCCCCCCCCTGCTCCAACCCCTATGACCTACTAGGCCTGCCGAATAGACGCGTCATCTGCCACGATGGGATCACCAAGATACAAGAGCTAGGTGAACTATCATCGATGCCTTCTGGCATTGTGATGGTGGAACTTGGCACATTTGACTTTTTTAATGGTCCGATGACTTTCCTCGGCGATGTCATCTTAGGCTAAAGATGAAAGCATAAGGCGAGGCATATATAAATATATATATATATATATATATATATATATATATATACATCCATCTATGTGTGAATTCAGTTGGAATGTTCTCAGCCTTCAGCGGTGACAGCATTGAAAGACATCCTGCCAAGCGCATCATTGGGACCCTATCAATGGTGGATTCGCACCGGCTTGCTTGACGTTCCGCATGGTTGCTCCACAACCACTTAGGCTGAGAGCTGTAAGCCTGCAGCCGTCGAGATTCGTTTCAGTGTGCACGTTTTGAAACTAATGTCGGCCTCTGCTCTGGTTCAATTAAGTCGCAGAGAAATGGGCTCCTCGCCGATGCCCCAGTTGTCGACAACAGACGGCTTTTATCTTGTGCGTATCATATGGGTGCATAGCTGGACTTCTACGCCAGAAAGATATCTTTTAGGTCCAGATGGCGCTCAACACTGAATATTGTGAGTTTGCTTTGCAATGGATATTTCAAAGTTCGTCTACCACTCTGGACATCCCTGCTTCTGACGAGCTTGCTGAAGGCTTGCAGAGTCATTAGCATCACCAGTTATGGTATTGCGATGGATGTTAAAACCCGATATTCGTATCACAAAACGGCAATATCTCCATGTTTATGGCGTTAATTTCAATTGAGCAGTGCACAGGATCAAGCATTGCTGCAACAACATGCAACAATATTTTATACAAAATGTCCGTAATCTGAGTACGTTCTGAGATTACAAACGCCTTTGGTACATGAGTAATATTTATGCTTCTGGCATAGGCTTGAAAATGCAAGGACGATTTTTTGCAGTGTGCCGAAGTGCTGATTATCTATGAATAAGCTGACTTGGCATTTGGTGCTTCTATGCCGAGTAAAATGCACATTCAAGTGAAGAATTTTTCGTTTTAGCTGCGTTTGCTACTACACACAGTTCCTGCCGGTTAAACGTGCTTTAGCAGACGTCCTAGTTTAACTCTGCACACCAAAAAGCAGGATGGGGACAGTGTGAGTGGTGTTCTGGGCTGTGTTTAGCATCCACACCTTCCAACAGATGCCAACTGCCTACCTGATTCCGTGTTTCTGGATCAAGATTACTGCAACTCGTGCTCGTGTGGTCCCACCGGGAAAGTCAACTGCACACTCGGAGTCTGCCCCGAAGGTAGCCTGCAATGCATGTGCATTGTTTCATTCCGTCACTTGGGCGTATGGGTGCATATGGGTACCATTCACATCTAACAGCTTTCCTTAGGTGCTATATCAGGCATGCTTGCTTTCGATTTGTAGTAGCTTGCTGTGATGTTGCTCACTTTGCTCTCTTGACACTGTCCTATGTTGCAGTACCTCAATGTCAGTACGGCCCGTCCTACATTGACGAGTGTGGCAACACGTGCGAGTGTCAGAACGGTGTGTACGGCTGCACCCGCAAGGCGTGCAAACCCGGACAAACACCCGAGAAGCCAGCCACCTGCACCAGCCCCTTTGACCTGCCACGCATGCCAAATAGACGGGTGATGTGCCACGAAGGCATCGTCAAGTTGCAAGATCTAGGTGAGCCGACATCGATGCTTCCTGACGTTGTGCTTGTGGAGCCTAGCATGCCTAGTCTTTACAACATTAACGTTGATTGTTCGGTGACGAATGCACTTGAGCTAAATGAAGACATGTCCCGAGGATCTAGTAATTCGATGTTCGACTGCGTTTGAATTTTTAACATTCCTTGTTGGCTTCGCATTGCTCGTACATTTTATTGCATAAGAATAGCGTTCATATAGTTGTTACCTAGACAGTTCCCATTGATTTCTGAGTTGTGGCGAACATCAACACCTTCCGTCAGATTCGGACTGCCTGCCTGGTTCTGTGTTCCTGGATAACGACTACTGCAACTCCTGCTATTGTGACGCCGGGGTAGCTCGCTGCACAAACAAGGCGTGCATGGAAGGTAATATGGCATATATAGGATAGATGCGCATTGCTCACTTCTGTCTCCTTGTCGATGACTACACTTCACGGTGTTTAAAACATCTGATTGCATGGTATGCATATCATTCTTGTTATCGCTTCATCATGACCACCTGATATATCGAAGTAATCCCGTGATACGTCATGTTGTCCTGCTGGCTTTTTCGTCACGCAACTACATTATATGAAAGCATTTCTTCAAGAAATACGCTAATAGTATGTATCTATTCTTTCAAGATGTGTACTTGTATAGGCCATTTATGGTGTAAGTCGCAGCTGTCTGTGACCGTGGCAGTGATGATGTTCAGCGCTGCGCAGTTAGCTGGGCTTAATCTCTGGATGTGAGAAATGAAAGCCTGTACGTCCATTCAAGGTGTGGTGATGGGTCTTTGGCTGGATCCTTGGCTGTATTCCTGGCTTCAATTGAACTTTTGCAACCACCTTAACAGGCTTGCATATGCAGTGTTGTTATTTTTCCAGACTTCTCATGTGACCTCACCGGTGACCTCCAGATACACGGACACCATTTTCTCCAGCACTAAATATATGTGGTATCGAATACCGTCTGATTGTGCGTCATCAGTTCACCGGTTCATTTGGTCATGGTGCGTCCCACATATGTAGGTGTATTAACACTCTTGACACCATCCTATTTTGCAGTGCCCCAATGTAAATACGGACCGGCATACATTGACGAGTGTGGCAACACGTGCGAGTGTCAGAAAGGCGTGTACGTCTGCACTCGCAAATACTGCCAGCCTGGACAAACACCCAGGAAACCAGCCACCTGCTCCAACCCCTTTGACCTGCCACGCGTGCCGAATAGACGCGTCATCTGCCACGACGGGATTGTCAAGTTGAAAGATTTAGGTGAGCTATGAACGATGCTTTCTTACAATGTGGTGGTGGAACTTATCAAATGAGCACATTTAATGGCACCGATGATTCTTCTCTAAGATCTCATTTTAAGTTAAAGATGGAAGCATTTCGGTCCTACAGTGAGGAATATATCCACTTATGTCTGAATTCGGTTGGAATGTTTTCAGCCTTCAGTTGTGGCAGCATTGAAAGGCATCCTGCCCGGCAAAGCATTGGGACCCTATGAATGGTGGATTCGCACCGGTCCACTTGACATTTCGCATGGTTAGCATACAACCACTTTGGCTGAGCTGTAAAACTCCAGCTGTCGAGATTAGTTCCATTCTGCACGTTTTGAAACTAATATCGGCCTCGGATTCCATTGAACCGTCCCGTCTCGGAGGGGTCTTCAACCGCCCCTCAGGTTTTTCGCGGACAGTGAACGAATGGCGCGCGGGAGCGCGCCAAAATTTGGCGTACTTTTTCCCACATCAATGCAGTTTCAAAATTTTGAAGTCGTGTCATCTAGGTCGACGAGTTAGTCAAGGTGAAGTGAGGTCACCTCCAAAAACGTTCAACCAGTCGTCATGCTTTAATGGATACAGATATTTTAATGCAAATTTCAACGCTTGCTTATCTTGAGGGATGCAACAAATTTTGTCAGTGAAATATTTATTTTTTCGTTATACATTGGAACTTTGTATATGTGCATATTGCAGTTCAAATCGAATATGTTGTCTAAAGTAAGCATTTTTAATGATGGCAAGTTGACTTCCAATAACCTTTCTTGGTGCCCTGTATCCATTAGAAAAGGGAAATTAAAGATAACTTGAAAACACAAGATATTGAAATTTCAGTATATATATATTTTTTTTTTTTCGGGGGGGATTGTACGGCCCGGGTCGATTTCGCTATCCTTTTCTCATTCCAAATAATTTTGCGTTTTTCAAATATCCCGAAAAAGAACTCCCCAGAGCAAAACACATAATGTATGTCGTGAAAAGTCGTGACAATCTAGCCCCCTAGTGACGTCACTTTTGAGGCGGAAATTGTTTTTGGGGGGTGGATTCGAACACTACTCGTCAAGCGCTGTCCGATGACACCTCTTAACACGCGCCTTGGAGGGCCTCTGAAAATAACGCGCCCTGGAGAGGGGGCGGATTCCGCCGCCCCATACTATCTCAGCTCCTATGAAGGCTAGAGGAACGACATTCACAGGGTGGATGGGCACAATAGTAACCTCTATTGTGTGCAAAGTTCATGACCTTAGGTCAATATCTTCAAGGTCAAATGAGGTCAAAATAGCAAAATTTTCTGGTTTCGCGTGGCTTGGCTTGCCATTGTTATGGATCGCTGTGGTTGTGTTAAAATGCTCCAAAATTGGCATTAATGATGTTTTGGACATTACTATTGATGCAATACAGATGTCAGATCCGCCATTTGACCTCAGGTCACCTATATAGGAGCACTTTATTAGGTTATTACCTGCTCCAGTTACCGGAACCAGGCTCGCATCCCGACTGCTCCGTTGGGCGGCTCGGCACAATCGGCTTCGCAAATAAAGGAGTGAAATACATGAATAAAGTATGGAAATGCCTAGGCACACAATGACAAACAGTAGATTTCGGGATGCATAGGGAGTAACATGTAAAGTGATATCAATCGCATGACAGCCATTTGCATTTATGACACATTCCAGTTGACCAAGCTTGGCTCCATTAGCCTGTCATGAACTTGACCTGACTTGACCTCGGCGACCTAACATGACTTTTAAATTATATAGCACAACAATATGCATCAAACAAGTCACTAGTGTTGTCAAGAACACTTCCCTATTGCCAATATACGGGAAGCGCATCAGCGCCGATTTTTGTGGTCTGGCGCTGTGAATTGTTTTTAATTTAACGGCCCCTAACTTGAAGACGTCTCAGCCGATTTCCACTTTTCTTGCTTTAAACAATGCGCCGCCCATTTCTAAGCAGGTACGCGATAAATGTGGTGTATATCGGCCGGTACAATATGGAGTTATGTATGAAAAATCGGAAGGATGGGCGGATTTCGCCATACCCCCTTTAGGGCGTGTGTTAACCTGTTATGAACTTGACCTGACTTGACCTCGGTGACTTGACATGACTCTGGAATAATGTAGCATGACAATGTATATCAAACAAGTCGCTAGTTTTGCCAAGAACACTTCCTTTTTGCTAATATACCGGAAGCGCATTAGCGACGATATTTGTGATCTGGCGCTAGGAAATTTTTTTGACTTTAGCGACCCTTAACTCGAAAAAGTTTCGGTCCATTTTCATTTGTCTTACTTCAAACAACGCGCCGGTCATTTATTGGCAGGTAAACAAACAATGGCGCATATCTGCCGGTAAAATCTGGAGTTATCTACGAAAAACCGGAGGGGTGGGCGGATTTCGCCCCCCCCTCCAGGGCACGTGTTAATTTTCGTGCGACGATTAGTTTGGATTTTAGAGGGGGTTACCATCCGCCCCCCCCCCCCGAGACGGGGTGTGAGGATCTGACCGGAAGGACGGCGAGGGTTAACTCGCGCCCTGGAGGGGTGTAGGAGCGAAGTCCGTCCACCCCTCCGATTTTTCGTCCATAACTCCATATTTTACTGGCTGAAATACGCCATGTATGCGTGGCTGCTTAGAATGACCAGCGCGTTGTTTTAAGCAAGAAAAACGAAAATTGTCCGAACATTTGGGTTGAGTTATTGGCCGTTAAATACACTTTAGAAAATCGCAACGCCCGACAAAAATCGGCGTCGATGCGCTTGGATTATATTGGCAAAAGGGAGGTGTTCTTGGCAACACTAGCGACTTGTTTGATGTATATTGCTATGTTATATATTTTCAAAGTCATGTTATGTCACCGAGGTCAAGTCAGGTCAAGTTAATGACAGGCTAATGGAACGAAACTTGTGAACTGTAATGTTGTCATAGATGCAGATGACTGACATGCGATTGATGTCACTTTGCGTGTTACTCCCTACGCATATTGAAGACTAATATTTGCCGTTGTGTACCTAAGCGCTTCCATACTTTATCCATGCACTTTACTCCTTTCTTTGCTAAGGCGATTGTGCCGAGCCAACCAACGGAGCAGTCGGGCGGGCGGCCCGGTTCCGGCAACTGGAGCAGTTTCCGGAAACCTGATTGTGCTTTTATATATGCGACCGGTTGCCAAATGCCGGATCTAGCATCTGCATAGCATCTGCGTGCGCGGATATCGTTATCATTGAGCTGGGCGGTGCCTAGCCCGTCGGCCCTACCTTGCAGCCAGTGCAGGTATGTAAGCCACTGCACGGGGAGGGAGGGGAAAAAGTATGCACGATAGTCGGCGATCGCCGTCACGCCGCGCACGTAGTTGGCCACGCAGGTGGGCGGGGCCCTGGCGCGGTCGGTCGTGTTAGCCCGGGCGAGGTGCAGCTGGGGGTACAGTACGTCTTCCACTGCGACCACGCGGTCTCGCCTCTTCAGCTCGTCTAAGAGGGGCGCCCCACGGTGGGAGCTTGAGAAACCTTGGCGGATCCGGGCGCTCAGAGGCGAATGGGACCGAGCTGAAGTCAGTGACCTCGCCAGGTCCTGATGGGCCCGGGAGGGGCGATTGTCGCGCGGAGGAGTCGACGTCCGAGCAGTCCCGGACGCGTCGGAGACCGTGCTGGAGCCGCTACTACTTGTGGACACGTCCGGGATGGATGGCCCAACGATGGAGCGCCGCCGTTTAGCGACGGGTCGTCCGCGTTGAAGCGTGGCAGGAGGCACGGGCAGGGAGGGCGGGCCGCCGTCGGGTTTGCCACCCCGAGACTGGGACGCAGACTGGCGCCGTCGTGCCGCAGGCGGCGCAGTCGGTGTCGCGCGGGGCCGTGCGGTGCGGATGGTGGTTGTGGCCTTAGCTAGAGACCCTGCCAGGAGGGAACATGTGTCAAGTACTGGCGGTCGGTGTGTCTTGGCCGCGATCATACATGGTCAGGTCAGGGGGACCTTAACGCTGGCGTCTGCGGGCGACCAGGACCGGGTGTCTGATCTGGCCCGGGGACCGCAACGGTGTATGGGTGGAATTTGACAATCGTCTTTTAGAGAGAACACAAAAAACGCTCAGAGACATGTGCTTTAAAACCATGAATATTTCCAGAACCAGAAAGGGTATTTCTCGAACGTCGTACGGGGCTGATAGGACTCTGCGCATGCTTTACCGCAGTCTGATTCGTTCCAAACAGGACTATGCATGTCTTATATATGGCGGTACGTGTGCTACCACTAAACGTATTTTACACCCAACACACCACGCAACATTGCGAATAATTACTGAAGCATTTCGCACCTCTCCCACGATCAGCATATTGGCAGATGCCCATGAACCACCATTAGGCATGAGACGAGAAATGCTGGGACGGCGCTACGCGTGCAAGATGCGTCAGTTCCCGACACATCCATCATATAAGGCTGTTTTTATCGGGATATACATGCAGTCCTTCGCGGCAAAGTGAGGACGCGAACAGCTTACTGTGTGAGAATGAGGACGCTCCTGAAACAGACGAGAAATCGACGGCAAGGAATTAGGCAAAATGAACAAATAACGACTCCCCAATGGAAGCTGATCTCTCTCTCTCTCTTTATCGACATCGTTCTCACTGCTGTCAGAAAAAGGGATATTACCAAAGGTTGAGATACTAGCTTGTTCATTAGAACACATCTCCTCAGCATGCCGTGGCTACATTGTCACATGCACAGATAGCTCGAAGATTGATACCGACGTGGGTAGCGCTTTCGGGAGAGGATCCATCACGAGATCCTTCTCCCTGCTTTCACATGCTACTGTCTTCACGGCGGAGTTGATTTCCGTTAGCAAAACCCTTGCATACATCAATGTCGACGACGAGGATTTCCATGTCATTCTGACAGATTCTCTTAGCAGACTTTTGGCATTGCGCAGTTTTAGCGAACAACATGTCATTGTACGGAAAATGTTATATTCACTTGCTTCAGCACGCCGTATGGGAGAACAGGCAACACTTTGCTAGATTCCAGCGCATGTCGGAATCCATGGTAATGAACTGGCGGGTCAGGGTGCAAGGCGTTCAGGAAATGCACCATGTGGTCGCATACTTCCACTTCCCGCTAGTGACCACTACCCAGCTATTTCATTATATCTTCTTTCTTCTTAGACAGGGGCAAGACAGATGGAGTCAAGTGAAATCCAACATATTGAAACAGATTAAATCATACTTAGCGCCATGGCCCTAGTCCTTCACTCAGAGAAGAAGAGACGAGGTAGCCCTGTGTCGCATTAGAGTTGGACACACACTATGGAAACAGGTATTTGTTGTGCGGGGATGAAAGGCCCAAATGTATGAGGTGTGACAAGGTGTGTTGCTGTTTTGCCCGAACTAAACGGAGGAACGCAGGCGCCATTTCGGACATAATTCGAACACTGAGGCTGGTGGACCCACGCGGTGATGATTCGTGAATTGTGCAAATTAGAACAGTTTTTACTTTCGTGCTGAAGTAGGTTTCTAAATAATATACACACCTGGGTAGATATTGAAACAATCAGAAATAGTCATATATTTTTTGCTCTCAGGACATGAAAACTGAATTAATCTTGTTATGGGTACAAAATAACGCAGTTATGGTTGGCGAAAACAAAAACTCTATTAAACAAACGAATCAAACGTGCTCTAATAGACGTCCTAGATCAACTGTGCACCCAAAAAGGCAGGATGGGGCCAGTGTGAGTGGTGTTCTGAGCTGTGCTTAGCATCCACGCATTCCGACCAACAGATGCCACCTGCTTGCCTGGCTCCGTATTTCTGGATCAAGAATACTGCAACTCCTGCTCGTGTGGTCCCACCGGGATAGTCGGCTGCACACTCAAATTATGCCCCGAAGGTAACCTGCAATGCATGTGCATTGTATCATTCCGTCACATCGGCATTTGGATGTACATGGTTCCTATTCACACCATCCAGCTTCCGTTAGGTACTACATCAGGCATCCTTGCTTTCGGTCTGTGGTAGCTCGCTGGAATATTGCTGTCTTTTTCGTTCACCGCACTAGTTATCTACCGATGCACGCACACCATTTTCTTGAAATTTAATCTTTGTGGGATCGGGTACCGTTTGATTCTGCGCCAATGGTGTTCATTTTCGTTATGGTCCATCCTACTTGTCAGGTGTATTAACTCGCTTGGCACTGTTCCTATGTTGCAGTGCCTCAATGTCAGTACGGCCCGGCCTACATTGACGAGTGTGGCAACACGTGCGAGTGTCAGAACGGTGTGTACGACTGCACCCGCAAGGCGTGTCAGCCTGGACAAACACCCGAGAAGCCAGCCGCCTGCTCCAACCCCTTTAACCTGCCACGCGTGCCAAATAGACGCGTCATCTGCCACAACGGGATTGTCAAGTTACAAGATCTAGGTGAGCGAACATGGATGCTTCCTGACGTAGCGCTTGTGGAGCTTAGCATGCCTAGTCTTTAAAATATTGACGTAGATTGTCCGTTGATGAGTGCATGTAAGCTAAATCCTGAATATCCCCAGGATATAGAGATTCGATGTTCGACTGCGTGTGATTTCATAACATTGATAGTTGGTTTCGCAATGCTCGTTAATTGTATTGCACAACAATAGCGTTCATATAATTGCTACCAAGACAGTTTCAATTGATTTCTGAGTTGTGGCTAACATCGACACCTTCCTTCAGATGCGGCCTGCCTGCCTGGTTCTGTGTTCCTGGATAAGGACTATTGCAACTTCTGTTATTGTAGTGATGTCGGGATAGCTGGCTGCACAAACAAGGCGTGCATGGAAGGTAATATGGCATAGATGGAATGGATGCGCATTGCTCCACTTCTGTCTCTTTGTCGATGAATATACTTCACGGTGTTTAAGACATCTGACAGCATGGTGTGCATATCATCCTTGTTATCGCTCCGCCATGACCAGCTGAGATATCGAAGTATTCCCGTGATACGTCATGTCCTGCTGGCTTTTTCGTCGCGCAACTACATTATATGAAAGCATTTCTTCAAGAAATACGCTAATAGTACGTATTTATTCTTTCACGATGTGTACTTGTATAGGCCATTTATGGTGTGAGTCGCAGCTGTCTGTGACTGTAGCAGTGATGATGTTCAGCGCTGCGCAGTTAGCTGGGCTTAATCTCTGGATGTGAGAAATGAAAGCCTGTACAACCATTCAAGGTGTGGTGACGGGTCTTTGGCTGGATCCTTGGCTGTATTCCTGGCTTCTAATTTAACTTTTGCAACCACATTAACAGGCTTGCATATGCAGTGTTGTTATTTTTCCAGACTTCTCATGTGACCTCACCGGTGACCTCCAGATACACGGACATCATTCTCTCGAGCACTAAATATGTGTGGTATCGAATACCGTCTGATCGTGCGTCATGAGTTCACCGGTTCATTTGGTCATGGTCCGTCCCACATAGGCAGGTGTATTAATACTCTTGACACCATCCTATTTTGCAGTTCCCCAATGTGAATACGGACCGGCATACATTGACGAGTGTGGCAACGCGTGCGAGTGTCAGAAAGGCGTGTACGTCTGCACTCGCAAATACTGCCAGCCTGGACAAACACCCAGGAAACCAGCCACCTGCTCCAACCCCTTTGACCTGCCACGCGTGCCGAATAGACGTGTCATCTGCCACGACGGGATTGTCAAGTTGCAAGATCCAGGTGAGCTATCATTGATGCCTTCTGACAACGTGATAGTGGAACTTAACACACGAGTATAGTTAATGGCACCGAAGATTCTCCTCTAAAATGCAATTGTATGTTAAAGATGGAAGTATTTCGGTCCTACAGTGAGGAATATATCCACCTATGTGTGAAATATATTGCAATGTTTTCAGCCTTCAGTGGTGGCAGTATTGAAAGGCTACCTGCCCAGCGCAGCATTGGGACCCTAGGAATGGTGGATTCGAACCGGCCCACTTTACGTTTCGAAAGGTTGCTATACAACCACTTAGGCTGAGCTATAAACCTGCAGCCGTCTACATTAATTTCATTGCGCGCATTTTGAAACTAATATCGGTATGGGGTTCCATTACCACGAGCCCTCGAGGGAGGGGGGGGACGAGACCCGTCCACCCCTCAGATTTTTCGTCTGTAACTCCAGATTTTGCTGGCTGAAATACGCCATTGTTTGCGTACCTGCTTAGAAATGACCGGTGCGTTGCTTAAGGCAAGAAAAACGAAAATCGCCCAAACGTTTGGGCTGAGTGATGGGCCGTTAAGCAAATTAAAAAAGCGTAGCGCCCGACAACAAAAATCGGCGCTGATGCGCTTGCAGTATATTGACAAAAGGGAAGTGTTCTTGGCAACACCAGCGACTTTTTCACGTGTGTTACTAGGCTATGTGTTTTCAAAGTCATGTCAAGTCGCCGAGGTCAAGTCAGGTCAAGTTCATGACAGGCTAATGGAACCAAACTTGGTCAACTGGAATGTTGTCATAAATGCAAATGACTGTCATGCGATTGATGTCACTTTGCATGCTTCTCCCTACACATCCTGAAAACTACTGTTTGCCATTGTGTACCTAATCGCTCCCATACCTTATCCATGTACTTCACTCCTTTCTTTGCTAAGGCGATTGCGCCGACCCGCCCGATGGAGCAGTCGGGCGGGCGGCCCGGTTCCAGTAATTGGAGAAGGTAATGACCTGATAAAGTGCTTTAATATATGTAACCTGTGGTCAAATTCCGGGTATGCCACCAAATGCCACCAAATGCCACCAAAGCTGACCATTAACATTACAATCGTCTGCTGTGCTGAGGTCCTTCACATGTATCCTCTTTGCATTTCCATGTTAGTCTCCTTTGGATATTGCACTGAGTGGTCCACACAGCAGCATTTGCATCATTTAACAAAAATAAACCTAGCATATGTACCTTTATGAGCTGGAATTGATTCCCTGTGCCCATGGGTGTGGATATGTATGTATATGTAATTGCATATGCGGGTATGTGCATATGTGCATGTGCAGGTGCCTATTTACATCCATGAATGCCATGGCATCCTTTCTCACCGGGATGCAGATCCACCATCTGGCTGTTGACTTTAGGCTGGATCTCCAAATCAACCAACTACCTAGATGTGGCTACCTACCTACCTACCAATTTATCCTCTTCCAGCATCTGTTCTGTCATCTCATTACAATCCTATTACATACATCCTACCATGCTGTTATGATAGAGTAGCATTAGTACGCAATTACCTCCTACCTACCCAGGTGCATGGGTGACCAGAAATATTATTACAAATCAAGTCATCATCATTAGCAAGTTCACTTAAGCATGTTAGCCTGAACAGGTGACCACTTGCCCATTTACCTGAGTGGGATATCATTCATTAAATCATTCCTACATACCACACAATAAAACAGAGCACTTCATGGCAATACCTAGCAACTGCCTAATTTACTGTAAAGCCAACCAATCACGACTATGAATGGGTATAAACAGCACTCCTGCATACGACCTTGGAACACCCCATCCGTATATATCGCCTTGACCCCATCAATGAAACTCCTCGCTTACAAATACTGCGCACGTGTAATGAAAATATGAAAAACTGCAACATCTATTATATTATTCAGCTTCGCAATCAGATAGCCCCAAAACTATTATTCAGCTTTGCAATCAGAGAACTGCAAACAACTTTATGAATATCACTTCACTTTGTTTGTCAAATCACTTCCTAAAAACTATATTCTAAGGCGCTAGCCATTACCAATTTTATTTAGATGCAATTTATTTAAAAGCCACCCTCTATGCTCAACCAGACGGCGACAAAAATGAACAAGAAATATTTGTTGAATGTTTGAATGCTTGAAAAAAGAACACGAAACGCGTATGACTCGGTTTGTAACTAGAATGAAATGAAAACCAAAATAAATTTTTTTTTAATCAATGGACCGTAAAAACATATTGATTTATATACATGTTTCTTTCTTTCTTTTCTTTTTTCCTTGTGACACCCCAGTCTGGGTCCAGATGAGAAAAAGGTGAAAAAATATACTGGTATCGGAATCAGGTTAATTAGGTGAAGCAGAAAACTGAGACAAGGTAAGGTAGGAATCTGAGGAGTATTACGGTGACCGGAGATATATATCAAGGGCAGGCCAGTTTTCTCAACTACTTAAAACAGGGACTGGGAGTTGAATTTTCTGCATGTGAAAACACCCTAAGACAATACTTCAAAGCTAACTTAGAGCAGACGTGGAGGGGGATTTTCCATAATACACTTAAATATTAGGTCTATCAAGAATAAATTTGACGACTTAAAAAACTTTTTAGCTACAACAGGAATCAACTGGTCAGTCATATGTTTATCTGAAACATGGCTTCCCTAGAAAAAATTTCATTAGGAATTTTCTAATGGTCTTTCCCCTTGGAAATTGGAACATTCCGAATGGTCTGATGGTACCTAATGGCACCTAATGGTCCTAATGGTACCTAAGGGTCCTGATGGTACCTAATGGTCCTGATGGTACCTAGTGGTCCTGATGGTTCTAATGGTACCTAATGGTCCTAATGGTACCTAATGGTCCTGATGGTACCTAATGGTTCTAATGGTACATAGTGGTTTCCTGTTGATTCCTGTGATCCTAATGGACCCTCATGCTCCCAATATCCCCTGGTGGTTTTTAGTGGTCTGAATGGTGGGCTTTCCAGCAGAAATATATATTGATATTGGGAACAGTTTTTGGATGTTTACCCTCGATGTATCAATCGTGGTACGAATTCCCTTGTTTTATTTCATGCCTAAAGGTAACACGCAACGCTATGACTCTTGCAGCGTTTTGCCGTAGCTGTTGCACACACACCTACATATAAGTAAACATTTCTCAACACTGCGCCGCCTGATGCAATGCACCACGTTAAAATCAGGCGTTAATCAGGTCCATAAATCAATGCCAACTACTGGAAGTGTCGGGTTTTGCTTTCATACTTATTGATAGGGGTTCACGCAGTAGCCATACTTTTGAAACCATCAGTATGGGAGTCAGCTACGGAATCGAACAGTGCCAAAGTTCTGCGCACAGCACAGTAAAGTTATACTAGCTTCCAACGATATATTCCACAACATACGGATGGATGGCATGAATTGCGGTCTTTTCCTATCACAACCAGGCCAAAATCAAGGCGTGTGGCACGACTACTGGGCGCGAGAAGCGGAGTGACCGCGGCTCAGTTTCTTTCTGCATTTCTTGTGCAGCAGGATACTTCGGTTTTCTGCGCAGGTCGTGTTTTTTATTCAGGAACTTGGACACCTTTCGTTCCACAAGCGCTATGTAGTCAACCGATCTCCCGGTCGGCTGCAGGTGTCTTTTTAGTTCATCTGTGGAGAACATTTCGCCTGAAACATAATATGATATATAAACTGTACGGCCATCAATGCATATGCAATTAAGTGTTGTTAATCCAGGGTTCATAACCTGGAGTTCATAACGTTTCAACCAAAGATCTGCCTTCATAACGTTTACAAGGGCGATCACGTTAAGGAATGAAACTATGACTGCACCCACGTTGGAACTTACAAAAACAAAACACTAACATATATAGCCTATAAACAAATGAAATTTGAAAAGGGCCAATACGCCATCCGTAAATGGGACCACGGGACTATTCCATTAATCTACAGTGAGGAAGAAGATCGGAGAGGTTCGGGGAGACTCGAACGGGAAATGAATGGAACAGCGGGCAGACATTTGGGGATATATGAACTAATGAGCTGCTTACGGACTGATCTCATCTCCCAATATTACTCTGGGTTTGTTGGGTCTTGATTCATTCTCACCTTGTCCTTGAACAGCAGCGGGCACTTCGTGCTGTAATGCATGGTTCAGCTCCTGCAGCTGCTTGGCATAATCCTGAAGAGCCTCTTTGTTGCTCTCGAGGAGGGTGACCTGCTGCTTCAGCTGAGTAACCTCCTCATTCTGCTTTGACATCTCTTTCTGCAGGAGTCTGAACTTCTTATTCCTACCAGAAATTGATTATTTGGGTTTATGGACAGCAGGGTCATTTGGCGCCCAGTACCTATTAGATACACAACATTAGTAATGTCATTGCGATAAAGGACCTAGTATCATTTGAAGACATGGGATAGTGAGGATGGAAACTTCCAGGAGAAATTAGTATTAAAGGTGAAAGTAATCAAACATCCTTCCTCACAGCCATACAAGTGTTATATATTGTGATGGGTTATTGCTAATTTCCCTTGATTCTGGGGTCCTTGCTTCGATACAACTTGGCGATGCCCCCAAATTAACAACTTCCATCCATCCAAAAAATATGATGACCCCATGAATCAGCATATCTCTCTCTTGAGTTATGTGGACGACTATGAATCCACATACACACGACACGCACACTGTACACTAGTAAAGTGTAAATTAACACTTTACATGGCTGCGGCAAACACAATCAGCTGGCTACATTTGCTAGTGACCAGCAAATTATAGTTCGTTTTCTCTACTTACCTTCAGGAAATACTGTACATGAATTATATATATTGGTGTCTAAGCCAGATGAAAGTTGAAATACTTCGTGTAGAAATGAAGTGATTATTGTACTGAAGTCATATTTTGAGAGGAAAGTGGTATCAAGATGAAACGCAATGATCTTTTCTCCATCCAGTTGTATATTTGGAGCATATCTGAACTTCTTCATTGCAAGCGTATTTAAGAAGCATCACAACTTATGATGATGAAGTGGGGTTTAGGGGCGCGTCGACTGCTATGGTCATTTTTCGCTCATAAGCATCACAATTTAACATTGGTGAACTATGTTCAGACATTCCTTAGTACCTGCTGATCCTTTGAAACCACTACTGGTTAAATACCCTTTTTTAAATTTTAATTAAATATACTTACTTGGCTTGTTTTTCCAGTGGTTGATGGATATCATTTGGAAGTACAGAGATGCCACCAGATACCTTCATCAGAGGCAGCATAGCACCTTTTGGCGAACTGATCAGTCTCGTCAGGCTGGAGCTGCTGCTGCAGAATATACACAAATAATTACAATCAGGCAGATTAGTGAGCTATTAAGGTTTTTGGTGCACCAACAGCTCTGGCTATATACCCAGTACTCATGATTATCACGCATTTCACGACTGCAACAGCAATGATGCATCAAGATTCTGTAAAAATAGCCAACACACAAAAAGGAACTGGTATGCTGATGTGCAGAAAGGAACATTGAAAACAAAATTTTAGCAGAATACACCACATAGTCACAGCATCCTTGTGATATGTCCACTCAATGAAGCTAGCATAGATGGCATACAGTGGGAGGAGAATCAATGAATATCTAATCATATCTCACATACATCTTACTTTAGGGTACATATTTATATTATCACAAAAAGCTTGATGCAATTGTAATGTTGAAAATATTTTGCTTGGTCTTTTGAATGTATCTCAGAGTCACCTTTGACATGATCAGTGCTTTGTATTTTGATAGACAAAGGTGGATTGCTTACAAACACCACCATCTTTTTGTGCTTTATGCACCAAACGTGATATGGGAGACATACAAAAGGTAGGTGTTCAGTAAACAGAAGTGTTCAGGACCCCTTTCCCCAAGGTGGAAGTGGGGGCATCTAAACATGTGCAGTTTACTGAACACCTACCTTTGGACGTCCACAGCATCCTGTTCAGAGAGTAAATAAAGAAGATGGCAGTATTCATGAGGAATGGACCTTTCTCTACTGAAATATGAAAGTCTGACCACATAGTTCTACTAATTCTTTGCTCATGGAGCTAGAAGTTCGCAGGCGCCATGGCTTCCGATAGCAGTGAGCTTGAAAAAAAACACAAGGAAATTACCTGTTTTTTGTTTGCAACTGCACCAGTAGTTATATTCTGTAGTGGCTATTAATGACTAGTATCACAACAATTGCAGTGAAGTAATCCTGGACAACCACGTCTCCATGTTTGGAATATGGCACACCGCTAAGAAATTATGATGATTTTCAAGGATGCTTTTTTCAAGCGGTTGAATAATTTCATCAAAAGGAACCTTTTGAACATTGGATAGCTTGTTCATTTTCATATTTAGTACACCGTGCAATTACCGGTTCAACCACACAGAATCAGCCGTAGTTATTTGTTGCATGGCGTCTTAAGTGTTCAGATGTACATAAATCTTCCCAAATGTACATAAATCAGTAGTGTTTTGCACTAGGTGCCAAAGGCAAGCGATTTGTCATGTGATCGTTGCCAGAAGTTAGTGGTCTTGTTTAAGAAACACTATCAAATGAAACGTATGCAAAAAACCATACCGACATTACCACTTACCATCCAGTTTTAGTACTTGTGCTGTACAACGGTCCCCTTGATCCGCCGCAAGCCTCTCCACATGACCCGGACTGGCGCAGATGGACGTAATTCGTACTTATTCCTAGGTCCGAAGTCCTGTATATCACTAATGTGAAGTACCTTTCTCAAATTATCTTTTACGTCCGACATGCATGCATAAATGGCAAATCACCGTGGTCGGTGCTTCAAAGAAAACCAAACAACTCCAGACCAGCGAACCTCCAACAGCAACCGCACAAACCGCCACTAGAGGAAATTGGCATGCCAGTGATGGATAAATATATGCGCAATAGAGGTGGATATGTGAAAATAGGCGGTTCCGTAAATCCACTTTTCGCCTGATAACGAAATATCCTAGCATAGCTGAAATGTGTTTCAATTATTTCAATTAAATTAAATTCTTCCAATTATTTCAAACCTGTATTTAAAGAAACATAATTATTTGATTATATTCCTAATGGTCCTGATGGCACCTATTGGTCCTAATAGTTCCTAGTGGTCCTAATGGTGCCTAGTGGTCCTAATGGTACCTAGTGGTCCTAACAGTTCTGATGGTACCTAATGGTCATAATGGTGCCTAGTAGTCTTAATGGTTCCCTAAGTCCAAAAATAAGCAAACGCAGAAAGTTTCATTAAAATATCTGCATCAGTTAAAGCTTGACGATTGGTTGAACGTTTTTTAAGGTGACCTCACTTGACCTAGACTAACGCGTTGACCCTAGATGACCTGACTTCAAAAGTTTGACACAACATACCTAATTGATGTGGGAAAATGCATGCCAAATTTCGGCGCGTTGCCGCGATAATGAATTTCACTATCCGCGAAAAACCTGAGGGGGTCCAAGACACCCCCCGCGAGACGGCGCGGGTTATAGTTCGCCAGGCGAACTTTGAATGCATTCATTCTGAGAAGCGAATTCGCCGATCCCGACTAAGTTCATCACATTGTTGTGTAGTTTGTCATCATCATCCCCTAAGCAAAACTTCTTAGAGTTTTACATTTTGTGGTGGGAAGATATTTTGGTCCCCCTTCATGTCGCTTGGAAGGGGAGGGCCATGGCCCCCATGTCTCCATCCCCTAGATCCGCTAGCACGTAGGTCCTGTGAGATTTTCCGAGGAAGCATGAAACAAGTTTCACGGCAGTATGTGCATGTCTAAAGACTGCCATCAAAACCATTCGGAATATTTTCCACTAGGAAAGCGACACTAAACCACCAGATTCCGAATGGAAACTCCGATTGGCCTGGTCAGAATACCATTAGGATCATTGAGATCACTAACGGGCGTTACAATTTTGATTGAAAACGGGCGTTACAAATAATAGAAAATCAGCACTATTCATATCCTACAAATGAGCTATTTGTCAAATATAACATATTGAAGTTCCTTCATATTGTACAAGAACAGAAAATACTACTACTTCACATATTTTTTAATCAAACATTACCAATCACTATAATGAATATGTTCAAATACTCATCACCAAGTAACTTGAGGCATGCTGAACATTTCAATGTACCATTTTCATCAAAAACGTATGGACTTCATTCCATACCATTTATAGCACCAAGAACATGGAATACTATCATTGGTAAAAAATTTCCCTTCTATAATCATGTACCTATTAAGAAAGAAGATATAAAAATAGTTATCAGAACATATTTTATTGAATTAAAAATCTCAAGCTAAATGGTTAGTAAAATTAACAATTTCGCATTACAAAAAGGAGAAGCTATATATAGGTTGATATGTATGATATGTTCGTATGAGAAAAGCTGGACGAACAAGTAAATGCATATGTGATGATGCATTTGTACCTATATGATTAATTGCATGTGATTTCAGCTGTGTGCTACTGTGTGCATGTTTGTGCATGGATGTGCATGCATGCACATCAGCGTATACTTATGTATGTACATGCTAGTATATATGTATGTATATATATATCTGTATGTATGTGTGAGTGCATGTATTTGTGTATGTGAAGTAAGTTTAGGTGTACATGTTTCATGTGTGTGGATATGTTGTGACACTGTCACACAGATTTGTGTGATAGTGCACATGTATGTACACTTTTCCCCTCATAACACTTTTCACTTTGTGGCCCCAGGAGTTCCTTGGCGTTACTAGCTTGCTAACTAGCTGAGGTACTCCTGTGGCTACTTCTACTAATAACTGGTGGTGGCCTATCCGCAAAAAAAGACAAATAAAAAGATGCAAATAGTTATAGTGAACTGTAGGTGTGGAGAGTAATGACATGTATATTGGCATCCCGAGGCATTCCTAAGCTGGCTGTCCTAACTAATAGTTGGCGATGGGAATGCCCAATAGCAGTCGAACCTGTAACAGTGCTTGTAGCCAAATAGGATAGGCTACTGCATACGAAACAGGGGTCGATAAAAAAAATGTCGACTCCTGGTTCCATTAAGCTCCCGAGAAATAGATTCATCGCCGACGCCATAGTTGTCGGCAACAGACGGCTTTTCTCTTGTGAGTGTCATATGGGTGCGTAGCTCGACTTCTACTCCGGAAGGATATCTTTGATGTCCAGATGATGCTCACCACTGAATTTTATGACAATGCTTTGCGATTTCAATTTCAAATGTTATTGACCACTTTGGATATCACCTGCTTTTTACGAGCTTGCTGAAGGCTGGCAGTGTCATTAGTATCACCAGCTATGGTATTGAGAAGGTTGTTATTCGTATCACAATCCCGACATTCATATCACAAAACGGCAATATCTCCATGTGTACGTGTTGATCGCATTTTAATCAGTGCATGGAATCAACCGTATCTGCAACAAGATGCATTTCATACGAAATATATGTAAAAGGAACACGTTCTGAGATTACAAACGCTTTTGGTGTATGTGCAATATTTGTACTTCCAGCATAATCTTGCATGTGTAAGGACGAATTTGTTGTCTTCAGTGAGCTGAAGTGGTGATCATCTACGGATACGGTGACTGGCATTCAATGTTTCTATACCTAGTAAATTGCACATTCGAGTGCACACTTTCGTTCTAGTTACGCTTGATGCTGCACGCAGTTTCTCCTTGTCAAACGTGCTCTACCGGACGTCCTAGGTTAACTGCATATCCCAAAAAGGCAGGATGGAGGCAATGTGAGTGGTGTTCTGAGCTTTGTTTAGCATCCACGCTTTCCAACAGATGCCGCCTGCCTGCCTGGTTCCGTGTTTCTGGATCAAGAATACTGCAACTCCTGCTCGTGTGGTCCCACCGGGATAGTCGGCTGCACACTCAAATTATGCCCCAAAGGTAACCTGCAATGCATGTGCATTGTATCATTCCGTCACATCGGCATATGGATGTACATGGTTCCTATTCACACCATCCAGCTTCACACCATCAGTATTCCTTGCTTACAATTGAACGTTTGTAACCTCATTGGCGGGCTTGCATGCAATGTCGTTATTTTCCCAGACTTCTCATGTGACCGCACCAGTTATCTACCGATACACGCACACCATTGTCTTCAAATTTAATCTTTGTTGGATCGAATACCGTTTGATTCTGCGCCAATGGTTCAACTGTTCATTTTCGTTATGGTCCATCCTACTTGTCAGGTGTATTAACTCTCTTGGCGCTGTTCCTAAGTTGCAGCGCCTCAATGTCAGTACGGCCCGGCCTACATTGACGAGTGTGGCAACACGTGCGAGTGTCAGAACGGTGTGTACGACTGCACCCGCAAGGCGTGCCAGCCCGGACAAAATCCCGAGAAGCCAGGCACCTGCTCCAACCCCTTTGACCTGCCACGCATGCCAAATAGACGCGTCATCTGCCACAACGAGATTGTCAAGTTGCAAGATCTAGGTGAGCCAACATCGATGCTTGCTGACGTAGCGCTTGTGGAGCTTAGCATGCCTAGTCTTTAAAATATTGACGTAGCTTGTCCGGTGACGAATGCTCTTAAGCTAAATCATGACATGTCCCGAGGATCTGATAATTCTCTGTTCGACTGCGTGTGAATTCTTAACATTCCTAGGTGGCTTCGCATTCATCGTAAATTGTATTGCACAACATTAGCGTTCACATAGATGTTACCGAGACAGTTCCCATTGATTTCTGAGTTGTGGCTAACATCGACACCTTCCTTCAGATGCGGCCTGCCTGCCTGGTTCCGTGTTCCTGGATAAGGACTATTGCAACTTCTGTTATTGTAGTGATGCCGGGGTAGCTGGCTGCACAAACAAGGCGTGCATGCAAGGTAATATGGCATAGATGGGATGAATGAGCATTGCTCCACTTCTGTCTCTTTGTCGATGAATATACTTCACGGTGTTTAAGACATCTGACAGCATGGTGTGCATATCATCCTTGTTATCGCTCCGCCATGACCAGCTGAGATATCGAAGTAATCCCGTGATACGCCATGTCCTGCTGGCTTTTTCGTCGCGAAACTACATTATGTGAAAGCATTTCTTCAAGAAATACGCTAATAGTACATATTTCTTCTTTCACGATGTGTACTTGTATAGGCCATTTATGGTGTAAGTCGCAGCTGTCTGTGACCGTGGCAGTGATGATGTTCAACACTGCGCAGTTAGCTGGGCTTAATCCCTGGATGTGAGAAATGAAAGCCTGTACGTCCATTCAAGGTGTGGTGATGGGTCTTTGGCTGGATCCTTGGCTGTATTCATGGCTTCTAATTTAACTTTTGCAACCACATTAATAGGCTTGCATATGCAGTGTTGTTAATTTTCCATACTTCTCATGTGACCTCACCGGTTACCTCCAGATACACAGACACCATTTTCTCGAGCACTAAATATATGTGGTATCGAATACAGTCTGATTGTGCGTCATCACTTCACCGGTTCATTTGGTCATGGTCAGTCCCACAAGGGTAGATGTATTAACACTCCTGACACCATCCTATTTTGCAGTGCCCAAATGTAAATACGGACCGGCATACATTGACGAGTGTGGCAACACGTGCGAGTGTCAGAAAGGCGTGTACGTCTGCCCTCTCACATCGTGCCAGCCCGGTCAAACACCCGGGAAGCCCGCCGCCTGCTCCAACCCCTATAACCTGCCACGCGTGCCGAATAGACGTGTCATCTGCCACGACGGGATAGTCAAGTTGCAAGATCCAGGTGAGCTATCATTGATGCCTTCTGACAACGTGATAGTGGAACTTAACACACGAGTATAGTTAATGGCACCGATGATTTTGCTCTAAAATGTCATTGTATGTTAAAGATGGAAGTATTTCGGTCCTACAGTGAGGAATATATCCACCTATGTGTGAAATATATTGCAATGTTTTCAGCCTCCAGTGGTGGCAGTATTGATAGGCTACCTGCCCAGCGCAGCATTGGGACCCTAAGAATGGTGGATTCGAAACGGCCCACTTGACGTTTCGCATGGTTGCTATACAACCACTTAGGCTGTGCTAGAAACCTGCAGACGTCTATATTAATTTCATTGCGCGCGTTTTGAAACTAATATCGGCATGGGGCTCCATCAACACGCGCCCTCGAGGGAGGGGGGGGGACGAGACCCGTCCACCCCTCAGATTTTTCGTCCGTAACTCCAGATTTTGCTGGTTGAAATACGCCATTGTTTGCGTACCTGCTTAGAAATGACCGGCGCGTTGCTTAAGGCAAGACAATCGAAAATCGGCCGAACGTTTGGGCTGAGTGATAGGCCGTTAACTCAGCGCCCGACAACAAAAATCTGCGCTGATGCCCTTGCAGTATATTGGCAAAAGGGAAGTGTTTTTGGAAACTCCAGCGACTTTTTCACGTGTGTTCCTAAGCTATGTGTTTTTAAAGTCATGTTAGGTCGCCGAAGTCAAGTCAGGTCAAGTTCATGACAGCCTAATGGAACCAAACTTGGTCAACTGGAATGTTGTCATAAATGCAAATGACTGTCATGTGATTGATGTCACTTTGCATGATACCCTCTACACATCCTGAAAACTACTGTTTGTCATTGTGTACCTAATCGTTCCCATACCTTATCCATGTACTTCACTCCTTTCTTTGCTAAGGCGATTGCGCCGACCCGCCAGAGGGAGCAGTCGGGCGGGCGGCCCGGTTCCAGTAATTGGAGAAGGTGATGACCTGATAAAGTGCTTTAACATACGTAACCTGTGGTCAAATGCCGAGTTTAGCATCTGCATTGCATCTTTAGTAATGTGGAAAACATCATGGACACCCATTTTAGAGCATTTAAACACTATCATGGCGATCTATAGCAATGAGAAGCCAAGCCATACATTTTTCATTTGGACCTCATTTGACGTTGAAGATAATGATATAAGGTCATGAAACTTGCACAAATTAGAGACCAATATAGTACCATCCATCCTGCGAATTTTGTTACTCTAGCTTTAATAGGAGCCGGAACCTTGGGGGGTGGAATCCGCCCCCACCCCCTCCAGCGCATCAATTTTCAGAGGTTCGCCAGGGCGCATGTTAAGCTACCGAGAAATAGCCCCATCCCCAACGCCATAGTTTTCGATAACAGACGTCTTTTCCCTTGTGTGTCACATATGGGTGCAAAACTGGACTTCTACGCCAGTAAGAAATCTTTTAGGTCCAGGTGGTCCTCACCACTAGTTTTGTGGCTTTAGTTTGCTATTGATATTTCAAATTTTTTTGTCCACTTTGGATATCCCCTGCTTTTGATGAGCTTGGTGAAGGCTTGCAGTGTAATTAGCCTCACCAGCTATGGTTTTGAGAAGGATGTTAAAACCCGATATTGTTATCACGAAACGGAAATATTTCCATGTTTAATGTGTGAATCACAATTCATTAGTGGATAGGATCAACCGTAGCTGCAACAAAAATGCATTTTATACCAAATGTACGTAATGTGAGTATGTTCTGAGATGACAAACTATTTTGGTGGATGAGTAATATTTGTACTCCCAGCATAAACTTCTAAGTGTAAGGACGATTTTTTTTCTTCAATGAGCTGAAGTGTTGATTATCTACGAATAAGCTGACTTGGCATTCGGTGTTTCTACACCCGGTAAATTGCACATTCAAATGGAGACTTTTGTCTTACTGGCGCTCGATGCTACACACAGTTCCTCTCTGCTAAATGTGCTCTAGGAGACGTCCTATTTTAACTGCACATATCAAAAAGGCAGGATGGAGGCAGTGTGAGTGGTGTTCTGAGCTGTGTTTAGCATCCACGCTTTCCAACAGATGCCGCCTGCCTGCCTGGTTCCGTGTTTCTGGATCAAGAATACTGCAACTCCTGCTCGTGTGGTCCCACCGGGATAGTCGGCTGCACACTCAAATCCTGCCCCGAAGGTAACCTGCAATGCATGTGCATTGTCTCATTCCGTCACGTGGGCGTATGGGCGCATATGGTTCCTCTTTACATCTTCGAGCTTCCGTTAGGTACCACATCAGGCACCCTTGCATTCTATCTGGAGTAGCTGGCTGGGATGTTGCCGTCCTCTTTCGTTCCCTTGCTACTTGCGGCATGCACACTTCCTTGGGCTGAAAACTGTGTGTGCTTCGTTCAGGAATTTATATGTCGTTTAAAATGACATTACAGTGCCAGTGCAACATGTCTTATGCCCATCCCTAATTCCTTCCAATCGGACATGCCACTTAAGAATAATTTCTGACTACCATGAAACTACATTCATACATCGCACATGCACATGCACATATCACACGGCATATAGTATAACATCTACCTTTTGTGAATACGCAGCTAAAAACCCAGTGGGTCTGTTTCGTGGCTTCGCTACTTCCCACCCTATGCGTGATACCACCAAGCGTGCAAATGTGCGCCCGGTGGTTGGACCGAATGCCAGTGCATGTAAGGCACCACCAAAGGCAGTGGCCTGGTGAAAGCGAGGTGCGTGCTGCATAGCCCCCTGCTGTAGACAGTATCGGACGCCATGCCATTCTCTGTAGAAGGCGATGTGGTGCTGTAGGCTCTGGGTATGATAAATGGAAACGTGTACTTGCTTTGAAGGTTAGACGTCTGGGTTGGCTTGGTTGTTTGGTTGTATTACTGGCTTCCAATTGAACTTTTGTAACCACATTGACCGGCTTGCATGCCACGTCGTTATTTTTCAAGGTTTCTCGTGTGACCTCATCAGTGACCTCCAGATACACGGACATCATTTCCCCTGGACAAAATATATGTGCTATCGAATACCGTTTGAATTTGCGTCATTAGTTCACCGGTTTAATTGGCTATGTTCCGTCGTACATGGGCAGGTTTATTAACATTGGGCACTGTCCTATGTTGCAGTACGTCAATGTCAGTACGGACCGGCCTACATTGACGAGTGTGGCAACACGTGCGAGTGTCAGAACGGTGTGTACGGCTGCACCCGCAAATCGTGCAAACCCGGTCAAACACCCGGGAAGCCTGCCCCCTGCTCCAACCCCTATTACCTGCCACGCCTGCCGAATAGACGCGTCATCTGCCACGACGGCATCGTGAAATTGCAAAATCTAGGTGAGTTGTCATCGATGCCTTCTGAAATTTTGCTGGTCGAACTTAGCATGCCTAGTCTATGCAATTGTGACGTAGATTGTCCGTTGATGAGTGCATGTAAGCTAAATCCTGAATATTCCCTAGGATCTAGAGATTCGATGTTCGACCGCGTGTGATTTCATAACATTGCTAGTTGGTTTCGCAATGCTCGTTCATTTTATTGCACAACATTGGCGTTCCTATAGTTCTGATCAAAACAGCTTCCATTGATTTCTGAGTCGTGGCTAACATCGACACCTTCCTTCAGATGCGGCCTGCCTGCCTGGTTCTGTGTTCCTGGATAACGACTACTGCAACTCCTGCTTTTGTAGTGATGCCGGGGTAGCTGGCTGCACCAACAAGGCGTGCATGGACGGTAATATGGTATAGATGGCATGGATGCACATTGTTCCATTCCTGTCTCCTTGTCGATAAATGCATTTCACGCCATTTAGAAGATCTGGTTGCATGGTATGCATAACATTTTTGTTCTCGCTCCACCATGCCCAACTGAGATATCGAAGTAATCCCGTGAGATATCCTGGGATTCTGTCGGCTTTTTCGTCGGGTAACTACATTCTATGTAAGCCCTTGTTCAAGAAATACCCTAGTAATGCCTATTTATTCTCTCCAGAGGTGTAGGTCTACAGGTCCCTTATGGTATAAGTTGCAGTTGCCTGTGGCCGTAGCAGTGATAATGTCAGCGCTGTGCAATTAGATGGGCTTAACGCTCATCCACGACGTAAAGCGCTTGTCTGTGAGCGTTCTATTGATGATCTGTCAGCATATGTTGGCAATCAAAGTGCCTGATGACTCCTGACGATGCAAAGATTCACTGCCTAGTCGGCAGTCCTTCCAACTGCACTTGCTTGTTGCAGCGTGAACTTGATCATTCTTGTCCGGCACCGAAACAGCAGAGGCAACGAGTCCGCCCTCTGGCGTGTCTCATAATTCCAACATTCATGTACAGCACATGCCATTCACAACAATCCACTGCTTCCATTCATTCAGATTGGATTTGCGTCATGCAACGATTGTGTTCCACATACAGTTTTAAATGGCATTTGACTACCACCCTTGTATTTGCCATGACGTCGAAACGTCAAGGTGAACAACTTACAACAATGTCCAAACGTATATCCATCTCTAGATGTACATAATTTTTAATTCCTTTCGTAGTCTTTCGTGTCAGTTGTGCTAATGCAACCTCCATGTGAGAGGTCCGAGCTTGGCACACCCGGCTGCTGAGAGTAGCATGCCATGGAGCAGTTTGCGCATTGTTATGCCTATGCATCAAGTCATGCATTGTCAGTGTTATTAACACTCCGGACACTGCGCTATGTTGCATTACCTCAATGCAAGTACGGACCGTCCTACATTGCCAAGTGTACCGAGACCCCGAAACTGTCCTGCATTGCAGTGCCTCAATGTCAGTACGGCCCAGCCTACATTGACGAGTGTGGCAACACGTGCGAGTGTCAGAACGGCGTGTACAGCTGCACCCGCAAGGCTTGTCAGCTTGGACAAACAACCGAGAAGCCAGCCACCTGCTCCAACCTCTTTGACCTGCCACGCCTACCGAATAGACGTGTCATCTGTCACGACGGCATCGTCAAGGTGCAAGATTTAGGTGAGCTATCATCTATGCCTTCGTTATTGTGCTGCTGAAACCTAACGCTTTTCTTAATGGCACCGACGACTTTCCTCCATGATGTCATTTTATGCCAATGATGAAGGCATTTCGGTCCTACAGTGAGGTATATATATCCACCTATATCTGAATTCAGTTGGAATATTCTCAGCCTTCAGTGGTGGCAGCATTGAAAGACATCCTGCCTAACGCAGCATTGGGACCCTATCAATGGTGGATTCGCACCGACCTGCTTGATGTTTCACATGGCTGTAACACATCCACATAGGCTGAGAGTTTGCCGCCAGGTGTCAAGGTGGAAGCACGTGCACCGCAGCTCCAGGTTTCCAGATAAGTCGCTGCAGAACAGGGCAGTACTCTAGTCTAAGCTGTGGATAGGTGTTTAGCAATTACTTCTGTGATTATATTTCATTAGTTTTTATCTCATAAGCATTTTCGTAGCACGCAAACTATACTATATTAACCTAGCGACGTCGCAGGGCGCCATCTTGTGTGCGCCAAAGCGAGGCCGCGTAGCTTTCGGCGTGTTCTCGACGCTTCGATTTCTGTAGTAGGAGATACTACAGGTGTGTAGATTTTATAAGTACATTAGACAACATTCATACTATCCTAATATACTTTATTTATTTTTTGGTGTGCGTAGTGTGTTTGGTGTTGAAGTTTAAGATTGTGTAATTAGTAGTGCTTGGTGTTGGTGTTGAACTTTAAGATAATTTAATTAGCAGTAAGTTGGGGTTATTCATAAGTGCTGTGGGACTGTTCATTTTTCTGTCTAGCCATAAGTCATACTTGTGTTGAAGAAAATTAGATTAGACATCTTGTGTATTTATTTAATTTAAAAAACAAAACAACAAAAAAAACAAAACAAAAAGCAAACAATTGTTTAATAGTTTCTGCTTTTCTTGAGCCACTCAGATAATAAACTGACAGTATAGGAGGTAGCGATTTATAGTGAATGTTAGTTAGCTTTTTTGTCGGTTGTTTAGCGAGTTAATTTGAATCTAAATCTAGGCATAAGCTGCAGCGTTTAGGATGGTTTCGACCAGGATGCAGGCACTAGAGGAAGAAATTAGGACCCTTAAGGCAGAGGTTTCCAATCTCAAGGCCGCCCTTGTTGCACATGGTAGGCAAGATAAAGCAACAAGGGGTCACTCCGTAGCAGGGACATCATATGCCCAGGTGGTCGCAGGCCACCAGGTAGCTGAGGCTTCCCCTACTGTGGAGGTGGCTGGGATCTCTCAGGAGGGGAGTTTTAATAGTGAACAGAGGAGGGGTAGTTCTGGTAGGTCACAGGAGGGGAAGTGGTATGAGGTCAGGGGGTGGAGGATTTGGAGACGCGAACCTAAGGAAAAGGTTAGTGAGTGGCAGGTGGCAGGTGGTAGGAGCGGGAGGAAGTCTAGCCAACCGGCCCAGCGGGCAGGCATAGTAACAACAAATATGTTCCAGGCATTGGATGACTGCCCCCAGGATAGCAGTAGTAAGGAGTCAGTGCTGGTCATAGGAGACTCTCGTGTGCGACATTTAGAGCGGGTATTTTGTAAAGGTAGGAGGGACAGGAGGTGCATCACCAGGCCTGGTGCCAAGGTGAAGGACCTGGTACCTGCGGTGGCACAGGTCACCATTGATCACCAGTTTAACACAGTCATAGTGCATGTAGGGGTAAATAACATAGGTCAGACTAGGAGTGAGGAGATTCTGCGGGAGTACAGGGCCCTTCTGGCCACCCTGAAGGGTACCAATAGAGTCATTATAACAGGAATTTTGCCTAGGGCTAGAGCCTCCCCTGAGTGGAGCTCTAGGGCACTGGCAGCTAACGCCAGGGTAGGAAAGCTCTGCCATGAGCTAGGTTTTACATTTGTAGACGAGTGGAGCAGGTTTTATGCATCGTGGGACCTCTATCAGAGGGATGGCCTGCACTTTTCTGAGAAGGGGGTCCATGTGTTAGGCAAAGTATATGAGCATGTCCTTCAGGGAAACTAGGAAATGGGGTGGGGAGGGATGAAATTGCATTGCCAACTCAGGAATATTCCAATAGTGTCAGCCAAGGCAATAGAACCTCAAAGTCTGCAAATAGGGACAGCAGCAACTCAAGGGGACAGAGTTATAGTTCATCTAGTGATAAAAGAACTCCTCAATATGAAAAAGCCAAAGGTGGTTATGGAGCATTCGTTAAGTGTATGATGTTTAATGCTCAGAGTATCCGTTCCAAATTTGATGAGTTCAAGTGTTATGTTGCTGAGGAGGAACCGGATTTTGTTTGCATTACGGAGGCATGGGTCAGTGAAGGGTATTTTGGAGATAACTTACAGGACTATAAGATCCAGGGATACAATATGATTTCGTGCAATAGGGGTCCAGCAATGAAAGGGGGTGGTGTAATACTCTATATGAATAGCTTATTCAGTTCTCAAAAAGTAGCAGGTGGGGATAAAAATGTGTCTGTGGAGTCCATTTGGCTTGATGTCACTGTGGGAAAAGGCAACAGAAATACTCTTAGGATAGGAGCTTTCTACCGATCAGGAACCCTGCCACATTCTCAGCAACTGGAGCTTGACAAGGTGATTTGTGAGGAAATCAGTAGAAACTTTAAAAGGAAGTGCCTTATTCTCGGTGACTTTGATCTAAAAGGTTATGAAAATGCTGGTGTTGGCACCCCATCATGCACAATGTTTAGGAAATGCCTTGAAGAGGACCTGTTCTTACACCAGTTTGTATCGGAACCTACCAGGCATGGTTCATTCTTGGACCTCGTATTCTCGGATTTAAGTGACTTGGTTCAAGATTTGACTGTAGGCGAAACTCTGGGAAAAAGTGACCATAACATAGTTAGATTCAAGGCACATGTAGGGGAAATTATCAAGGATAATTTGGTAAAGGTTCCAAATTTCAGCAGAGCAGACTTTAACGGCATGAGAGCGGCTTTAAGTGCCATCAGATGGGAAGAAGAATTCTCCAATTTAAATTCCTGTGAAATGTGGGAAAAGTTCAGATCTTACTTGAAGGAAACTCAGATTAGACATGTCCCCCAAAAGCAAAGACGCAAAAGAAGGGTAGGAAAGCCAGCATGGCTTACACCAGACGTGATAAAAGCAATTAAGGCTAAGAAAACTGCATTTAGAGTTTTTAAAGAAGCCTCAAATGTCGTTAATCTAAAGGCGTATCGAAAAGCTACAGACACTGTGAAGCAAAAAACCAGAGCAGCAAAGCGAGCAAAAGAACTGGATTTAGCTAGAAACTGTAATGGGGACAGTAAAAAGTTCTTTAGTTTCTACAAGCTTAGTAAAGTTTCTAGCAAACTTGGTCCACTGGAAGTAAACGGGACTACATTGGGTGAGGATAGTGAGATGGTTGAGGAGCTGAGCAAGCAGTTCAAATCAGTGTTTACATTGGAAGATATGACCAATCTGCCGACCATACACCATAGTTCAGTGACATGGGATCTGACAAATGATGTTGATTTCATTGATAGTGATGTTGTTTACAATCATATCAGGAAAATAAAGCAAAATAAGGCAGCAGGACCTGATGAAATTTATGCTAGGGTGGTGCGGGAAACTGAAAAGGAACTGGCATTTCCACTTAGTATAATATTTTATAGATCAGTTTCACATAATGAAATTCGAACCGAATGGAAAAGGGCAAATGTAGTTCCTATTTTCAAGAAAGGAGAAAGAGGGAAAGTTGAAAACTATAGGCCAATAAGTCTCACATCCCTAGTATGCAAGGTACTCGAATCAATTATCAAGGATAGAATAGTTAGTTATCTGGAAGGTAGCAGATTGATTAAAAATACTCAACATGGGTTTAGAAAAGGACGATCGTGTCTCACAAACCTCTTGGACTTTTTGAACTACGCCACAGAACAATTTGACCAGGGAAATCAGGTTGATGTAGCATATCTTGAGTTTAGTAAGGCCTTTGACAAGGTACCCCATAAACGGTTAATGATACAGCTTCAGTCCCATGGTATTGCAGGTAGCATCTTAAAATGGATAGAGTTGTGGCTTTCAGATAGACAGCAAAGAGTGATGCTAAATGGTACAAAGTCATCATGGCAAAATGTTCTTAGTGGAGTCCCCCAGGGGTCAGTACTAGGGCCATTACTGTTCATTAAATTTGTTAATAACATTGAAAGTGGCCTAAGCAGTAAAGTTTTGAAATTTGCGGATGACTTGGAGGTCTTTAGGGCAATAACAGGTCAGGATGAGCATATCTCGCTGCAAAAAGACTTAGACGAATTTGTGAAGTGGTCCGAAGAATGACAAATGAAATTTAACTTTGATAAGTGCAAAATCATGCATGTAGGTAAGCAGCATATGAAGGCTCCATACTTGATGGGTGGCCAAGTGCTATCAGTGACTCAACAGAAGGATTTAGGTGTTATTGTAAACACAAAACTGGGGGCATCAGAACAGACCAAGGAAGCCAGGAAGAAGGCACTGAGAATGCTCGGGGCAATACATAGGAATGTATCATACAGAAGTGAGGAACTGATCAGGAAGCTTTAGTGTGCATACGTCAGGCCACATTTGAAATACTGCATCCAAGCTTGGTCTCCTAGCTATGAAAAAGATTGTTGGCTTTTGGAGAGAGTACAAAAGAGGGCTACAAAAATGGTTAATGGCATAAGCAACCTGGCATATGAGGAAAGATTGAAGAAATTGAATATGTTTTCACTTAGTTAGAGAAGGCTGAGAGGAGATCTCATCGAGGTCTTTAAATTTGTCAATGGTCTGGAGAGGGGATACCTTGGGGAAATTTTTGAATTTAACAGAAATGATGCAATTAGAGGTCATAAATTCAAAATTAAAGTTAAACACAGCAGAACAAGGTTAAGGCAAACTTTCTTCACCAACAGGGTAGTGGAACACTGGAACCAGCTGCCAGAAAACATCGTCAGTAGCAGCACATTGAACATCTTTAAAAACAGCATAGACAATCATTATAAGAATATAGGGCTTGCTTTTCAGTATTACAGGGAAGGCTGATTGACAGTTTTGGTGGGCAACTGGTTCAGTGTACAGAGTGCAACCAAGAAGGGTCCTTGTGGCTCATAGTTCCACTAATCTTTTATGTCTTTATGTCTTTATGTCTTTATGAGAGCGATAAATGTGTAGCCATCAATATTTTTTATTGTGCACGTTTTGAACCGAATGTCGACCCCTGGTTCCCTTAAGCTACCGAGAAATAGATTCATCGTCCACGCCATAGTTGTCGACAACAGACGGCTTTACTCTTGTGTGTGTCATATGGGTGCATAGCTGGACTTCTACGGCGGAAGGATATCTTGGATGTCCAGATGGTGCTCACCACTGAATTGTATGACATTGCTTTGCGATTTCCATTTCAAATTTCATTGACCACCTTGGATATAACCTGCTTATGACGAGCTTGCTGAAGGCTGGCAAAGTCATTAGTATCACCAGCTATGGTATTGAGAAGGTTGTTATTGGTATCACAATACCGATATTCATATCACAAAACGGCAATATCTCCATGTGCACGTTGGGCGCTAAATGACCTAGTAGTCGGCGCGCCCTTAAACTCAAATAATCAATCAATCAATCCATGTGTACGTGTTGGTCTCATTTTAATTAGTGCATAGGATCAACCGTATCTGCAACAAGATGCATTTTATACGAAATATATGTAAAAGAAATACGTTCCGAGATTACAAACGCCTTTGGTGTATGTGCAATATTTGTACCTCCAGCATAATCTTACATGTGTAAGGACGAATTTGTGGTCTTCAGTGAGCTGAAGTGATCATCTGCGGATAAGGTGACTGACATTCAATGTTTCTATACCCAGTAAATTGCACATTCGTGTGCATACTTTCGTTCTAGTTGCGCTTGATGCTGCACGCAGTTTCTCCATGTCAAATGTGCTCTACCGGACGTCCTAGGCTAACTGTACATACCAGAAAGGCAGGATGGAGGCAGTGTGAGTGATGTCCTGAGCTTTGTTCAGCATCCACGCTTTCCAACAGATGCCGCCTGCCTGCCGGGGTCCGTGTTTCTGGATCAAGAATACTGCAACTCCTGCTCGTGTGGTCCCAACGGGATAGTCGGCTGCACACTCAAATTATGCCCCAAAGGTAACCTGCAACGCATGTGCATTGTATCATTCCGTCACGTGGGCATATGGGTGCACATGGTTCCTCTTCACACCATCCAGCTTCCGTTAGGTGCTACATCAGGTACCCTTACTTTCGATCTGTGGTAGCTTGCTGTGATGTTGCTTTCTTTGCTCTCTTGACACTCACTTATGTTGCAGTGCCTCATTGTCAGGACGGACCGACCTACACTGACAGGTGTACTAACACTGTATCAACACTCTTGACACCATCCTATTTTGCAGTGCCCAAATGTAAATACGGACCGGCATACATTGACGAGTGTGGCAACACGTGCGAGTGTCAGAACGGTGTGTACGGCTGCACCCGCAAGGCGTGCCAGCCTGGACATACACCCGAGAAGCCAGCCACCTGCTCCAACCCCTTTGACCTGCCACGCCTGCCGAATAGACGTGTCATCTGTCACGACGGCATCGTCAAGGTGCAAAATCTAGGTGAGCTAGCGGGGCGGGGATGGCCGAGTGGTTAACGTGTTGGGCTCTTGGTGCCAAAGGTCCGGGTTCGACACTAGCGCCGCTCGGGGCATTTCCCAATTCCGCGGCCCACAGTCGAAACAGTGTGGGCGGCGCCATTAGCCGTGAATCTGGATAAAGTGCGTCGTGAACTACCCTATAAACAAACTAGGTGAGCTATCATTTATGCCTTCTGTGTTGTGATTTTGGAACTAAGCACTTTTTTAATGACAGCGATGAGTTTCCCTCAAGATGTCACTCTAGGCTAAAGATGAAAGCATATCGGTACTACAATGAGGTACATATATGCTCACCTATATATGAATCCAGTTGAAATGTTCTGAGCCTTCTGTGGTGGCGGAATTCAAAGCCGCCCCGGTAGCTCAGTTGGTTAGAGCGCTGGTCTGCACTGGTCTCCCCTGTTCTGTAACACAGGTTTTGAGTCGCTTCGCGCGCTCGCGTTTAGCCGGCCGGGGGTGTCAGTTGGCAGCTGGCCCGATAAGGCCGGGGACGAGCTACCGGGCGGCCGTGTCGGTGCATTGGCGGCACGTTAAACTTTCAATCAAAATTCTGCCGTCGAACTGAAATTCATGGATCGGGTGGTTGGGCCATGGTTCACGCAACAAGCTCTCCTTCACAGTGGAACCCGGGTTCCTAAAGCCACCCCAGCAACAACCCGGAATCAATTTCTTTCTGTTTTAAATTTAAAAAAGAAGAAATCCGGCCCATCACAGCATTGGGACCCTAGTAATGGTGGATTCGCACCGACCTGCTTCACCTTTCGCATGTTTACTATACAAGCACATAGGCTGAGAGCCGTAAATGTGCACGTTTTGTAACTAATGTCGGCCTCGGCTTCCATTAAGTTGTCCAAGTAATAGGCTCATCGCCGATGCCATAGTTGTCGACAACAGACGGTTTTTCTCTTGTGCGTGACATATGGGTGCATAGCTGGAATTCTACGCCAGGAAGACATTTTTGAAGTACAGGTAATACTCACCACTGAATTTTTTGACTGCGTTGCGATTGCCATTTCAAATTGCATTGACCACATTGGACATCACCACTTTCGATATTTTATACGAAATGTATGTAATCTGAGTACGTTCCGAGATTTGAAACACCGTTGGTCCATGAAGAATATTCATACTTCCGGCATAAACTTGCAAATGTTTTCTTAACCGGCATAAGGACGATGTGTTTTCTTCAGTGAGCTGAAATGCTGATTATCTACGGATAAGCTGACTTGTCATTCGGTGTTTCTATACCGAGTAAACTGCACATTTAAGTGGAGACTTTAGTCTTGGTTGCGCTTGATGCTACCCAAAGTTCTTCTCTGTCAAATGTGCTCTCACAGACGTCCTAGTTTAACTGTACATAACAAAAAGGCGCGATGGGGCCAGCATGAGTGGTGCTTTAAGCTACGTTTAGCATCCACGCCTTCCGACCCACAGATGCAACCTGCCTGCCGGGTTCCGTGTTTCTGGATCAAGAATACTGCAACTCCTGCTCATGTGGTCCCACCGGGATAGTCGGCTGCACACTCAAAGGCTGCCCTGAAGGTAACCTGGAGTGCACGTGCATTGTCTCATTCCGTCACGTTGGCGTATGGGTGCACATGGTTCTTCTTCATTCCTTCCAGCTTCGGCTACATCAGGCTATATCAAGTACTACATCAAGTACTACATCAGGCAACCTTGTTTTTGATCTGTAGTAGCTGGCTGGGATGTTACCTTCCTTTTTCGTTCCCGTTCTACTTGCAGCAAGTACATTTCCTTAGGGTCAAGTCAATCTGTGCTACGAACAGGAACTTGCATGCGATGGAAATTACATTGCGCTGCAAGTACAACATGACTTCTGCCCATCCATAATTACTTCCAATCGGACATACCACTTAAGAATCATTTCTGACTCCCATGAACTACATGCACTATCACACGGCACAGAGTACAAAATAAAATATTTGTGAATACGGAGCTAAAAACGCAATGAGTCTGTGGTGGCTTCATCAGTTCCCACTCTTCACGTATTACCACCACGCGTGCAAATGTGCGGCGGGTGGCTGGATCGAGTGCCAGTGCATGTAGGACACCATCGAGGACAATCATCGGGTGAAGACGAGATGCGAGCTGTATACCCCCCGTGCTGAAGGCAGTATTACACGCCATGCCATTACCTGTGGAAAGTGATGTGGTGTCGTAGACTCTGGATATGAAAAATAAAAACCTGTACGTCCATTCAAGGTGTGGTGATGGGCTTTTGGTCGGTTCTTTGGCTGTATTCCTGGCTTCCAATTGAACGGTTGTAACGACGTTGACCGAATCGCGTGCAATGTCGTTATTTTTCCAGGCTTCTCATGTGACCTCACCAGTGACCTCCAGGTACACTGACATCATTTTCTCGAACACTAAATATATGTGGTATTGAATCCCGTTTGAATCTGCGTCATCAGTTCGCCGGTTCATTTGGTCATGGTCCGTCCCACATAGGCAGGTGTATTAACACTCTTGACACCATCCTATATTGCAGTACCTCAATGTAAATACGGACCGGCATACATTGACGAGTGTGGCAACACGTGCGAGTGTCAGAAAGACGTGTACGTCTGCACTCGCAAATCGTGCCACCCTGGACAAACACCCGGGAAGCCAGTCACCTGCTCCAACCCCTATTACCTGCCACGCGTGCCGAATAGACGCGTCATCTGCCACGACGGCATCGTGAAGTTGCAAGATCTAGGTGAGACAACATCGATGGTTCCTGACGTGCTGGTGGAACTTAGCATGGTTAGTCTTTACAATATTGACGTAGATTGTCCGGTGACTAGTGCATGTAAGCTAAATCCTGAATATCCCCAGGATCTAGTAATTCAACGTTCTGCCGCACGTGATTTCTTAACATTGCTAGTTGGTTTCGCAATGCTCGTTAATTCTATTGCACAACAACAGCGTTCATGCAGTCCTGACCAAGACGGCTTCCATCGCTTTCTGAGTTGTGACTAGCATCCACACCTTCCGTCAGGTGCGGTCTGCCTGCCTGGTTCTGTGTTCTTGGATGCCGACTACTGCAACTCCTGCTATTGTAGTGACGCCGGGGTTGCTGGCTGCACCAACAAGGCGTGCATCGAAGGTAATATTCCGTAGATGGGATAGATGCACATTGTTCCATTCCTATCTGGTTGTCGATGAATACTTCACTTCACTGGGTTTAAAACATCTGATTACATTGTGTGCATAGTATCCTTGTTCTCTCTCTACCATGACCAACTGAGATATCGAAGTAATTCCGCGATACGTCCTGGTATTCTGCGGGCTCTTTCGTCGCGGAACTACATTCAATGCAACCCTTTCTTCAAGAAATACCATAATAATACGTATTTATTCTCTCCAGAGGTGTAAGTCTGTAGATCCCCTATGGTGTAAGTCACAGTTGTCTATGACCGTAGCAGTGATAATGTCAGCGCTGTGCAGTTAGCTGGGCTTAATGCTCATCCCCGCGACGTAAAGCTCGGGTCTGTGAGCGTGTTATTGATGATCTGTCAGCATATGTTGGCAATCAAAATGTTTGATGTTTCCTGACAATGCAAAGATTCACTGCCGAGTCGACAATATCACCGACTGCACTTGTCTGCACCATTAACTTGATCATTTCTGTCAAACCCCCGAACAGCAATGACAACGAGTCTGCCCTTGTCTCATAGTGCCAACATTCATGTACAGCACATGCTATTCGCAACAAGCCGCTGCTTCCATCTATCCAGATGTGATCCATGCTATGGAAATGTTGTGTTCGACATAGAGACCATACATTCCCCCAAACATGACATGATTTTCTTGGTGTTTGCGGACGTGGTTCAAGTTCCATTTCCCCGCAAACGTGTGATGGAACAATTCTGCCATCGCATCATCGTAATGACTTTGTCTTCACAATCTATTACAAATGGCATTTGACTGTTCCTCCTACCATTTGTCAAACATCCAGAAGTATTTTATTACCGAACATCATTGTCGGCAAAGTTCAACAACGTTCAAACGTCTATCCATTTACAGATGTACATACGTCTATCTTCCTTTTTGTAGTCTTTCGTGTCACTTGTGCTAACGCCACCTCCATGTGACAAGTCTGAGCTGGGCGTACCCGGCTGCTGGCAATAACATACCATGCAGCTGTTTCAGCAGTGTCATGTCTGTACACCAAATCATGCATTGCCAGTGTTATTAACACTCCCGACAATATTCTATGTTGCAGTGCCTCGATGTCAGTACGGCCCGGCCTACATTGACGAGTGTGGCAACACGTGCGAGTGTCAGAACGGTGTGTACGGCTGCACCCGCAAGGCGTGCAAATCCGGACAAACACCCGAGAAGCCCGCCCCCTGCTCCAACCCCTTTGACCTGCCACGCTTGCCGAATAGACGGGTGATGTGCCACGACGGCATCGTCAAGTTCCAAGATCTAGGTGAGCCATCATGGAATTCGCCTAACGTATTTGGTGCGTTTTCTCAGCATGCCTGAAGGTCTTTAAATCTGACCAAAATGTTACCAAGAGACTCGTTATATGCCACAACCGCATTGTCACGTTGCGAGCTGTAGTTGATATAAAGACATAAAGACATAAAAGATTAGTGCAACTATGAGCCACAAGGACCTTCTTGGTTGCACTCTGTACACTGAATCAGTTGCCCACCAAATCTGTCAATCAGCCCTCCTTGTAATACTGAAAAGCAAGCCCTCTATTCTTATAATGATTGTCTATGCTGTTTTTAAAGATGTTCAATGTGCTGCTACTGACAATGTCTTCTGGCAGCTGGTTCCGGTGTTCTACTACCCTGTTGGTGAATAAAGTCTGCCTTAACCTTGTTCTGCTGTGGTTAACTTTAATTTTGAACTTATGACCTCTAATTGCATCATTTCTGTTCAATTCAAACATTTCCCCAATATATCCCCTCTCCAGACTATGGACAATTGTACAGACCTCGATGAGATCTTCTCTCAGCCTTCTATATCTAAGTAAAAACATATTCAATTTCTTCAATCTTTCCTCATATGCCAGGTTGCTTATGCCATTAACCATTTATGTAGCCCTCTTTTGTACTCTCTCTAAAAGCCAACAATCTTTTTCATAGCCAGGAGAGCAAGCTTGGATGCAGTATTCCAAATGTGGCCTGACATATGTACAGTAAAGCTTCCTGATCACTTCCTCACTTATGTATGATACATTCCTATTTATTGCCCCGAGCATTCTCAGTGCCTTCTTCCTGGCTTCCTTGGTCTGTTCTGATGCCCTCAATTTTGTGTTTAGAATAACACCTAAATCCTTCTCCTGTTGAGTCACTGAAAGCACTTGGCCACCCATCAAGTATGGAGCCTTCATATGCTGGTTACCTACATGCATGATTTTGCACTTATCAAAATTAAAGTTGATTTAACATTCTTCAGACCACTTCACAAGTTTGTCTAAGTCTTTTTGCGGGAGATATGCTCATTTTGACCTGTTATTGCTCTAATGACCTTCAAATCATCCGCAAATTTCAAAACTTTCCTGCTTATGCCACTTTCAATGTTATTAACAAATATATGACATATGGCCAGCACCCGGGACACAAAATCCAAACACCATTAAATAAACCCATGCCACTCAATGTTATTAACAAATATAATGAACAGTATGGCAGTCACCCCGGGACCCACTAAGAACATTTGCCATGATGACTTTGTACCATTTAGCATCACTCTTTGCTGTCTATCTGAAAGCCACAACTCTATCCATTTTAAGATGCTACCTGCAATACCATGGGGCTGGAGCTGTATCATTATCCGTTTATGGGGTACCTTGTCAAAGACCTTACTAAAGTCAAGATATGCTACATCAACCTGATTTCCCTGATCAAATTGTTCTGTGGCCAAGTTCAAAAAGTCCAAGAGATTTGTGAGACACGATCGTCCTTTTCTGAACCCATGTTGAGTATCTTGAATCAATCTGCTACCTTCCAGATAACTAACTATTCTATCCTTGATAATTGATTCGAGTACCTTGCAGACTAGGGATGTGAGACTTACTGGCCTATAGTTTTCAACTTTCCCTCTTTCTCCTTTCTTGAAAATAGGAACTACATTTGCCCTTTTCCAATCGGTTGGAATTTCATTTTGTGAAACTGATCTACAAAATATTATACTAAGTGGAAATGCCAGTTCCTTTTCAGTTTCCCGCAAAACCCTAGCATTAATTTCATCAGGACCAGCTGCCTTGTTTGGCTTTATTTTCTTGATATGATTGTAAACAACATCACTATCAATGAAATCAACATCATTTGTCAGATCACATGTCACTGGACTATGGTGTACGGTCGGCAGATTGGTCATATCTTCCAATGTAAACACTGATTTAAACTGCTTGCTCAGCTCCTCAACCATCTCACTATCCTCACCCAATGTAGTCCCGTTTACTTCCAGTGGACCAATTATGCTAGAAACTTTACTCAGCTTGTAGAAACTAAAGAACGTTTTACTGTCCCCATTACAGTTTCTAGCTAAGTCCAGTTCTTTTGCTCGCTTTGCTGCTCTGGTTTTTTGCTTCACAGTGTCTCTAGCTTTTCGATACGCCTTTAGATTAACGACATTTGAGGCTTATTTAAAGACTCTAAATGCAGTTTTCTTAGCCTTAATTGCTTTTATCAACTCTTGTGTAAGCCATGCTGGCTTTTCTACCCTTCTCTTGCGTCTTTGCTTTTGGGGGACATGTCTGATCTGAATTTCCTTCAAGTAAGATTTTAACTTTCCCCACATTTCACAGGGATTTAAATTGGATAATTCTTCTTCCCATCTGATGGCACTTAAAGCCACTCTCATGCAGTCAAAGTATGCTCTGTTGAAATTTGGAACCTTTACCAAATTATCCTTCATAATTTCCCTTACATGTTCCTTGAATCTAACTATGTTATGGTCACTTCTTCCCAGAGTTTCTCCTACCGTCAAATCTTGAACCAAGTCACTTAATTCCGAGAATACAAGGTCCAAGTATGAGCCATGCCTGGTAGGTTCCGATACAAACTGGTGTAAGAACAGGTCCTCTTCAAGGCATTTCCTAAACATTTTGCATGATGGGAGTCAGCGCCAGCATTTTCATAACCGTCTAGATTAAAGGCACCAAGAATAAGGCACTTCCTCTTAAAGTTTCTACTGATTTCCTCACAAATCACCTTGTCAAGCTCCAGTTGCTGAGAATGTGGCAGGGTTCCTGATCGGTAGAAAGCTCCTATCCTAAGAGTATTGCTGTTGCCTTTTCCCATAGTGACATCAAGCCAAATGGACTCCACAGACACATTTTTATCCCCACCTGCTACTTTTTGAGAACTGAAAAGCTATTCATATAGAACATTACACCACCCCCTTTCATTGCTGGACCCCTATTGCACGAAAACTTATTGTATCCCTGGATCTCATAGTCCTGCAAGTTTTCTCCAAAATACCCTTCACTGACCCATGCCTCCGTGATGCAAACAATATCTGGTTCCTCCTCAGCAGCATAACACTTGAACTCATCAAATTTGGACCGGATACTCTGAGCATTGAACGTCATACACTTAACAAATGCTCCATAACCACCTTTGGGTTTTTCACAATGAGAAGTTCTTTTATCACTAGAGAACTATCACTGTTTCCTTGAACTACTGCTGTTCCTATTTGCTGACTTTGAGGTTCTATTGCCTTGGCTGACTCTATTGGGATATTCCTGAGTTGGCAATGGAATTTCATCCCTCCCCACCCAACAGACAGACAGACAGACTTTATTGAGGTCATCCACAATTGACTTGTGGCTATTACGACATCGCGTCAAATAGATAAAACAGCACAGCACAAAAGGTAAAAAAGAGGGTCAAAATCACAGAATACAAGTTAAATTATAAAAAAAAAATATATAAAATAACAGCAAGTCGAGCAGTCTATCAGTCCGGCACGGGCGGCACGTCAAGTAGATACTCCCGTAGGTGGCGACCAAAGATCGACACGGGAAGTTGCGTCAGCTCAGGTGGCAGTGAGTTGTACATGTGTGGCGCTCTGGAACTAAAGCGTCTCTTCCCCATCTCGGTGCGGGACCGGGGGACATACAAGTTGTGGTCTTGACGGGTGGTCCGGTCACGAATCTCCGCCATGGTGGTGAGATCGTGAGCCAGTGACTCTGGCTCACTATGGAGACGCACCTTGTGTATGAGGTGCGTCCACCACCACCCCATTTACTAGTTTCCCTGAAGGACACGCTCGTACACTTTGCCCAACACATGGAACCCCTTCTCAGAGAAGTGCAGGCAATCCCTCTGATAGAGGTCCCACGATGCATAAAACCTGCACCACCCGTCTACAAAGGTGAAACCTAGCTCATGGCAGAGCTTACCCACCCTGACGTTGACTGCCAGTGCCCTAGAGCTCCACTCAGGGGAGGCCCTAGCCCTAGGCAAAATTGCTGTAACAATGACTCCATTGCTACCCCTCAAGGTGGCCAGAAGGGCCCTGTAGTCCCGAAACGGGCCCTGTAGTCCCGAGCCATCATAGGTGGTACCTAACCTTATGATGCGTAATCTTGGCAAGCCTGGAAGCCTTAATGCCACCAAAATGTTATCAATAGACGCGCTATATGCCACAACCGCATCGTGAACGTACATGCTCTAGATAAGCCATCATGTATTCCACTGAACCTTGTGATGCGTAATGTTAGCATGATCGAAAGTTCTAAAATTTTACGAAGACTGTGCAGTGCCAAGTCACAATTAGCAAAACTTGAAATATTATTTTGGTCCGGCATATCCAGCACGCTTCAAACTGTGTGCGATTTCCATGATTATATACCAAGCCTTTTGTGATAGCAGCATTTAATAAATTATTGCTCATTACAACCATTGCGAACCTATTAAGAGGCTGATTGGTACTCGTCCCGCTTAATGCCTTAACAGGCAGCTACTTGGGCTAAGAGCTGTATAGGCTACTTAGGCTTTCACTGTCAGTAACGTTCCCCTTAATTCAACTAGAATTTGTCAGGTTTTTCAACTTGACAAAAGAACAGCATGGTGTAAATTTGGTGGTGATATGCACCTACCCGTAATGGCGGCACGCTGAAAACTTCGGAACATTACTCTTTTTCACCAGTCCCAGGTCAACGGCATTTGGTGACCTTAATATAACATTTTTTAGGAGCTGCAACATGAATGTATGCGATGCTACTGAAAATAAAATGTCGTGTACCTGCATCTACTGCTACGGCCGATATTTGGAAAGGCCTGAATGGGAGGATGGACATCGAACTCCTCCGGTCCGGCGACGGTTCAGCGTTCAGGAATGGTTTCATCGTGCACGTTTTGAAGCTAATCTCAACTACAGCTCATAGATTAATGAGATAAAAGCTCGATCCTTACGTTACCCTGAAAAAAAAAACACTTATTCCAATATGTTATGCTAAAATGCCTGATGCGTACCGTATTTGTGCATAACTGAGCTTATGGCGGCAAACATAAATATGTTATTTGAAGTATATGCATACCACTGTCTCCAGGGATTTTGTTCGCCACTTGATCTCGGAATGGATTTGAAAATGTTTGGACGCGATCCTTTTGATGGGTATGATCATCAATGAAAAACATCGGTATCTTATTGGAAAAAGTAGAACTCCGCGTGAATGAAAATAATGAAGCTACTGGATGCGGCATGTTCTGAATATGACGATGTTACTGGAGGAAATGCATTGTGAAGCATCAGTTTTAGAAAGCATGGTGTCGAAAAATGACACTGAAGCCTGACTTCGTGTGCGCTGACTACAATCCTCTGAGTTTTGATGTTGACCTCGTTTGACCGAGCGTACGGGGTCAACCGTACCTTTAACGAGAAACAGGTGCACACCAATCGAAATAGAATAGATGATTGAAATATAATAAATGAGTATTGATCTATTCTAATGACATTTACCTCGACGCTTTGAAGGTGGTTTGAAGCGACAAGAAATCTGAGTTATACACCGGATTCGGGGTGTTAAAAATCACGGTGGTAAGGGCCAGAGCTAATGAGATGCTCAGATGATGCTAAGAATTGCACCATCTGAGTGCATCCTACTGCATGATCTGAACATATTGTCAGATTTCAGAAGGTCCATGGCAGATGAGGAAGCTTAGTAGTTCAGCAGAAACGTGCGGCTGGGTGGAGGAAACGTCTTCAGTGTGAGCCTCTATGCAGATCAACTTTGGACAAAGTGACATGCTATTCGGTACCGAGATGTCAAACGGACCACGCATTCGCGACTTGTTTGGTTGCGCATAGTACGATACCAAGTTCCGACCTATTGTACCCAAGCTGGCGTGCTGGTTCAGCAGCCCACGCCATAGATGCTGAACGGACGCCGTGTGGTTGGTGTTCTGAGCTCTGCTTATCATCCACGCAATCCGACAGGTTCGACCTGCCTGCCGGGTTCCGTGTTTCTGGATCGCGACTACTGCAACTCCTGCTGGTGTGATCAATCCGGTATAGCTGGCTGCACATTAAAAATCTGCCTCGAAGGTAACCTGCGATCAACACGAATTGCTAGATTCAATCGCATTGGCGTACGATTACACATGGTTTATTTTAAAACCTGCCCATTAGAATACCATATCAAACCTCTTGCTTTCAAACTGTAATAGATACTTGGCTTACATTATCCTTCCTTTTCCATACTATTGTGACTCGCGATAAGTGCATTTGAGTTTCTTGCAAACCTTCCTCGCGAACGTGACGAATCTATGTGATGCAACGAAAAATGCTCTGATGCAGCCAGTGCAACGTGGCTTCTGTACCATCGCTACTTCGTCTTGTTGATCGTCGCTTACGAAGGTGACTTCCATCAAGCGTCGTGATATGCTCTTAAGATCACTTGAGTATTATGTCACGTGATATTATGTCACTTGATATGGAAGGCATGTTTCATATGCAAATTGGAATGAAACGAAGACAGTGATGGGAGAGTTTCGAAACTTAAATGGAACGGGAGAAAGATTTAAAAATAAGCTTTAATTGGAACATTTGGCGCATCAGATAACCTTACACAAATATTTTCGTCAAAATTTAAAATATTGCGCGTTCTGTCCTTGCGATTTCTCGCGGAATGGGTCAGTAGTGTTCTTGTGGCCTGATTATAATTAGAATACGAAGTTCAGAAATGAGCAATTTACAATCTGAAATCTCATTTTGGCATAAAATATGTGTAATATTTAAAAAAACATGTGCACGGACATTTTCATTGATTGTACAAATGATAAGTTTATGTGACTTGTTCAACATTTAGAATGATAAGAGGATTTGTTAGCATTGCTACCAAATGTATTTGTAAAACAAACTTCAAATAAATCGTTTCACTAAGGATTTTACCCATGCCCATGGTGGAATAGTAATTGCACGCCCTCAAAATGTTTTGCATAGCAGATAAGCTAATGCATATATATATTTGTTTATCTGGAATGTAAAACTGCTTCAAGGCGTGCAATTACTATTCCAGTATGGGTATGGGGAAAATACATAGTGAAACAATCTATTTGAAGTTTGTTTTGCAAATACACTTGGTAGCAATGCTGACGAATTCCCTTACCTTTCTAAATGTTGAACAAGTCACTTAAATTTATCCTTTACACAATAAATGACATTTTCCATGCATGTATTGTTTAATAAATGTATTTTATGCAATAATGCCATTTCAGATGTAAATTGTTCGTTTCTGATGTTGGTCTTCTGAATCAAATCAGGCGACAAGAACTTTACTGGCCCATTCCACGACAAATAGACAAGGGCGTAGCAAGCAATGTTTTATATTTTGATAAAAATATTTGTGTTGGGCTATCTGATTCGCCAAATCCAGCTTCTATTTTTCGAAAGTTCAGGTCAAGTGTCAAGGAGCCTCGGCCTCGGGAACTTCTGAGATGTCACCAAACAAGGGTGTCTTTTGAGGTTCTTAATGCAGTGAAGAGCAATCCGAATTGTGCAAAAGCATATTTCGGTGAACGCATATTCCACTGCATCTCTTGGCTACTTCTAAGTTTTCGTTTCGAGGCAATTTGAAATTGTGATATCGTGACCAAAGGCCACGTGGCCTACGTTACCTATCGGGACAGTCCCAATAATTTTAAAAAAGTGCATACATGAAGTTCGATATATTATCTTTTAAAGCAAAACGAAATATATCATAATGATTTACCCATAAAAAATTATATATCCGTTCAAAATTAGATATGCATGGTTTTTCGCCCTGGTTTAGTGTGACTCGTTTTGAGTTTTGTTTATGACAATGCACTACTGAAATACAAGCCTTGTTTGTGTTCGTGGCACGTAATGGCATGGGAATGTTAGTCACTTGATCGTGAGTGCTGTGTTGCACAAGTGTTCGAACCAACTCTTCCGCACATTCATTAACCACAGGCGCACTCATGTTGTCTGAGCCCGTTGCTTTGTGTCGACTAGCACTCCTAAGTATGCTGCGCTCGCATTCGCCTGTCACGTTGAATGACTCAATACTGCGCACTCATTCCTTTGACACGTGGAATGACTCAATGCTGTGGGCACGTGCATCTGTCACGTGGAAAGACTCAATACTGTAGACAAATTCGTACCATACATGGAATGACGCAGCACTGCGGTCACATTCCTCTCATACGAACAATGACGCAATGATGCGCGAACATTTCTTTGACACATGGAACGACGCAATACTTATACAAATTGCACTGACACGTTGAAAGACGCAATGACATTACGGATCAAATCAACCAAATACATCAGTTTGTTGAATCCATGTCCGGTTCGCTTTGGTACAATTTCCCACATGGGTGTGATTGATCAACTCAACCATTTCTTCATCGTTAATTGGTTTTTCATCATCTATTAGAAGTGGCATTTGATTGTTCATGCACCTTCCAAAAACGTACAAAATCGTTTGGACTTCGAAGAATATATATGTGAAAAACGTGTGAAATCTCTTAGCAGTAGTTCCATCTACTGCAGTGCTGTCAGCCTGTGTCAGTTGTGTCAACGCCAGCTGGATGTGATAACAAATGCCAGTTGTAGGGACACTAGCTGCCGAGAGTGCCTGTTCTACAGTAGGGTCAGCATACCATGCCTGCACGCCAGGTTGAACATTGCCTAGGGCACGATAATCTTGCCACTGTCCCATGTTGCAGTGCCTCAATGTCAGTACGGCCCGGCCTACATTGACGAGTGTGGCAACACGTGCGAGTGTCAGAACGGTGTGTACGGCTGCACCCGTAAGGCGTGCAAACCCGGACAAACACCGGAGAAGCCCGTCCCACCTGCTCCAACCCCTATGACCTGCCGCGAGTGCCGAATAGACGCGTCATCTGCCACGACGGGATCGTCAAGTTGCAAGATCTAGGTGAGCCAAATCTTACGCGATTATGTATTGTTTGATTGTGTAGGTTTGACAAAAAATAATCTTGTCATCGGGTCATATCATGCCACTGGAATAAAAGCTCACTTCAAAACACATGTTGCAACAAATCATTACATTACACTTCTACGTGTGAGATACGCGCAGAACTGAACTTATGCTGCAAGGATAAGCATATTATGTCTCGTATATACTTCCCAGTAGTTTGCGTACTGTGTGTGACATTTGATGTTGGACGTATTATCATGTATTTGTATTAATATGACCCTCTGGATGTTCATCACCTCAGTTGAATAAAATATGAGCAATTTATTGGACAGCCTAAAATAGTAGAGAGGAAGTGTAAATGACTTTGTATGTCATGATGTAAAATTTGCGATGCTACTGAAGCATGTGCGTTGTGTAGCGTGGTCAATGTTTCTAAACGTGGAACCAAAAGACATCGAAATGTGGCATTGGCTTACTAAAACGGCAACATCAGTGTGTTTGCGATGTTGCCTTCATTTGATCCAGCGTACAATCCAGGCTCAGCTATAGCTTTGACAAGAAGCAATTCCCGGGAATTTCGTGTGATAGGTATTGTTCTGTCCAATAGTAAATGTCATGTGCCAAGTACCCCTGCGCTCTGCTCTTGCTTCGAAGCGTCTGAGTATGGATTCGCCACCAAAAGAGGGCGTTAGTAACCATGGTTCGTGGGGTGAAATCTATGATCAGCCTTATTTATTTATTTATTCATTTATTTATTTAGTTAACAATACATGCCCTCCACGTGCAGTGGCTGTTACGGACTTATATTATATCAGTACGTTGAAAGATTCAGGACGTTCTATGCTACATGAGGAGCCTTCTCGTTTCAACAGACGCGTTCGAATGTACGGACAAAACTGCTTCAATAAGCCTGTCTTCAGATGAACTACAGGTTAAGTAACTTGGTATTCAGTGCTGAGATACGAAGGCGACCGTGCCGACGCATTCCAGTGGCGACTTTGACATCTAACTGCGCTTGGTGCTGTACAGAGTTCCTCCCTGTTATATGTACTCTAACGGACATCCTAGTTTAACTATGCATACCATGAAGGCCCGATGGAGGCTGTGTGAGTGATGTTTTGAGCTTCGTTTACCGTCCACGTCTTCCAACCGACAGATGCCGCCTGCCTGCCGGGCTCCGTGTTTCTGGATCCAAAATACTGCAACTCCTGCTCATGTGGTCCCACTGGGATAGTCGGCTGCACACTCAAAGTCTGCCCCGAAGGTAACTTGCAATAATGTTCGTTTCCTACTTCAGTCTTGTTGGTGTGCGACTGCACGCTGTTTCCCCGTGGCCGGTTTATTGTCTGTAAAAGTATCCAAATTACCCCGACTTGATTTCCATCGAGGAATCCGAGGGCTGAAATATTCCATGAAGACCACGCAGGTGTCTTATCCCACATGAGGAACATAGCTATAGATTGGATGAGGCCTGCTGAAAGTGAATATGAATAGAGTCTTCAGAGACCATCGGTGTTGGTGGCAGGGACACTCTCCATGTGCATGTAATAATTAGAATACTCTCATCGACACTGCGGAGTATGCATGTCCCTATGTATACGGGATACTATTCTGGCAAAGGTGATGACGCGCAGTTCAAACGTAGCAATATAGCACACCGAACACAGCTTTTTCCGCCACAACCGGAACGGCATGCTTTTTGTTTACTTCTGGTTTTGGCTGGATGTCCTGCTGTACGAATACGGCAATGGTCTGACTTTGATCAGCATGAATCCATGTGCAATCTGCAGGAGAGCCGTGCGCGAGATCCACTACTCAAGTGCATTTATAAATACTACGCGTGACCAATGGGAACGGACCTGAACTCTTGTTGTTGCAGACGAGGTGCAATACTTTCCAGATCAGCATTACCAATTTCGGATGAATGCGACCTGGTAGCTACATATAACGCACGCTGTCAGCACCACATGTGTTCCACCTCGACCTACTCCAGAGTGCCGTGCCTTGATCGCGTCATGAGCTACAGGCGCACCCATGGAGACACATGTTTTGTGTCGATTAAAACTACTAAGAATTCCAAGTGCGCATTCCTCTGTCACACGGTATGACGCAATGCTGCGAACACATTCCTTTAGCACATGAAGGACACAACTCTGCGGACACATTCTTCTGACACATGGAATGATGCGCTACTGAGGACACATCCCTCTGATATGTGGAATGTCGCAATGACATGACGGATTCAATGAACATCAGTATGTTGAATCCATGTCCCGTTCGCATTGGTTAAATTTCCCGCAAGGAGGTGATGGAGCAACTCAGCCTTCGCATAGTCGTTGCTGTGGTTCTGATTACCACTAGAAAGAGTGACAATTGACTGTTTATGCAGCTTATCTTTTGCTTCTTCGAAAAACGTTCAAAAGCGATTGGGCGGCCCGGAGTAAAAAGGCCGGAATAGGCCGAAGTCTCCCAGAAGTATTTTCAGCTAAAACTGTGCTATCAGCTGGTGTTATTTGTGCAAATGCCAGTGTGATGCGATACTTAGTGCTAGTTGAGCAGACACAGCTACCGAGATTAGCCTGTTCTGCACCAGGTTTACCATTGTCATGCCTGTACGCCAAGTTTCAGATTACCAAAGTAAAGATAATATTGACATCGTCCTATGTTGCAGTGCCTAAATGTCAGTACGGCTCCGGCCTACATTGACGAGTGTGGCAACACGTGCGAGTGTCAGAACGGTGTGTACGGCTGCACCCGCAAGGCGTGCCAACCTGGACAAACACCCGAGAAGCCAGCCACCTGCTCCAACCCCTATAACCTGCCACGCGTGCCGAATAGACGTGTCATTTGCCATGACGGGATCGTCAAGGTGGAAGCTCTAGGTGAGCTAATATTTCGAGCGATTATGTATTGTTCGATTGCGTAGGTTTGGAAAACATATTCTCGGCCTCAGGTCATATCATGTCACTACAATAAAGGCTCATTTCCCAAGACTTGTTGCAACAAAGCATTCCTTTTCTCTTCTACGTGTGAGATTCGTGCAGAACTGAACTTATGCTGCAAGGATAAGCATATCATGTCCTGTATATACTTTCCAGTAGCTTACGTACTGTATGTGACGTTTGATGTTGGACGTATTATCATATATTTGTATTAATATGACCCTCTGGATGTTCATCATTCCAGTTGAATAAAAGATGAGCAATTTATTGGAGAGCCTAAAATAGTGCACAGGAAGTGTGAATGACTGTATGTCATGATGTGAATTTTGCGATTTGACAAGAAGCAATCCACGGAAATTTTGTGTGATAGGTGTTGTTCTGTCCAATAGTAAATGTCATGTGCCAAATACCCCTGCGCTCTCTTCTTGTTTCGAAGCATCTAGGAGTCTGGATTCGTCACCAAAGGAGGGCGTTGGTAACCATGGTTCGTAGAGTGAAAGCTATGATCAGCCTTGTATCATCTCAGTACGTTGAAAGATTACAGGGCTTTTTATGCTATATGAGGAGCCTTCTCGGTTCAACAGACATGTTCGACTGTACGGGCAAAACTATTTAAGTAAGCCTGTCTTCAGACAAACCACAGTAAAGTGAGTTGGTATTCGGTGCTGAGATACGAATGCGATCGGGCTGACGTATTCCAGTGGCGACTTTCACATCTAGCTGCGCTTGGTACTGTACAGAGTTCCTCCCTGTTATATGTACTCTAACGGACATCCTAGTTTAACTAGGATGCCCGTTGGATGGAGGCAATGTGATTGGTGTCTTAAGCTCGGTTTATCATCGACGCCTTCCATCAGATGCCACCTGCCTGCCGGGTTCCGTGTTTCTGGATCGCGACTATTGCAACTCCTGCTTGTGTGGTCCCACCGGGATAGTCGGCTGTACACTCAAACTCTGCCCTGAAGGTAACTTCCAATACATTTTCGTTTCCTCCTTCGATCCCGTTCGTGTGCGATTGTGTGCTGTTCCCCTAGGTCAGTTTATTGTCTGTAAAAGTATCCCGATTGACATGTCTTGATTTGCGTCGATAAGTGAGGATGGTGAAGTTGTCCATGGATAGCCACGTAAGTATCGTATCTCGTGGGAGCAACGTAGTTACAGATGGGATGTGGCCTGGTAAAAGTCAATGTGAATAGTATCTGGGCAGGCTATATGTGGCAATGTGATTACAGTCAACTGAACCTAATAGGGATTCGACGATAGCTAGGTATTGAGAATACAATGAAATGAACTTCTTTCCAAGTCTTTATTCATGTGTTATACATCGGGGCTATTGGCAAGTATGGATATTGCAAGGTAGCTGTTTTTATTCATTAATGGTTTGACATATTTACCATGCAATTAAACCGTACATATCATCAACATCAGCTAACTTGAAGATTGCATCGTGGAAGAGTATGCATCTATATAATATGCGAAAGGGAAATATGTTGCAGCTTTATTAGAGGTAACGTTGCGATACTTTCATAGCTAATAATGTGGAAGTAGGCTGAACTACGTAAATTTCAACATGCGAAGATTGAGATAAGCGAAGTTGAATAGGTCAGTTTCTGGTTTAATAACCCACCCCTTCAACTTCCATTATATTGGACGTTATCTGAGGACCTCTGTCAAATGTGAAATATTGTTTCACTTCGAACCGAAAAAAATAACTAGTGGACACGCATAACTGGTCTAAATTTTTGCCGACAGGTTTGCGTGGTGGATGCAATACTGACCACAAAAAGTTTTCCCGTCCACGCACAATCTGTTGATTCGCCTCAGGCACCCGTTAAATATGTCTCCGTCCAGGACGGCTACATAGTACCTAGCCAGCCAACCTCGTGGACGCAGGCACCACGTGGCGTGCGCTTTGTGTGCGCCTTAGTACCTGAGTACGATTTATTTATTTTACAGGCCTGGAATTTCTCGGTCGGCTGTTCCGCAGCGGAGATTCTAAACCACCCGAAGCATATACATGATCTTCTTGTGTGTTTACCTCGAGCTCTGGGCCTTACCAAACTTTTAGCTTGCGGAAATCTAACCTTGTTAATTGTACCCAATTAGGCATGAGGACAAGCGCCATCACTATATCGGAATCAGAAGACTTAATAAATATTCCGATGTTTGTTTACTTCATGAATGGCTTCCTAATGGAGGAAGTGCCCTGGATACTGGATGGAGGATGAAGGAAGTGCCCTGGACCTTGTGCGTTATATATGCAGTAATTTGGGTGAGACGAGAGATATTTGTAGCGAGGCACAACAGGTGTATGCACATGGAAACCAGACATTACAGCAATATCATGAGTGTTCTGGTGAGTTGGAACTCAGACTTATGAACGCCTTTTGTACTGTATTGTATGCGACGTTGGTGTCATGTATGATTGTGATGGGCCGCTTCAATAGCAGCGCTATTTTAATGAACATGATACACGTGTTGCACGCATGTGATATATCCACGTGAGAGCAGTGTATATTTTGATATACTCAGTTGAGCCGGATGATGCGGAGCTTTTATAAAGATGTATGTCGACGGAATGTATGCAAATGGTATTCTTGTCGGTATGTTGCACAGCGGTATTGGATGGTTATTACGAGTAGCACGACATTGGGCTTCTTACCTATTCATATGCCATCGTATTGTATGAACGGATACCACGGCTGGAGATCTCTTCACCAAGCAAGGGATTCCAGACCCATATTTTCAGGATATATTTTCAGATTGAACAGGGACAATTACAACTTAACATAAGCAGGCAACCCAACAAGGGAGGTCCGGACGCTCCGATCCACTCGGGGTTTCCAGTAGGATGTATTTGACATATCTGGCTGGACAATATAAGCTATAGTGAAGTTATTTTGCGTTATTGTAGCTCGTCATAGTGAACTACTGCTAGGTGGGCGCCGTGAAACTACCAGTTACAATATGAACCAACACCGGCATATGTGCCTCTATAATAAACAAACATCGTGATGTGTCGTTTTCGCCCACGTTCTTTCATCAGGCTGTATACCGGGTGTCACGTGGACGGTGAACGGTGGCTGCAGCAGCTGTGTCTGTACAAAGGACGGCGAGCCGGCCTGTACACTCTGTCGGAGGGAGCCAACACGTGAGTAGCCGGTACAGTAGCAGTTCTCCTCCCCCCCCCCCCCCGTTTTTTTCCCCCCCCCCCTTTACCTATTAAGAAAAAAACCATAAGAGAAGACATGCACTCATCGCTTTTGCTTTTTCTGCAGCCCGGTCTTATCACTGTTGCCTTTGTGATATGCATGCGTTTCTGGTAAAACATTGATGTGTCCGACCACCTATGTCACGGAAGCTATTGAAGCCAGAAGCATAACATTTGATGGGAACATTACAGCTGTAGTGGACACTTGGCAGTATACATTTGACAACCCCAGATCTGTGTCTTCAATGTCAACCGGAGTCGAAATTGGCTAACATGCCAGACGGCCGGGCGGCTGGTCGGTCGACTTTGCACCCCACAGTTGCTACATTTGCATAGGATGCGCTGATCAATTTGCATCAGTCACAAGATGCAAAGGGGGACCCAGGTGCTCGCCCATCTCCTTATCAACTAAAGACATACTGAATCTACCAAGAACTTTCAAGTTTTTCACCACGAAAACTCAGAACCTCTTCCGGGGCGCTTAACGTAGGGAAAGCGGTATCTCTTTTATGACGACGTATTCGTTGTCCCCACCCCCCATTATGAAAATCTTCGCTACACTACTGATCACGTGAATCCATTACAATATCCCTGCCAGTTTCAGACATGTAAAAAAAACTGGAGAAGTGCGCGGATTTTACCCCTCTCCCTCCATCCCCTGGTGGTTTGCGTGTTAACACTCCGGCACCTGGCGACTAACCCGCACGGTCTCGGGGGGTGCTATCCGCCTCCTAGGGTTTTCCAGGGCTAGTGAACGAATGGCGCGCGGCAGCGCGCCGAAATTTGGCATGTCTTTTTCCACATCAATTTGGCAATTTGTCTCAAAATCTCAATGTCAGGTAATCTAGGGTCAAAAAGTTAGTCAAGGTCAAGTGAGATCACCCCCAAAAAAGTTCAGTCAGTCGTCACGCTATAACGGATGAAGATATTGTAATGAAACTTTCAGTGTTTGGTTATCTTTAGGGACGAAATAAAACACATCAGAGGAATCCTTTTTCCCCAGTTTTTGATTACTTACCTGTTTTGTATATTTGCCCATCAGAGATCAAATCGAAGATTCTGGTTAAATTAAGCATCTTTATGAGAGCACGTTGAGTTCATGCAACGTTTTTGCCATTCTACACATTAAAAGAAGAAAACATGATGAAAATTGAAACTCAATATTGAACACTTTTTACTTTCATTGATTTTTGTGTGGGAACACTTTTAAGGTCCTGTCCGATTTCGCCTTCCTTTTCCGATTCCAATTTTGTTTTGTTTTGGGAAAATGTTGAGGATGGTGTCTGGCCTTAATCGTCGAGAGCTGCCCGATGACGCCTCTTAGCCTTCGTGCGACGCTTAGTTTGGAGATTATAGGGGTTCCTACCAGCTCCCCCAAGACGAGGTATGTGGATATGACCGGAAAGGTGGGGGGATAACGTGCAGGTGGTCTTAACCCGCGCCGTCTCTCCGGTCAGATCCTCACAAACAGTCACGGGAAGGGGGCGGATAGCATCCCCCTAAAAAAACTTAGCGTCGCACGAAAACGAAAGAATTATCACCGGAGAGCGCTCGATAAGTAGAGCCCGGGTCCACCCCCAAAAAAAATTCCCCCAAAAGTGACGCACTAGGAGGCTAGATCTTCACGACTTTTCACGACTTACATTTTGTTTTTGGCTCTGCAGAGTTCATTTTGGGGATACATGAAATAACAAAATTTATTTGGAATGAGAAAAGGACAGCGAAATCGGCCAGGGCTATAATTTCTATTATAGGAATTTATATGATTTCTTTTCCAGGAATTCATTTTGAGTCATATTTGAAAAAAACAAAAATGATTTGGAATCAGAAAAGGCAAATAAATCGACCACGGCCATAAAATCCCCCCTCTAATATCCAAACTAAGCGTCGCACGGAAACTAAAGACTAAAGAGGTATCATCGGAAAGCGCTCGATGAGTAGAGCCAGACGTCCCCCCACCCCTCAAAAAATATATTTTACTATGAAAAAATCAAAATTTTACTATGAAATTAAAAAATTTTGAGTTCAAGTTTTCTTTAATTTTCCTTTTCTAATGGGTACAGCGGACCGAAAAAAGTTGTTGGAAGACAACTTTCTCTCATAAAAATGTTTACTTTAGCCATAATATTTGATTTGATCTGAGATCAAATCATGTGTCGTTTTCGCCCACGTTCTTTCATCAGGCTGTACACCGGGTGCCACGTGGACGGTGAACGGTGGCTGCAGCAGCTGTGTCTGTACAAAGGACGGCGAGCCGGCCTGCACACCCTGTCGGAGGAAGCCAACACGTGAGTAGCCGGACAGTAGCTGTACACCGGGTGTCACGTGGACGGTGAACGGTGGCTGCAGCAGCTGTGTCTGTACAGAGGACGGCGAGCCGGCCTGTACACCCTGTCGGAGGGAACCAACACGTGAGTAGCCGGACAGTAGCGGAGCCAACACGTGAGTAGCCGGACAGTAGCGGAACCAACACGTGAGTAGCCGGACAGTAGCGGAACCAACACGTGAGTAGCCGGACAGTAGCTGTACACCGGGTGTCACGTGGACGGTGAACGGTGGCTGCAGCAGCTGTGTCTGTACAGAGGACGGCGAGCCGGCCTGCACACCCTGTCGGAGGGAGCCAACACGTGAGTAGCCGGACAGTAGCGGAACCAACACGTGAGTAGCCGGACAGTAGCGGAACCAACACGTGAGTAGCCGGGCGATAGCTGCACACCGGGTGTCACGTGGACGGTGAACGGTGGCTGCAGCAGCTGTCTGTACAGAGGACGGCGAGCCGGCCTGTACACTCTGTCGGAGGGAGCCAACACGTGAGTAGCCGGACAGTAGCTGTACACCGGGTGTCACGTGGACGGTGAACGGTGGCTGCAGCAGCTGTGTCTGTACAGAGGACGGCGAGCCGGCCTGTACACCCTGTCGGAGGGAGCCAACACGTGAGTAGCCGGACAGTAGCGGAGCCAACACGTGAGTAGCCGGACAGTAGCGGAACCAACACGTGAGTAGCCGGACAGTAGCTGTACACCGGGTGTCACGTGGACGGTGAATGGTGGCTGCAGCAGCTGTGTCTGTACAGAGGACGGCGAGCCGGCCTGTACACTCTGTCGGAGGGAGCCAACACGTGAGTAGCCGGACAGTAGCGGAGCCAACACGTGAGTAGCCGGACAGTAGCGGAACCAACACGTGACTAGCCGGACAGTAGCTGTACACCGGGTGTCACGTGGACGGTGAACGGTGGCTGCAGCAGCTGTGTCTGTACAAAGGACGGCGAGCCGGCCTGTACACTCTGTCGGAGGGAGCCAACACGTGAGTAGCCGGACAGTAGCGGAGCCAACACGTGAGTATCCGGACAGTAGCGGAACCAACACGTGAGTAGCCGGACAGTAGCTGTACACCGGGTGTCACGTGGACGGTGAACGGTGGCTGCAGCAGCTGTGTCTGTACAAAGGACGGCGAGCCGGCCTGTACAATCTGTCGGAGGGAGCCAACACGTGAGTAGCCGGTATTATGCGGTATTCGCCGGTATTAGCCGGTATATATGGTATAATTTGGCAAATATGCAAAATTTATATGTAGTCAAAAACGAACAAAAATGAAAAATTCCACTCGTACGTTTTATTGCATCCGTAAAGATAAGCAAACACTGGAAGTTCAATTAAAATATCGGTATCCGTTAAAGCGTGACGACTGGTTGAAGTTTTTGTGGAGGCGATCTCACTTGACCTTCTCTAGTTCGTTGACCCCAGATGACCTGACCTAAAAATTTGGAATCAGCATGTCAAATTGATGTATGGGAAAGTATGCCGAATTTGGGCGCGCTGCCACGCGCCGTTCGTCCGCTATCCGCGAAAAACCTGAGGGGGGGGGGCGGTTGAAGACCCCCCGAGTCGGCACGGTTTAAAGGATGTCATTTGAAACATGATCATTCGGCATAAAACCCAATGATATCTCCTGTTAGCCCGCGCCGTCTCGTGGGGGGATTGTTATCGACCCCGTTAAAGAATATCCATGGATAGTGAACGAATGGCGCGCGTTATCGCACCAAAATTTAGAAATTTAGCATGCCTTCTCCCACATCAATGTTGCATGCTGTGCCAAAATTTTGAGGTCAGGTCACCTAGGGTCAACGGGATAGTCGAAGTTAAGTGAGGTCAGCTCCAAAAATGCTCAACCAGTCGTCACTATTTAAGGAATGAAGATATATTAATGAAACTGTCAGCGTTTGCTTATCTTTGGGGGCGCAACAAAACGAATCAGATAATTTGTTTCCCCGTTTTTGATTACCTATTAGTTTTGCATATTTGCCATTATCGTTAAAATCAAAGATGCTGGCTAAAGTAAGCATTTTTTTATTGAAACAAGCTGGCTTCCAACAACGTTTTTCGATCCACTCTACCCATTAGAAAAGGAAAATGAAAGAAAACTTAAATACTGAAAATCTAGAAATGTCAACAAAAAAAGTAATTTCGACATTTTGGTGGCCAATCTTGTTTTGGCCCTCGCAGATTTCGTTTTCCTTTTCTGATTCGAATCTGTCCCCAAATTTCCACAAAATGAACTCCCCAGAGCCAAAAACATAATGCAAGTGGTGAAAATCTAGGCCCCATGGTGACGTCAATTTTGGGGGAATATGGGATGGCGTCTGGCTCTACTCGTCGAGCGCTTTCCGATGACACCCCTGTCATTTTCGTAAGACGCTTAGCTTGGTGATAAGGGGAGGGGTCCCTATCGATCCCCCGAGACAGGGTGTGAGGTTATGACCGGAAAGACATGGAGGGTTAAGTTGTCGTTCTTCCCTGGAGTAATTGAGTTGTTTCCAGTCAGTCCGCTCCTATGCTATTTATGAGGTAAAATTCCTGTGACTGGTCTGGATTGATCCACTCAATCTGAAATTTCATATCTGTCTTAGGCTCAGGAGTCTTGTCATTGGACGCAATTTGTCGCCAATTGGTACAACTAGAGGTGGTATAGATTACATTGCATCCCTATGATAGGAATGGAAATGCTGCATGTTTCTCTTTCAGTGACTTTATCCACAGTACTCTTTTCTCATACTTCCCGTTAATTGAACTCGAAAGGGCAAAAATCCCACCCGCTCCCAAAATCCCACAACATTCCTCTAACACGATGACGGTACTAGGAGTTCCTATCAAAGTAAGACTACCGAAAATGATTGAGCCCACAAGCTAACATAACAAGCATGTGCTGAAGAATACATGATAGGCGCCTTTCGTTCCACCATTAACAGATGCACAGGAAGGCTATTTCTTCTCGTGCGACGCAAGGAACTCACCACGTCCCGCACGACCATCCAGTGGAAGTACTGAGCTCACCTGGTAGTTGTGTCCGACGGCCGCGCCGACACCAACACTCGGCGGGTCATCTACATGTGCCTCGCTGTCCCGATAGCTGCGTCCATGCCCACCCGCTGGATGATCGCCAGCCTAGCCGTCAGTCGCACTGGTGCTAAGAAGTAACAGCCAACCTGTGCCGCAGCTGTCACAGTCACGTCTCACAGGCGACAGGCAGTAACAGCCAACCAGTGCCGCAGCTATCACAGTCACATGCCACAGGCGACAGGCAGTAACAGCCAACCTGTGCCGCAGCTGTCAATCACGTGCCACAGGCGACAGGGAGTAACAGCCAACCTGTGCCGCAACTGTCAATCACGTGCCACAGGCGACAGGGAGTAACAGCCAACCTGTGCCGCAGCTGCTACAGTCACGTGTCACAGGCGACAGGCAGTAACAGCCAACCTGTGCCGCAGCTGTCCATCACATGCCACAGGCGAAAGGGAGTAACAGCCAACCTGTGCCGCAGCTGTCACAGTCACGTGTCACGAGAGACAGGCAGTAACAGCCAACCTGTGACGCAGCTATCACAGCTACATGCCACAGGCGGCAGGCAGTAACAGCCAACCTGTGCCGCAGCTGTCACAGTCACGTGTCACGAGCGACAGGCAGTAACAGCCAACCTGTGCCGCAGCTGCTACAGTCACGTGTCACAGGCGACAGGCCGTAGCAGCCAACCTATGCCGCAGCTATCATAGTCACATGTCACAGGCGACAGGCAGTAACAGCCAACCTGTGCCGCAGCTGCTACAGTCACGTGTCACAGGCGACAGGCAGTAACAGCCAACCTGTGCAGCAGCTGTCACAGTCACATGTCACAGGCGACAGGCAGTAACAGCCAACTTGTGCCGCAGCTGTCACAGTCACATATCACAGGCGACAAGGAGTAACAGCCAACCTGTGCCGCAGCTGTCACAGTCACATGTCACAGGCGACAGGGAGCAACAGCCAACCTGTGCCGCAGCTGTCACAGTCACATGTCACAGGCGACAGGGAGTAACAGCCAACCTGTGCCGCAGCTGTCGCAGTCACGTGTTACGAGCGACAGGCAGTAACAGCCAACCTGTGCCGCAGCTGTTACAGTCACGTGTCACAGGCGACAGGGAGTAACAGCCAACCTCTGCCGCAGCTGTCAGTCACGTGTCACAGGCGACAGGCTGTAACAGCCAACCTGTGCCCCAGCTGTCGCAGTCACGTGTCACAGGCGACAAGGAGTAACAGCCAACCTGTGCCCCAGTTGTCACGGTCACGTGTCACAGGCGACTGGCAGTAACAGCCAGCCTGTGCCCCATCTGTCACAGTCACATGTCACAGGCGACAGGGAGTAACAGCCAACCTGTGCCGCAGCTGTCGCAGTCACGTGTTACGAGCGACAGGCAGTAACAGCCAACCTGTGCCGCAGCTGCTACAGTCACGTGTCACAGGCGACAGGGAGTAACAGCCAACCTCTGCCGCAGCTGTCACAGTCACGTGTCACAGGCGACAGGCTGTAACAGCCAACCTGTGCCCCAGCTGTCGCAGTCACGTGTCACAGGCAACAGGGAGTAACAGCCAACCTGTGCCGCAGTTGTCACAGTCACGTGTTACGAGCGACAGGCAGTAACAGCCAACCTCTGCCGCAGCTGTCACAGTCACGTGTCACAGGCGACAGGCAGTAACAGCCAGCCTGTGCCCCAGCTGTCACGGTCACGTGTCACAGGCGACAGGCAGTAACAGCCAACCTGTGCCGCAGCTGCTACAGTCACGTGTCACAGGCGACAAGCTGTGACACAGGCGACAGGCCAGCCTGTGCCCCATCTGTCACGGTCACGTGTCACAGGCGACAGGGAGTAACAGCCAACCTGTGCCGCAGCTGTCACGGTCACGTGTCACAGGCGACAGGGAGCAACAGCCAACTTGTGCCGCAGCGGACACGGTCACGTGCGAAGGCGGCTACCAGCAGTGCCCGGCCGACTGCGGGCAGGAGTTCAACGCCGAGAACAACTGCTACGATTGCCTCTGCGGCCCGGGCGGTGAGCCTGGTGACGTCATCGTCTATATCGACGACGACTGCCCGCCTGGCACTGACCTCAGGAGTGCTGGCGCCTTCTCCAAAACCTGTGCGCCATTCGACCGGCTACGTAAGTCTTGTCGAACCTATTTTCTTGATAAATGGCTGCTTCCTTAGGCATTTTATTAATGCAGGTAAAGAAGAAACGCATAGGAGAGAAGACATGCACTCATCGCTTTTGCTTTTTTTCTGCAGCCCGGTCTTATCACTGTTGCCTTTGTGATATGCATGCGTTTCTGGTAAAACATTGATGTGTCCGACCACCTAATGTCACGGAAGCTATTGAAGCCAGAAGCATAACATTTGATGGGAACATTACAGCTGTAGTGGACACTTGGCAGTATACATTTGATAACCCCAGATCTGTGTCTTCAATGTCAACCGGAGTCGAAATCGGCAACATGCCAGACGGCCGGGCGGCTGGTCGGTCGACCTTGCACCCCACAGTTGCTACATTTGCATAGGATGCGCTGATCAATTTGCATCAGTCACAAGAAGCAAAGGGGGACCCAGGTGCTCGCCCATCACCTTATCAACTAAAGACATACTGAATCTACCAAGAACTTTCAAGTTTTTCACCACGAAAACTCAGAACCTCTTCCGGGGCGCTTCACGCAGGGAAAGCGGTATCTCTTTTATGACAACGTATTCGTTGTCCCCACCCCATTATGAAAATCTTCGCTACACTACTGATCACGTGAATCCATTACAATATCCCTGCCAGTTTCAGACATGTAAAAAAACTGGAGAAGTGCGCGGATTTTACCCCTCTCCCTCCATCCCCTGGTGGTTTGCGTGTTAACACTCCGGCACCTGGCGACTAACCCGCACGGTCTCGGGGGGTGCTATCCGCCTACTAGGGTTTTCCAGGGCTAGTGAACGAATGGCGCGCGGCAGCGCGCCGAAATTTGGCATGTCTTTTTCCACATCAATTCGGCAATTTGTCTCAAAATCTTGATGTCAGGTAATCTAGGGTCAAAGAGTTAGTCAAGGTCAAGTGAGATCACCCCCAGAAAAGTTAAGTCAGTCGTCACGCTATAACGGATGAAGATATTTTAATGAAACTTTCAGTGTTTGGTTATCTCTAGGGACGAAATACAACAAACCGGAAGAATCTTTTTTCCCCAGTTTTTGATTACTTGTTGGTTTTGCATATTTTCCTATCAGAGATCAAATCGAGGATTCTGGCTAAATTAAGCATCATTATGAGAGCACGTTGAGTTCAAACAACTTTTTTGCCATTCTACACATTAAAAGAAGAAAACTTGATGAAAATTGAAACTCAATATTGAAAACTTTTTACTTTCATTGATGTTTGTGTGGGAACACTTTTAAGGTCCTGTCTGATTTCGCCTTCCTTTTCCGATTCCAATTTTGTTTTGTTTTGGAAAAATGTTGAGGATGGTGTCTGGCCCTAATCGTCGAGAGCTGCCCGATGACGCCTCTTAGCCTTCGTGCGACGCTTAGTTTGGAGATTATAGGGGTTCCTACCAGCTCCCCCAAGACGAGGTATGTGGATATGACCGGAAAGGTGGGGGGGGGGGGGGATAACAAGCAGGTGGTCTTAACCCGCGCCGTCTCTACGGTCAGATCCTCACAAACAGTCACGGGAAGGGGGCGGATAGCATCCCCTTAAAAAAAAACTTAGCGTCGCACGAAAACGAAAGTGGTATCATCGGAGAGCGCTCGATAAGTAGGGCCCGGGTCCACCCCCAAAACAATTTCTCCCCAAAAGTGACGTCACTAGGAGGCTAGATCTTCACGGCTTTTCACGACTTACATTATGTTTTTGGCTCTGCAGAGTTCATTTTGGGGATACATGAAATAACAAAATTTATTTGGAATGAGAAAAGGACAGCGAAATCGGCCAGGGCTATAATTTCTTTTATAGAAATTTATATGATTTCTTTTCCAGGAATTCATTTTGAGTCATATTTGAGAAAAAAAATGATTTGGAATCAGAAAAGGCAAATAAGTCGACCACGGCCATAAAATGTGTCGCCTCCCAAAAATTTGTTTTCTTTTCAATTAAAAAATGTTGAGTTTTCACGTTTTCTTTCATTTTCCTTTTCTAATGGGCAGAGGAGACATATAAACCTTGCTGGAAGTGAACTTGCAGTAATGAAAATCCTTACTTTAACCAGAATCTTTGATTTGATCTCTAAGATGCAAATATGCAAAATTTATATGAAGTTAAAAACAGAAAGATATGAAAAATTACTCTCGTCCGTTTTGTTGCATCCCTAAAAATAAGCAAAAGGAAAACAAGTTTAATTAAAATATCTGTATCCGTTAAAAGCATGACAACTGGTTGAACTATTTTGGAGGTGACCTGACTTGACCTAGATTAATTCGTTGACCCTAAAAGACCGGACTTCAAAAGTTTGACATTAACATGCCAAATTGATGTGGGAAAATATATGCCAAATTTCAGCGCACTGCCGAGTACCGTTCGTTCCCTATCCGCGAAAATATGAGGGGGCAGTTGAAGACGCCCTCCCGTGACATGACTGGTTTAACACTCGGACGTCCGGCAGTCCTCGCCAACCTCGCCGATCCGGGGGGGCAGATGTCTGCCCCATAAGATTTCTAGAAATATGCTAACTATAGACGAACGGAAAACGGCGTTAGATAGCTGGCGACAAGATCTATCAAAGGTATTTCGGTTATTTACTTCCCTCAGGTCAATAAACAGGTCAAATTGGACCAGATCGGGTGAGACTCAGCTATTAACACATATATCGGGACCTATAACAGATAGAAACAAACAGCGAACGCTATTCAACAGTCCTTGAAATGTGCTATCGACAATATGTGCCCAAACAGGAATACTTCTTACTTCGAAACTATGACCTCAGGTCAAGGTCATGAAGTAGGCTAGGGAGGGCATGTGATGTATCACTGGACACGTCTTGACGCCAGGGCTCAAAAATTGTATCGTTCTGTCGTCGTGGACGACAACCACGAACGGGGACTTTTGGCGACCACATTTCCATATCATTAGAAATATTATATGTGAAATCATATAAATGGTACCTACTATACATAAAATTAACTACGTCACGATATCCGTGTCAAGGTACGCAGGGTTGAAACGAATCGGATTGAACCGGGACTGGAAATGTCCCTTCCGTGCAGACCTCTAGAAATGTTACACCGTGCAGACCTCTACCACCCACCGCCACGCTACCATTTCTTCATTCCCATCGTACGCTTTTGGGTTTCTAGTATCTAGTATCTAGTACGCTCAGCGGGAAAAAAAATGACTCAACGGCAACAAAGTGTCGTCGAGACAACCATTCCATCGTTCAGACGACCGCCGACGATAAAATTGTCTCCCGTTTAGCGCAGAGCCAATGGCATGCCTTCTGGTCGCCGGTGGTTGTCCTCCGTCCCGGTTCCACTTGATGCTCGATGGCAGCGTTACAGAAGTACCCATCTATGGTATATTCAGCGGCTTTGGAGGCAAGCGACTAGACTACTGGTACTAAAACAACACTAGACCTACGTTAAGTAATGAATAATTTATAACATTAGCTGATTTTTTAAAATTTCTATTTGAGTCCTTTCTTCATGTAGGATGTACAATATTTTTAATTTCGTTAAAATCGTTGGAAAGAATCTAGAAGAATGTCATTCTTTTACGCGAATTCCCTCGCGTTCAAATCCGTCCATTTCCCTTTTAAACGCGACGATGTGCGTCGAAGAGTGAAATAGGTAATTGATCACGGTTCTTTGTAACTGATGAGTGGTGAATGAGTGCGGCAAGATAAAACTACCAAGGTCGAATTCTCTGGAGTGTTAATCAAACAATTGTTTTCATTTTTGGACTTATATGAGACAAAATGAAGTGGTTCGGTCTGAAACAGACTCCAGACACAGACTCTATTCAGGGCCAGGGTGTAAGGGTGACAAAGAGAGTAAGGTCATCCTGTAGATGTGGACATTGCGATTGGAAAGGTACTGCACAGAGCATTTATAAACATTCAAAAGTCAAGCACGCAGGTCTACCAGTGTTAAGAGTACTGCAAGATAGCCATTTTGGCCCTGGGAGGCGATTTGATTGGACTTGCAAGCCAGCACTGGATCATCAACCATCAAGCTCAGGTGAGAATCTTGGTATATGAATTACATTTGAGTAAAATATAGTCACCTAAAGGTAATTAGAAAAGATATTTTGGTGTGTAGGTACCTACTCAGCAGGCATTGCACTGCAGTTGGTGGCAATTCATACAATATAGGGATGGCGAATTTTAGCCACCTGGTGGTTTAAACCATGGTTTAAACTGGCTGGCATAAATTAATTTAAGCCACTCTGGCTTAAATTATACTTCTGGTATGGCTGGAGGGCAGTGATTAACATTAGTTAGGGAAGCATCAATTATTATTCCAAAATGTGCTACACTCATACTACACAAGTATGGACACCAGCCAGTGTAAAATAATTGACGATGTGACCTGGAAATTCACAGTTAATGGAATTGTGCTATTTCATCCTTGTCTTGGGTTTTTACGAGTTTGCCACATGATGTATAGGCAGTCATCATGCACACAACTGCGAAATACTGTAAAATGCATCTGACTGAAGTGAAAGTCATTCCGCTTTTTTAATCCTTAAGTGGCGATCCTTTATTTTCTTCCAATATTCCACTATTCCGAAGCAACTTCTTTCTTCATCCCGCAGTTAATGGTGAAGTAATTTTAGAACACTGACACCAGCAGCACCAAAATCATGCATTGTAAGTTTCATTTGCCTCAGTTTGCAAATTCAGCACTGGGATGACCATTAAATTTAGTGCTGGGAAAACATAAGCATGCAAAATATCCTATCAGCCACATGAGTTCCCTAATGCCTTGTAGTATTTTGGAGGTCATAGGGACCAGCACTGAATTCAAATTGGGCTCTTAAAATGTGAGAAATGCAAACAAAGCTAGATACCTACCTACCTAGGTCAAACTTTCATTGTTTAGGTAACAAATGTGCTAGTTCCTCCAAGGAAGTAGTGGTAGGTGTGCCCCAAAAACCAATGGTTTATATCAGGCTGGATATATTGGGCTATGATGGACCTAAATACAGACAAAATGTCTTGTGACTAACAAGTTAACCATAGTTTGAATTTTCAACCCAGGTTTACAACTATTGCCATATATTGACACATGCATCCAGCGGCACAACCTGAGGGGGGGCTAAAGTCGCTATAGCACCCTCCAGAAGCAAGAGAGGGGGCCCTTATGGGTGTCCTGAGAGAGAGGATATAGCCCCTTTGGCCCCCCTCTGGTTGTGCCACTGCATACATCACAACACAGCACACACAATCCCAGTGTCCTGAAATTCATAATTTTAAGTGGAAATCCCTGTTTTTTGTGTTTACCCCACTTGAGATGGTTTGGACTAACCAGTATGGTTCGCAAGCCCCTGTTTTTAGTTATATTGCTTCAATACCAGAGAAGGAATGCTTTTATTGCTTTAATACCAGATAATAAACACAAACCAAAGGGTTTTTCTTCCTAACTACCTGGTTTTTGCTCAGTGCTTACATAATTCCCACCTGTCTCAAAACGAATTTCAGAACCATGCACAATCCCTTGTCTCCACTTCCATCAGTGTTTCCATCCTTGTCTCCAAACATGAAATAATGTGCTACCATACCATGCTGTGGAAGGTGTGCAATAGTTGAAAATGTGTGCAAAATGTGCGATAGGTGGATAACAGATTGCTTACTGTTAGTTATGAATATAGTCCCATTGGCACTGCTGCTGCTGGTCACTGCTTCTAAAAATCATGTAGTAATATATGAAAATAAATGGGTCAATGGATCAGCTGATGAAGTGCCTGTTATGATGTCATGTATGGGATAGATATTTACCAAATTTGTTTGAGCAAATCAATGCCTACAGATTTATCTAAAATATACAGCAATTCTTCTGCCTCAAGTAGATAATTTACATAACTGAGACTGGCATTTTATTCAATTCCATGTTATAAATCCATTACGTGGCAAAAGTCAAACCACCTAGGTGCTGTATATATCTTTTCTATCAAATAATCTGTGTATTTATCACAGGTAACTCAAAAGTTTCACCATCTAGTTTTTCTTTCAGACACTGTGCTCGAGACTGAGCCACCAACCTTCAATCTGGACAACCCTACTTCAGCTGAAGTAGAGGATGATCCTGATGTCCCTAAGCCAGCAGGCAATGGGGTGGACCCAATGGAACCAGAAGGTATGTGTCTGTTTTGTATTTCACATTAGGGTATTCAGGATAGCTGGGTAGCTCAATTGGTCAGGCATTAAGCTTACAATGAGCATATGTTACATGTTCCAATGCCAAAGAATCCTGATGTGGTTTAGTCTCCTATGTTTTGTCATTGTTGTTTCACTGTTCACATAGCCATAGAGGTGTTCAATTTATTATTTGGAATTTAAACTCCATTACATGCTATACCTACTATAAGAGGTAAGTTAGGCCCAAAGCAGTGCTTAGAACCTTACTCCAGAAAATGTCATTAAAGTATCCTGGGCTATGGCTGCGAAGGTTTGGATCAATCATGGTTGCAAACTGCAATGCGACCCCCAACTTATGTAATTATTGTTTCACATGCCTGGAACCACTGAGCTTTCCACTGCATGGTAATTATTATTGGCTGGCACAGAAATACTGAATAATTTATTTAAAGCACTCAGCTAATTCAGTATAACAGAAATGTGACCTAGATAGCTCAATTAAAACATGAAACATTTAAAACATGATAGCTCAGCTTAACCTGTGACCCACTGGGGTCCTCAGCCGAACGCGCCCCACTGGGGGGGGGTAATATTACCCCCAGTCTAACTCGACTCCTATGGGGAGTAGGAGAAAAAATCCTATACCGTTAGATAGCCCGTGACAGGATCTTTTAAAGATGTCAGTCATTTGTCAGCTCAGGTCAATATTAAGGTCACTCGAGGCCCTCTACGGTCAAATTTGGCTAAATCCAGGATCTGCCCCCATATACCCCAATATATCTCTGGATCTATGATAGCTAAGAAACGGACACCGCCACAAGGCTCTTGAAAAATGCTTTCGGTTTGGTGCGATCAGATTTTGGCTCAGGTCAATAGTTTAGCCTCCAGAGGTCATCAAAGGTCAAAACCGGCGATTATGGGTGAAACGTTTTTCGTGAATAACTTTTTATATAATTATGATAAAGCGACAATTAACACGCCATCGTGTTTGTCTCATCGAGAGGCGTTCAACAATATATGGCATGACCTGGTTAGGCCCAGTCTCAAATTTGGCTTCAAGTCAAGGTCACCCGTTGACCTAGGTATTTCATGTTGTATATCGTTGAAAGCCTTCACGAGACAAACACAATGGCGATGATTCCACGCCTGTATCGTTACTCTGTGAAAAGTTATCAGCAAAAACGTGTTGCTGACGTCAGGTGACCTTGTAGGGACCACTAAGCAAAAATGTAAACTGGATCATCAATACTAGTGCAGGGAAACATGATCTTGGGAAAATTGGCCCATTCCTCTGAAAAATAACAATTTTGTATATTCCCCGTAGGCTTATGATGGGGAGAAGCAGAAATGACCCGACCTTAGGTCACTGATACCGAAATTCCGAAATAGCAGAATTCTAGTCCCTAGTGGCCTCATGACATACTACGAGTTTTAAATCAATCGATTGCTTATTCTGTGAGTAACGCTACTTCGAATACTGAGTTCACTTGACGTGACCTGGAGTCGTGACCCGAGATGACCTGGGGTAAACAAAATCGGAAGAGTTGCGCAAAAGATTAGGTATGAGGCGGGCACAAAAATGGTGGCCCTCCGTGCCCCTGTTTTCCGGTCGTTTCGGAAAAACTTTGCCTAGACCTCCCAAAATGTGAGTTTGAGGTGAGGTCACTTGACATGACCCTGTGACCTGACTTTATAAGGCTCCGACACCAAAATTTGACAGAATGTGTGGAAATGATGGGGGGAAAAGGTGTTAAGTTTGGCAACGCTGCGCGCCGCCGTTTTTCCGTTATCGCGAAAATCCCGGAGGGGTGGGCGATTTTGCCCCCTCCCAGTGGGGCGCTGGTTAAAATGTTTATAGTGGCCTGTTTTGATGGAATCATGCCCATGGAATGAGGGTATAAATTTCTGAGTAAAAACAGGATAGGTTCAGCACTTATTTGTATTTTCTGACACCCCTTAACCAGGGTCGGATCCAAGGAGGGCGCGCCCCCACCCCTTAGGCCTCCAAGGGGGTCTTGAAAGTGCTGCCCTGGATATCACTTTCCACCCCTTCCCTCCAGGAAAGAGAGGTTCGTCTAGGTGCTGTGCCTAAAATCATCGCTTCCCACTCGCCTACCCCCCCCCCTCCCCTGAAGGAGAGGTTGGCCATCATAATTTGGCGGATAATATGCAAACAGCATTCGTCGAGGGACACATCTGAGCCAGCCAGAGAGCCCAGTGAGTGGCCCCTTTTGGAGCTGAACTTGGGCCTTTTTGGGAGCTACGCACCCCCCCCCTCAGATCATTCCTGGCGGCGTGCCTGAAATGGTTGGCCCCCTGTACTGCAGTGGGCCCCATCCCTGATTGACCCCTGCAGCTTGGACCCCCCGTCCCGAAGAGCGATATCCAGTCCTGCCCACAGCCGACAGTTTGACCTCCCCGAAACGAAATCCTGTGCGCGCACCTGCCTCAGATAGCCTCTGGTGACCACTAATAGACATATGTCTCCTAGTAAGTGATTTTGTATCATAATTATGTCCTTGAATCGGAAACGTTGTTCATTTCAACGATATTTTACATTCCAAGGCAACAAAAAACTTTCTATGCTTCGCTCTAGTCTATAAAAAAAGGATTGGTCAATCGGTATTCTATGCTATTTGCAACCAGCAAGCCTATTAGGGTGCATTGGATGTTTTTGTGTGCATACTGCCTGGATATGAATTAAACCCTTTTCGGCCCAGCATATCGGTATAATATATGAATACAAAAACAGCTCAGGCTGGTTTAGTTCTGCTAAAGAATTCCACTTAATGATCTCCAGCGTGGCTGCGGTGAGTAGTGCTTTACCAGTTCTAAGAAAAATACATGCTATTGGTATCGTTTTATTTCGCGGAAACATTTCATACGTTCGTGAAACATATAACTGCATGGATCGGGCTGTCCTGTGGCGCTAGTTTCATTGGTATATAATGCCAAGTATGCGAGCTGTAGCGAAAAAAGGTGTGGTACAAACTTAAGAAACGCCCTGTATATGATGTAGATAAATTGAGAATATTTTCCTCATACTGCTGGGGATCTACCAACTGCATTAAACCCATGGAAATTGGCAGTAGCATTATGTCAACAAATGCTCTTTGATCTTGCCATTTTAGATTCATACACTTTCATTTTACTTCTGAGACAACTGAGGGGGACAGGGGTGCATGATTCTGGTACAGTAGCATGCGCATATTTAAAAAAATCACCCTGCAGGAATCGCATTCTAAGCCATTTTTTTCAATTACCTCCTGATATGAACGTTACGTTTCCGAATATATCGTGTTCCACACTTTTCCTTGCATGTTACTGTTAATTCTTTTATGAAAAATATTTTGCGAATTGTGGTCTTCCTTTCCATCCTGGGCTGCTGCATCGTGCGTTTGCAGGTATTGAACAGGGGGCGGTTTTAACACGTGATCCTATGGTGGCCAGCCCATAAGCTCTAACATCGACGGACAAAACTGTGAACGTCTGCTGAAATGACATTGGCCCTTTTCATCTCACAATCCACAGAGAAACGTTTATGTTTATACGTAATTCAGATTTTCAGTTTCCAGCACCCAACTGGCCGCGATAAATAATGCACAAACGCCGCGATTTTCGATCCGATTTCTAATACCGGCCGTTTGTCAGATTGCCAAGTATATTTGGCTCCCCACTCTGCCCAAGTCATGTTAACAATCGCCCAGCCCGAGGCATTGAGCGAGGTCACATGAACGCCAGCCCTCCTACCTACTAGCCCTACCCCTACGCCAGCCCCCCCTTGCCTACCTTTTCTACTGACGCTGCTTTTGTGTGTATGGTTGCACGGTTCGACAACACAGTCTTACCTTGGTGAGTGTCAACACAGTCTTACGAAATGGAGCTTGGTGTACCGTGGCGCCGAGCGCAGCCTCCCTTGCGCTGTCGTAGCTCGATAAACCAGCAAACCAACGGCCGAGTTAGTGACAATTGGGTCGAAATTCATGAAGTTTTATAATGCTGCTCATAGACCGCGGGGTGGTTGATGTTGCAGAAACTAATTTTACATCATCAAACGTTTCTCTGTGTATTGTTCGTGAAAAATGTCGCTATTATGCTTCTTTCGGCAGATATTCACGGATTTTTGCACCGATGTAAGGGCGTCCGAGCCGGTCACCATAGGGTCACGTGTTAAATCCGCTTCGCATTCAAGACGTGGAAACGCACGATGCAGCAAACCAGCACGGAAAGGAAACCACTTTTTTATTACTTTTTTCAATAAAAAGACAGTTCCCTTTTCACTTTTTAAGCAATAACTTTAGGCATACAACTATTCTGAACATGCTCCAGGGGCTCTCGTATTTGCTGCTGTACTGTTCTTTAGCAGAAAAGCTAAGTAGGAGAACAACACTATACGCTGAGCTTATTCTGAAAAATAATCGATATTAAATGATGAAAATGTTTTGCATTACAGGTGTCAGCACATCGCTGGGACGGAGACTGGCCCGAATGGAGCAGAGCCTATTCGAAATCAGGCAGACGTTAACCAACGAGCCAAGAGAACAGCACAACAAGACAAGTGACACTGACGCGCTCATTAATGCTGCACGTGACATGGGAACGCTTCTTCATGCCGTATCGGAGCACCACATCATCGCAGTACCATCTCGTGATCTTCTCGTGTGCAAGCTATGTGTTCCAACTTTCGATCTTGCGGTGGATTTACATGCCAGCAAGCCCAACGCTCATGGCATATGCCACTACACTTTCTCTGCCGGTACAGATTTCCCTAGACCAGCTGCTATCCCTAAGCCCTTCAGCCGGTTGAAAGAGTCGCTGAAACACCACGTGTGCTCTAAAAAGCACAAAGAGAACGTGAAGAAGGCGTCTCAAGAGATGGAGCGGGAGGCGGTCCGTGCGAGGAATATACAAAGTGCTTGCCGAAACTCATTGCTTGCAGCGTACCACGTCCTGAAGCACTCAATGGCCCAAACTATGTACGAGAAGACAATCGTGCTCTGCGATATGACAGGCTCAACAATGGGCGATCTCTGCCATTCGGCCACCCAAATGCAGCGGTTCAGGGATGCATTCAGTACTACTATCCTGGAGTGTGTAGCCCGTCATGTTGACAGAGCACCTTGCGTAAGTCTTGTCGCGGACAAAGTAACTGTCCAACATAGAACTGTGGACATAACTGGCATCATAACCATCGTGCCGGACGCACCATGTGACGAGCTCATCCAGAGTTTTGTGATCGGAGCGCCCGTGGTGGACCAGCATGATGGTAGTTCTCTGGCAAAGGAGTGGGTGGACACCGTCAAGCCACTCAACATCATGGATACCACCAAGCTCGCCGCCATCTGTACAGATGGTCAATACCATGGAGCCGACGTCCCCAGAAAGTTTGTCAGAAAGCTGCAGTCCGAACACCCTGACTATGCGATGCGCTCTAAGCATCCATGTGTTCCATTCCTTTGGGACGGCGCGCATCTTCTGGACCTCGCGGAGCACAGTGCCAGGAAGGAGCCATCGTGTCGGTGGGTGCAAGAGGTGATCGACCAGATCAGCCGCATCGTGAAACGGTTCTCATATGGAAAAGGGCGTGAAACGTTCCTGGCGGCGAGTAAGCGTATTGGGGTGGAACCACGAGGCCTGCTGCTATGGTCCGAGACTCGCTTCTCGCCATATGCTGCCAACGTCATAGAGGCATTTACGGTAAACATACCGGTGCTGAAGGCCGCTATGGAGAACCAGCTACGAGAGATCGGCACTACGACGAGTAGCCGGTCATGTCAGCCAATAGATCTACAGAAGGACCTCGAACTGCTGAAGGGTAATGCTCTTAAATAAATTGTATTAATAATTTGTATGTTTTTGGGTGGGAACCGATAAAAGTTTCTGATAAAAGGAAAATATCTGTCATACATGCTTTGTACGCTACATTGATCGCAACAATTATGCAAAGCTGTCAGTTTAATTTTTGTATCAATAATTTTTTCCCACAGATATATTGAATAGACAAAACTGGGGTATTAACACGCCTTCGCATAGTATGTGTGCGTATGCGCTTGCACGCTGGCGCGCGCGTGGCTTGTTTTAGTCTAGTTGACTCATTTTAACTATAGAGTTCTTCGCACGTTTTACATAGATTAAGCAATTGATATCAACGTGATGCAGCTGTTTTGTTAACGTCAGAAGCAGCCTACGTGTTCTATCCCAATGATACTACTTGCAGATGATGAGATGACGGATTGTGCCAAAAAATACAGCGTTTATTTTCAGGTTTTGAGGGTATATAATGCCTTCCTTCGTGAACGAGCAAATATGGTAGGTAGTTCGTTCCGAAATAAAATATGTTTATTTGTTGATCATAGACTGCGCAATGCGCTTTGAGAACCCGCAGAAGAATGGATTATCTAATGGAGCAATCTAGCATGAGTTCATTTCCATATTTTAATCTCCAAACCGTTTAATTCCTCTTTTGTTTTTGTTTTTACAGATTCATGTTTCCATGCTCGGCTGGCGGCGCTGCAGGACCTGTATTCCGTGCTCTCAAAGGCAAGCAAGAGTCTCCAAAACCTGCAGCATCTGCCATGGGAACGCCAAGAAAAGTACAAGGCTATGGTCGAGGACTTCGGACCGAAACGGAGAAGACTCGAGAAACATTGCAGTGGTCCCACTCTGAGGACATCACTGGACATCCAAAGTGTCCTGGACGAAGGGGACAGCGAGGAAATGGTGGAATCCTGGCCCAGCTATTCAAAATACGCCTCGAATCTTCAACAACACCAGGTGAATAAAAAAGCGTCGTGCTTAGAAGTGATAAGATACTGATGAACAGTGACCAAGAAAAAGGCTAACAAATTAAGTGGTCGTGAAATTATTTTCAACCTTCTTTTTTGTTATATGGACAATTTACCTGTGTTTCCATAATTCAGTCTGCTGTACTACAGCAGAATATAAAACTGTTTTTGGCACAGAAGACTTTCGTATAGCAATTCATGATGAGCTCCCGAATTGGTAAAATACTAATTCGCCAATGATAATTGTATTCATTCCATGTACGATATTGCAATTTACATAATAATATATCGTCTCAATTTTTCGTGGTCTTTATTTGATCAGAAAAATGTAGTGTGTTGAGTGTTGAACGAGGCTACACAGAGATGTTAACCTTTGACAGGTCAAGGAAATCTCCACATTCACCCGAGCTCTCGAATACCACTGCGCCAGTCGGGAGCACGGTGTGGATGCTAGAGGGCAGACGCGGGGCTGCAACAACCTGCAGCTGAAGGAGAACATGCAGCACATCAGGCAAGCAGCGGATCTCCAGCAGATGCAAAACTCGCCCACATCATCCGTCGTCGCAGAGGTAGCACATGCGTTGGCTATTCTACAACGGGAGTCATTGATTCCCAAAGATCCCATCCCATCGGAGTCAATCGAAGCCACTTTCCGTGCGCTGAAACGCCTGAACACTGGATTCAACCAGAAGTTGTTCAAGGACCTATGGTGCCAAAAAGACCCGCTGTTCATGCCATACCTCTCGATCGTGGTGAGGTTGTGGCTAATTTGCCCAGCGGAAAGCGTTGTAGAGAGTATGGCATCTGCAGTAAAAAATGTGTTTGGCATGACCTCATCGCGGGTACTGAGCCACACAAATGCCGAAAAAGAGCTAGTGATCCGTTGGAACGGACCAAGCGTGCCACATGCGGACTGGCTGATCGGGGCTGTGTTAAAGAAACACCCTCACCTGGACAACTTCGTGCGCGCTACTCTGTCTCAACAGGTAGAGGGGAAAGTGATCGCCCGTCACAAGCGAGATAAGTGTGGAAAATCGTACATCTTTTCTGACTAAAATGAGTAGAAACTACACACAGCGTTGTTCCTTGTTACGGTTATGATTAACTGTAAATATTGTTTAACATACTGGTTTATACCAACTATGAGGTACTCACTGAAAGCACATACCTCTCTGGATTGTTAATTTATGTTGTCTTGCTACATTAGGGCCGATCTTGTGGAATGCCATTGATGCCGTTGAGTTTTTTGACGCTGGCGAGAAAACTTCGCCGCATATGCAGCATACTTGGTGGGCACACATACGTATCCAGTTGTTGTACTTAAGATTGACCTGCGTGTTGGTGAGCGAACATCATGTTTTTTTCGGTGTTTCTCGTGTTTACAAACTTGATTGCAGTCAAGGATGTGTTAAATAATATACCTATTTTGATGTAATATTTGTTTGGACAATAACGACGCCGAATTGCCGGAAAGGAAATTGGATCCAAGATATTCTGTATAAAGGTAATCGACGCAATTTGTTATAGGTCCAGGAAATCACAACCTTTTCGAGCTATCATTACCCACTTTGGGTTAGGACAACCTCGTGATTACCCCGTATCAAATTAAGAATGCCTCAGCCAAAGTTCATTTTCAAGGTTGAGAACGTGTAGCATTTCCTGCCGATATATGTGCACAGGTTTTTGGCAAATGTACACAGTACTCTCCATACTCGGGGTTTGACGAAACCCCGCTATAACCCCACCCCCACCCCTCTCCACAAGCTGGCGCATTACCCCAGGTTGGGAACCCCTGTTCCGGGTCACGTAGCATAATGCTATCGTTTGCACAAAAGGTGACAACCACCAAGCCTATTCCGGATTTGGACGACAACCACGAAACCATTTTTTTTTTAGCCCTGGTTCCTTCGTCGTTATCTGGCATCGAATGGATACGAAGTACGCGTAATCAGCGAACATCAAACCTTCAACCCTTTAATTGCACAAGTTTGGAGAAAGTTGGCGTGGCGGGGGAGCATTAATGCATATGTTTCACTACCACAAGGTGAAACATCCGAAAAGCGCTTCAGGGTCGTTAGTGTGGGGTGAATGTTGTGCCCCCTCCCCTTATCTGCGTAGTGTCCTAGCTGATGCTCAGGCTGGCGACACATAGTCAGCTTCCGCCTGAGACCATTAGTAGATGTAGGTTCTAGGAGCTAGCCAGGAGTGCACAATCACACTTATCTGGTATGTAAAGGCGGGGAACGAACACAGTGGAACATCTCTGGTCGGGAATTGTGCAATGAGCATGACGCTTACATAATTGGTTCGTGTGAACTTGATGGAATAAGCAAATATCAAAAATGGAGTGTTTCTTGTTCATCTCCCCAATGTTCTTTTATGAGTGGTGATTTTCCATGATGAAGTGCTTGCATGTATATTCCACCGAAGGAAGCTGCAGATGCAGCGAGCAAGATGACTCCCACATAAGACTGAGTTTGGTCTTGATTTTGCGTGCATATTCCTCGCCCTCCGCCCAGAACGGGGTCGGATTTCTAGTTTGGAATCCTAGATTTCCTAAATAATACTTGATGTACTTCAAGACTGCGTTACCTCCTGAATTTTGATGGACACTTGGAAATTGTATGATAAGGAATGGCAAGTGAAGGAGCTTGACGAGTGGAAAAAAGAATCACGAGTTTGGAATGTGACCTATATACTCTTTTAAAATAATAATAAATGCAGTCTTCTATTGCTGGAATGACAGGCCAGGTCTTAGAACGCACAAGTATGAATATCATCGAGGAGCAATCAGCTTGCGCTCTCTCATATTATGCATATTAGGCATCACGTATCCTTCTGGGGACAGTGAGTGAGTGAATTTGGCCAGCCTGCCACCGTGTGGTGATATCGGCCGTTTCTGTGTGCATAATTAGCTGTGTTGGCATTAGATGAGTGAGTAAGAGGGTGTGAATAACATGGTAGGATACTTATGCGAAGAGAGGAAGAGTGAGGTATATTTGTATTGTGCGAACACGAATTCTTCAGATCCATAGACAGGTAACGCCAGAAGATCACGGCACAGTGTACCGTGGGTTCGATCCACCCGTCAGCGTGTCTGACGGTGTGCGTGTTTGTGTGCCGCAGCGAAGGGAAACTTCCGCGTCTGCTGGCCTGGGGTGACCAGCTGTCCGGTCACTTGCGACCTGGTGCGCTACGGCGCCAACGAGGGCTGTGTGTACTGTCAGTGCGGCCCCGTGATGGCGCCGGGCGACGAGCAGATACCACTGGACGGCGAGTGTCGGCCGCCGCTGCTGCACGGACCGCACTACCTGACCACCAAGGTGTGCCGAGCGCCTACCAGAGAGGGTGAGTGCCGGTCGCCTCTGCTCCCCGGACCGCACCACCTGACCACCAAGGTGTGCCGGGCGCCTACCAGAGAGGGTGAGTGCCGGTCGCCTCTGCTGCCCGGTCCGCACTACCTGACCACCAAGGTGTGCCGGGCGCCTACCAGAGAGGGTGAGTGCCGGTCGCCTCTGCTCCCCGGACCGCACCACCTGACCACCAAGGTGTGCCGGGCGCCTACCAGAGAGGGTAAGTGCCGGTCGCCTCTGCTGATCAGACTACCTGACCACCAAGGTGTGCCGAGCGCCTACCAGAGAGGGTGAGTGCCGGTCGCCTCTGCTCCCCGGACCGCACTACCTGACCACCAAGGTGTGCCGAGCGCCTACCAGAGAGGGTGAGTGCCGGTCGCCTCTGCTCCCCGGACCGCACCACCTGACCACCAAGGTGTGCCGGGCGCCTACCAGAGAGGGTGAGTGCCGGTCGCCTCTGCTGCCCGGTCCGCACTACCTGACCACCAAGGTGTGCCGGGCGCCTACCAGAGAGGGTGAGTGCCGGTCGCCTCTGCTCCCCGGACCGCACCACCTGACCACCAAGGTGTGCCGGGCGCCTACCAGAGAGGGTGAGTGCCGGTCGCCTCTGCTCCCCGGACCGCACCACCTGACCAGCAAGGTGTGCCGAGCGCCTACCAGAGAGGGTGAGTGCTAGTCGCCTCTGCTGCCCGGACCGCACTACCTGACCACCAAGGTGTGCCGAGCGCCTACCAGAGAGGGTAAGTGCCGGTCGCGTCTGCTGCCCGGTCCGCACTACCTGACCACCAAGGTGTGCCGAGCGCCTACCAGAGAGGGTAAGTGCCGGTCGCCTCTGCTGCCCGGACCGCACTACCTGACCACCAAGGTGTGCCGAGCGCCTACCAGAGAGGGTAAGTGCCGGTCGCCTCTGCTGCCCGGACCGCACTACCTGACCACCAAGGTGTGCCGAGCGCCTACCAGAGAGGGTAAGTGCCAGTCGCCTCTGCTGCTCAGACCACCTGACCACCAAGGTGTGCCGGGCGCCTACCAGAGAGGGTAAGTGCCGGTCGCCTCTGCTGATCAGACTACCTGACCACCAAGGTGTGCCGAGCGCCTACCAGAGAGGGTAAGTGCCGGTCGCCTCTGCTGCCCGGATCGTACTACCTGACCACCAAGGTGTGCCGAGCGCCTACCACAGAGGGTAAGTGCCGGTCGCCTCTGCTGCCCGGACCGCACTACCTGACCACCAAGGTGTGCCGAGCGCCTACCAGAGAGGGTAAGTGCCGGTCGCCTCTGCTGCCCGGACCGCACTACCTGACCACCAAGGTGTGCCGAGCGCCTACCAGAGAGGGTAAGTACCGGTCGCCTCTGCTGCCCGGACCTCACTACCTGACCACCAAGGTGTGCCGAGCGCCTACCAGAGAGGGTAAGTGCCAGTCGCCTCTGCTGCTCAGACCACCTGACCACCAAGGTGTGCCGGGCGCCTACCAGAGAGGGTAAGTGCCGGTCGCCTCTGCTGCCCGGTCCGCACTACCTGACCACCAAGGTGTGCCGACCGCCTACCAGAGAGGGTAAGTGCCGGTCGCCTCTGCTGCTCAGACTACCTGACCACCAAGGTGTGCCGAGCGCCTACCAGAGAGGGTAAGTGCCGGTCGCCTCTGTTGCCCGGACCGCACTACCTGATCGCCAAGGTGTGCCGACCGCCTGCTAGAGAGGGTGAGTGGCAGCCGGCTGTTGCCAGACATGGGCACAAACTGACGACCCGAGGTGCCCGAAGGGGATCATTTTATCGCCCAACGTGGGCACTAACTGACGATCGCCGAGGCGGAGAGGGGTGGAAGGGAGAGGCTGCCTGGACCGTAGAACAACATCCTCGTACTGTCTCAGTATCTGTTTGGTAGTCTGTGCCTCGAAGTATGATGCACCGGCGGCCTATTTTCCATCGCTTGCTGTTAATATTTGATTATCCGTGAGAATGGTGTCACAAGTTTGAAAACGCCATAATTCGAGCGCGACAGTGTCTAATATAATACCGCATGACAATAGTAAACTGGCAATAATTATATGTCCAAATGTGTTCCCAGCTGGGACCTCTGAAGTGAGATGTGATTGTGTGGAAAGTGATTTGGCAAAAAGTAGTGGTCAACTGTATACCGGCACTGGGAAAACATACTAACATTTTCAATGCACAACTGGCACTAATATGGTCCGTGACATGTTTCAGAATGCGTTCCAGACACCACCTACAATATCGAGTGCGACGTCTGCCTGTGCCAGAGGGACGGAACACCGGCCTGTACCAAACGGGACTGCAGCCTTCCCAGTGGGTATCACGTGGAACGCCTGGCGCACCCCTAACTGGTGTTGAGGCGGTGATGTTGCTATGACCATCCTACCCCCACCAATCAAGTACAACCACGTAGGAACCGTATGACACTTGTCGCGCAACTCCACCGAGGTTTCTTTTGTGTCTGGCGATAGTTTCAATAGATAGTATTCAAGGAAGCTTATCTTTACTTATGCCGATGATTCATTGGCACCGGGGAGCCAACAAGTGACGCCGTCCAACTTGTTCTGTGTTCAACGTTGAATCTCAATATGGCATGGAATCGTCTCAAGAGTCGTATTTCACCGATTATGGCATAATTGTGCGGTGAATCGAAAGGTCAACCATCGGTCACCCGTCAGGAATTATAGTTGGGAACCGAAACCGGGTCCACCCACAGATCCGGCCAGGGGTCTGTGGGTTCTAGTCGAGGGCGGAGGGGTTCCGGTCGGGGCTGGAGGGGTTCCGGCCAGGAGCGTAGTGATCCCGGTCAAGGTCGGAGGGGCTCCCGTCAGGAGCGAAAGGATTTCCGTCAGGGGCGGAGGGGTTCCGGCCAGGGGCGGAGGGGTTCCGGCCAGGGGTGGAGGGGTTCCGGCCAGGGGCGGAGAGGTGGGCCAGACTCCCTTCTTGAGTTGTGGTTAGCACCCACACCTTTCGCCAGATGCGGTCTGCTTGTCTGGCTCTGTGTTCCTCGAAAGCGAATACTGCAACTCCTTTTGTGGTTCCATCGAGCCAGCCTTGAAGGCAACCCGATAGAAACGTGCCTTAGTCGACTCAGTCCCGTTGACGAATGAATGCAAATCATTTGTTCTGTTTTTGTTCTTTTTCAAACATACGTTGAAGTGTTATGATCTTTGGTCTCATCCAACCGTGACAAGCTTGGTTCTGCGGTTCCATGTGGTGCCATTGACAAGCACGAGAGAAGAGTTTGAGTTGTGTGTAAACTCCATTAGCGGGACGCGAGGAATTGGTGTCATGTAGCGGAAATCTTCTGCTACATGACAAGTTTAATGCAGGGCTTTGCCGATGGCCATTTGCTTCGATTTGCATATGTCCAGTCCGAATCGTTTGCGACCTCCACAAAATATTGACATTGATGTATTTTTGCATGTGGGATTGCGTTCGATATCTGCGTGCATATTGGAGCGAGGTGCGTAGCGAGAAAGCACCAAAACGTCAACTTACCGCCCTTTCCAGATATCGTCGCGAAAAATTAGTTGTTCCATTTGTGGCATTTCGCGTCAGTCGCGTTGGCGCCAGCACGATGTGACAGCAAGTTCGAGTTGGGCAGACCTCAGCTTATGAGAGTAGGCTGTTATGGTCTGGGGGAGGAGTGAAGAGGAAGTAATTCTAAACAATTACGAGTTCGACGAAAGCAACTCTTTAGATATGAACTGCTAACATTCGATGAATTCGTTTAAGATGATCATTTCCCAATGAAATGTTTTAGATTTGGCGAAAGTGTAATTGTTGTGCAAACGTGTGGGTACCACCAGTCTTCTGGGGGCTATGGCCCTTGTGACCCAGCCTAGGTATGCCAGTTTGCTATCTGATGAATGGGGACGAGTAGTCTAGGGGTAAGTTGCCTGTCTCACAGTTCAAATGTTGTGGGTTCGAGTCTCACCCGTCGCTACTCTTCGCCCGCGCCCAATCGGCGTGACAGATTGGCGACGCTACATGACTCAACGGTCGACGGGTCGCACAACCAATAACCAACCAATATATCTCACGAGCATTCCTTGATCCGCCGTTGTTCACATCGCCATATTGCAGCAGTGTACATATGCGCACCCAGATACATCGGGTGCGCATATGTACATCTCTGTCGTTCGTGAATACATGTTGGAAACAAACTGAGATCTGGAGGTAAATACAATCCGTCACTTCTCTCAATTTGCCGACAAAAACACCCTTGTTCGCGTTTCGCTGCGGATAAGGCTTCCGATATTGGAGTTTAGAGCTGTTGGGTTTTATTTCAGATTCCTGAGAAGGTTCAGCCACTGTTGGAGCTACCGAGAGTCGTTTCTGCTGGGTCCGCTTTGCAATTGCCGGAAATACAACGGCCGTCTGCATTTGTGTATGTGGCGGGTGGTGAGATTACTTGCTGTCAAAAATACGAATCAATAAATGTGTGTCAAACTCTGCGAATATAGCACAATTGTGCAACTCAGTGTCATCGGTTACATTTCATCAGTGTGTTTCCTACGCTACGCACCAAGCGCAACCTGTGCTGCCCATAGGATCCTCATAGACCCCAAGAAGATGTTGTTTCTTTGTTTGGTTGCTTGCTTTGTTTTGTTTTGTTCCCGATGGTTTATTGTAATTCAACCTGTTGGCGGAGGTTGCTGTACCGGATAACCACTGTTCGGGCAATGCAAAATTAAGCTAAGGGTTTCGACGGTCAATAAGGAGGAAGCCAAGTCTGCTCATAGGTGTCCAGTGACAAAAATATGACTGATGTGGGAGGCACAGCACATCCACCAAAGGTAAGTCAGCCCAGATTATCGCAGGAAATGGCAGCGACACAGCCCAGCAGAGAGGAGTGCCACCTGCTCCCGACAAGCTCCCGGCCTGATCATCTCCGGCAGTCAGAGCTATATTTCCCGACATAACGGAACAAAAGCAATGTCTTAGCACCTTCCATTTTATTTGGAAAAGGATGCACGAAGACGTTCGGAGGAACTTTCAGGAAAAATTTCATGTTTTCAAGACAGTACATATTTTCAAAAGTACGAGATTCGTGCAGGTAAATGTTGCATTCTATTCACACATTGACGTTCAGTACATAATATTCGTGCAGGACAGCAACGCTGATGCAGCACCATTTTGTATTTACAAAATGTAGCTTTATGCATGATGCTGCGCGTCCGGCCGAGAGAAAGAGACGTATTACCTACGAATAGATGTCGGCGGTTCAGGGCCAGTGTAGGGCCCAGTTCCTTCTCCTTGGTTTTTGTCCCGTCATTATAGAGGTAAAGCCACTGAAATTTAAAAGCCAACTGTATGAATGTTTTTGAAGCGACGTAGTTGCATGTCAAAGACATGCTTACATCCATGAGCCGTCTTATTTGAAGGCTATTTTTATAAGTTACCTTAATGCATGCAGTAGTAGAATATTGGGAACGTTTCACCTCCGTCAGTGTTGGCTTAACCCGTCCCCCGTCTCAGGGGGTTCTTCAACCCCCCCCCCTCAGGTGTTTCGCGGATAGTGGACGACCGGCGCGCAGTAGCGCGCCAAAATCTGCCATACCTTTTCCCACATCAATTTGACATGCTGTTTCAAAATTTTGAAGTCTGATCATCTAGGGTCAAGTTGGTCAAGGTTAAGTGAGGTCACCTCCAGAAAAGTTCAACCAGTCGTCACGCTTTAACGGATACAGATATTTTAATGAAACTCAGCGTTTGCTTATCTTTATGGATGCAACAAAACGTACGAGAGGAATTATCAATTTTCCCCGGTTTTTTTACATATCAATTTTGCATATTTGCCTATTGCAGTTCAAATTGAATATACTCTTGCTAAAGCAATCATTTTTATCAGAGCAAGTTGACTTCAAACAACGTTTCTCGGTCCGCTCTACCCCTTGGAAAAGGAAAATTAAAGAAAACATAAAACTCAAAATTTTGATATTTCAACAACAAAAAATGGAGGGCCAAAAAATGGTATGGGCCTAGGCCGATTTCGCTGTCCTTTACTGATTCCAAATATTTTATCTTCTCAAATATCCCCCAAAATGAACTCCCCGCGTGCTTGGTGCCTGCGAGCGCGACCCGAGTCCACATGCGCGGCTGCCAGCAGCACGATGGTGTGACGTCATCGGCACAGACCGGACGGCCTGACTACAGAGCCGAATCGTGTCCGCATCGGCCGCAGTGAGATGCGGCTGACCGTCTGTCTGTACAGGACAGGACAGGACAGGACAGGACAGGACAGGACAGGACACTGTCATTGACGCGCGGCCGTCGGGCCACCAGCAGGCGTGTCAGTGACAGAACTTATTCCCTTGAGCCGTCGCTTGTAATCACTAACCTACTATATATTTATTGTATGTTCATGTTGATCGCCACTCGGATGCGTATTTCCAAGATACATCACGATACGCGTGTGTGAGTTGCTAAAATTTCCCAATTGGCAAGAAAAGGTCACGTAAAAGTAGTCGCATTTCAATTATCAGTTTGCAAACGTTTTGCGAAATCCTATCCTTCATTCGGAAGTTCGTTGTAGAAACCAAACGGGAAGGGGGATTTTCGGCGACGACAATGTTAGCAAGTCGCAGTGACATAAATAGATGTTCGCACAATTCCAGAACTGCTCAGAACTTGGTGTTTGGTACGGGCGCTACATGACCAATGTAGTCCATGCGCCCTAAAGCTCTAATAACTAACTTAGTGTTTCATAGCTTAATATGTATTTGATATTATTTGAAAACACATGAGTTACACTATTTGTCACGTTATCGTCAGGGACATGATGCAGCCAGGGTGGACATAGAACTCGAATTATATCACAACAACGCATCAAGGACTCCGGTTTATTCACACGTGTTGATAACGCGCATGTGGTAGGCCAATCGCTTTCGGATCAACGAACACCTTGCCGCGATTCAAAGTTCCGTGCTTTCTTAGAAGAGTATATTGCCAAACTATGTGCTAAGTGGTGGTGCTAAGATAAGTGGTGACATGGCCGACAAGATAACTAGTATGCAGAATGCCTTTCCACCTACTAGTCGTACATGCTGGTCTGTGCTCTGAGAACATACAATGAGTCATGCGCTAGGCTATTCAGCACAGCGCACAGTGAAGCACCAATCTCCTTAAAACAGCACCAGCCTCATCATGCTATGCGTCAAAGCAGGGACGAGAGAAATCAGCAGCAGACACAACTGAGAATCAAAGCTCTTCCATCCATGAGTTTGACGTTGAATGGATCTCCGTGGTCGCTGAACTCAGCTGTTGATTGGTTTCTTGGACTCTTCCTTGCTGAAATGAAAATAAAAGATTAGTGTTGCTTGTGGCCTGTCAGGCTTACATAATAACAGTTAATAGAACCGAATATTCATCTCATTGTCTCTTTGACAGTGGAAACCACCAAATGCCTACAAATCCATTGTATTAGCAAAGGCGCAAGGTGTGACGCAAACAGTCGTGAACAAGGGCACATCCAGGATGGTTCATTCATAGGAGGCCAACCAAAAAAAGAAGACAAAAAGTAAATAAACAGAGACTGCTTGCGGCACCCAAAGCGTGCGGTGTATTTGTGATCTTAAAATATAAAAATAATTCTGATAAAATATTAATTTCCTGTTTGATCTGTTATATTCATGGTTGTTGGGGAGGGGCGAGGGGCTCCGGTCGTGAGAGCACTTCGCAAGTTTTGTCTGTCGCACTGCTCGCTCTTCATGCCGGGAGGCTGGGCTTTGCCGCTAGATGGTCTTAGGCGCTCATTCTGTTCAGAGAGTATGTTCAGTGGCTGAGGTTATTCATCTTTGATTTGTGGTGATCATCTCCCTCGGACCCATTTCCTAGTTGATTTGTATGATATGTTTAACCTTTCATATTTTGAGTATCGTGCCTTGTAACGTAGAAACAGGAGTCTTGTATATTGAAGCATAGCCTAGGCAATGTATCATTTCATGACAACACCTTGTGCATTTGGCTTTGCATAATCAGTTTCTCGAATCAAGAGAAATGCTTCAAGTCATTTCAACAAGCAAGAGCGGTGCTCAAGTGATCTCCTTTGGACTGCACTCGTCTGAATTAAATAGAAAATCCGCAAAGTGAGGTGTATGCCATTTTCTAAAACTGGTACTGTGGACGTATTGTGTTGTAGGCCGGTAGAAATTTTGCGTACGCATTGAACGCAATGCTAGATATCTGTTGACAACGTTCGCGTTCGTGCGGTGTTCAGGTAGCGTTTGACACATCCAAACGTGCTTCATAGTCAGAACATTGTAATTGAGATGCCCAGACTAGAACACCGTTATGGGCAAGCCGCGCTTGCTTGTATTGCTGACTAGAGAAAATCGGGTATTAAATGCTCTGGCAAGTAAGTTCGTTTTTTTGCTGCAGCTGCTTCGGCGCGCATGCACTTCGACAAGCGAATGAATGAATGAGTGAATGAATGAACACCCGTCTGCTTTCAATCTGCCTACTAATAACAATTCATTTTTCATCAAAATTTTATTTTTCATTTAATTCCAAGTTTTCTTTCGTGTTATGACTTCCATATTAACTTACATATTTACTTGCATATTCATGAAGTCTTAAGATATTGGGATGAACCGTCAATGGGACATTCCGTTCTTTTGATCTAAAATGTTCACACTATTTTGATGGAGTGATAAAGCTGTTCAGGGTTGATACGTGTGAACATGGGACAACTTTCCCCAACACTTGGAGCAACAATAGCGGAAAGCATGATCTGAAAAAAATTCAATTGCGACGGTAGTTATGGCAAAACTGCATTACTACTTGCCAATTTATGTACAAAGGAAGAATCGCAACAGTGGGCGAGGGTGCAGATCTCCCTATCGCCTGAACGAGGAACTGATTTTGGTGCGAACTGAGTGAAGATAATCGAACAGTGCACAGACGAAAAATAAGTGAATTAATGGAGCTCCTAGATGATCGCAAACATCAAAAACCTTCAGCGCGCGATGCAACGGAGCCATACGTTGGCTCGTTCTCAGTCTGACATGGAAAGACTGACAATACCGGCCATTTTCCATTCTAGTTTTACGTGAGGTGTAATGATTCGACTTGATTATGTAATTATCTGCTGGATTTGGAGAAGCATCAACTGTAGGAGGCATACGGAGCCGACTTGGAGGACCTCACGCGTGCAATAAACCCATAGTTCTGGGTTCAGTGACGAGTGTCCATTAAGTCTGGGTTTGTGATGCAGGTGGCGATACTGATGCCATGCTGATCTTCCGCCGCAGCTACCCCCCAAATATAGTCAGCAGGTAGATCGAACGATAGCCATATTTTCTGATATCGGCGCGGCTGGGTGAACTTGCAGTTTACCTACACTATTTATTGTGCAGGGTTGCTAATAAGTCTGAAATATAAGAATTTAGATTCATTGTCCCTACCTTCTAACGTCCAGTTCGGAAGAAAGCAATTAATGAAGAAACATTAAGGTGATTGGATAGCACTCAGCAACTAAAGGTATAATCTTAGAACTCTCAGACGACGTTTGTGTCGACGAGATGTTACTTTGGCCAATGTGGTGATCAAAGGATGAAAGAGTTCCGATAACCCTGTGAGGGTGCGAACGTTCTGCTTGTCGGTTACAGGGACTCCCTGTTCGATATTCCGCCAGCCATGTTATCACTATGACGGTCGAGAAGCACTGCGGCACCATAAGGATCACTAATTGTTTCAATGCTAGTTCTAAGGAGCAGGTTGTAGACCAACATGGAATTCCCGGCAACATGGAGTGCTCCCAAACTTGACCGTGAAGTCCAAGTGAGCCTGTTCTCGCATGCATACGCAAATCGTTCATATGAGCGGCCCAATCCCACCAGATCATAAGTCTGAATCGCACTTCTGAAAACGAAAGAACTCTTACAGCTACGTTTTCCCCAATCTGGCTTTATTCGCACGTAACTCGAATGTTTCTCAACTACTTCCTATTTGCTATGCATCGAAATTTTCCAAATTGCATCACAAGGTTTCCGCTTAAATAGCCGTAATCATGATATATCACTATTGCCTCTACTAGTGACGCGCACATTTTCGTACCCATTTTACCTAGATATCTTGATTCTACGTCAGGCAGAATTTTGCACTGCATCCAGCAACACCGTGATCAGAGCAGGTACAGCCGTTGCAGTTGTCCATGAAGGAGGCACCGGGCAGACAGGTCGCATCTGGAAAAGTACGGGCCGGCTGTCGGCTGTGGGGTGTACGTGCATGGTATATATCTGGACATGAACGCACGATATATGTATATACCATGCGTGTGTATACACCATATGTATATACCCCCGGTTGAGATAGCTATCCGACAGTTCTGTGAACAAAACGCTATGGGGGAAATGCGCGACAGGGCAGCCGCGCTGGGCCACTGGCAAAGGTACTCGTTCCAGTATCTGTAAATATACAATGTCCTACACAATTCCACAATTGGTTGGTAGGTGCAGAAGGTAGAATGGCCTACACAGCAACTTGGGCTTCCCAGAGATCTGAACCGCGCAAATCCTGCGCAAAGGGCAAGTTCTCGTAGACGTAGCCGAACCTTCCAGTAATGTGCAATGGAGGTTTGTGAGAAATGATATGACGCTAGGTGACGAAACGTGCAATAGTGATTCCGCAAGGCAAACTCAGCCAGTCGGCTCAAGCGTGTCGGCTGAATCACACTCAGTCCGGAGTGGCTCTCTTAAAACGTAGGCTTCTCGTGGAAACCTTCAAGTTCTTCAGGTTTTGTTTTCATGAAGGGTTTGTCTAGGAATGTTTGAAACAATGAACATAGCACAAAAGTTCACGGTTATGACCTTAGTATGGAACGACCGCAAGAACTAACAATCTTCGTCAGTTCCTATATTATATATTACTACATTATGGGTTGTGGTGTCGTGCTATATCTTAGCAACTCGTATTTAACATCACAATGCACATTTACACAAAGTTTAGCGTTTAGATCGTTCGAAAGAATACACCATTCATTTAGATACATCCATAGCTAGTATAATGAAGATATGTTTTCATTGTATACTGACACACCCTCATCATCATACAGACTAACATTTTTTTTTCAACTTTTCTCTGGCGGGTTGTTCATGACCCAAAACCCATATACTCATAGCATAATTTGCAGTTCTACAGTGAAATTGATCCTGCAAAATTTGCCTAAAATATTTTTATTCACGTTAACTGCGATACCGAGGCGCCTCATAAGCACATGTAGAACTTTTTCAGCACCATTGATTAGCTTCTTCAGCTACATTGCTGAACTTCTTCAGTTACATTGCTGTACCTGGATGACACCAACAATCATGTCTGACCTTTGTCCTGAACTTTGACGATGCCTTCGTGACAGAAGACCCGTCTGTTGTTCCTCCGTGGCAGGTCAGCCGACCCTGTACAGCTCATAGGCTGCTCACTCTTCCTTCCTGGTGCGCATGCTTTGTAGGTGCAGCCATAGAATTCGTTGTCTATGCAATGACAGTCGTTGCCGCACTCGTCGATGAATTCGGGGCCATGGGGACATCCAGTTGGTTGCTCTGAAATACACGGACTATTTTTAGCAATAGCGTTAGTTCAGGTCCATTCTGAGATATGGCATCGGATAACCAGTTCGTAGAATTGTGATATATGGAAATAAAATACAATTGCAACGGTAATTCGCTCGCAACATTTGAGTCATATTCTGACCCTGAAAGGGTAGCTTTCAGAGTTTCCCCACTGCTTCCTCTTGATCATGACAGGGCTTGAAAATGTTCTGCCCCTCGTAGTACGGGATAGGGTGGTTAATCTGACCATTTTCCCTAATAATTTCTGTTTCAAGCAATGCAGGGAAGTGCGATCAAAGGCATTCGGTAACTGGATCCTTCATCTTTTCCAGCCGCTCGTAAGCTTTTTAGCCCTCTCTTTTGATTGACCCTCCAGGTCCGGTTGAGCACGTCAAGGTCGGTCAGTCACTCATCGTTGCCATAGTTTTCAGACCCTGGCTGTAAAGCAAATACAATTTCATCCTTCAAGATGAATGATATGCAAACTGTAATATTAGCCTAATGCAGGTGACGCACACAAAGGCCATGGTCGCCTATTCTGTAGTGATGCACTGTTGAAGATGACCTGCATGCATACACAGGTTAAAGATCGCATGAAGAAGAATGATGTACGAAAGAAATGATGTTAGAAGAACATGGCTATTACGCACGGAAGAAAAATAGCCCAAAATAGGCCAAAATTTGGCATTGGCTCACGTCACTGACCTGAAACCAAGCTCAAATCCGAGATAAACGTTTTGGGGTTCTCGCTCAATTGCCTCACGCATCAAGTTCCATTAAAAATATTTCATGTGTATGATGTATCGATACTGAAACTTTTTTGGGAGGTGGACCTGTTTAAATTGGTCAATGACCTGTTTAACTAGGTCAATGATCTTACATGACCTGAGGTTGAATTTTGCACGTCAAACCTAACAATTAACAAGGAAATAGAGCTGAAACTTTTAGAAGCAAAAGTAGAGCTGAAACGTACAAAAGCCCAGTGCATGATGGTCATTTTGTTCAGGTAGCAATAACTTTAATCCACCCTCGTTTAATTTCCCGGATAAAACTTCCGAGCAACACATCCCGAGGCATTGTGACACATGGAGAAGAACTGCAATGTCAAAGCTAATTGGGACGAACTATTTCCACACTATACTCCAGCCCATAATCAGTCATTTTCACATTATTCGCTGATTCTTCCTTGTTGGACCTAATTCTCATTTGTAGATTTTGATCATTTGGTTAATGCGATCAAGTTTAAAAAGCTCAAACCATATCGTTGTCTACCACCGTGCCCCCCCTACAGTGGGAGGGGCACGGCAGATATCGTCCTGAAATTAGCTTAGCTTCTCTGCGGTGTATGCACCGGATGTGTTTGTACCGGCGTTTGAGCCGTGACACTTCCCAATGAGCATATCTGTCATCCCGACAACACAACCGAATGGTTTGTCTTCGAGAAACTCATTACGGACGTACTTACCACTATTTTGTTCACTGCATAATTTTCTGGTGCATTCCAAAACTCCGTCAAGTTCGCAGGTACAGGTGTTGCAGTCGGCCATGAAGGTGGCGCCAGGGAGGCAGTCCGCGTCTGAGAAAGTACACATCAACTGAATATGAATCTCAACGAAAAGAATACGTGAATAAATACTGATCCTAGCACTCCTTTTTTTCAGTCGCATGGAAGGATCGCACAATTTCCAAATCAGAAATCTACGAGTTTCTGTTTTCGCCGTGAGGAGTAACTTCTTCACCGACACGACCTTCGTTGAAGTGGCTTATGTAACAAACGAGTTTCACTGATTTTTCGATGCCTATTGATGGCGTCCCAGCTCATAGGCACAGGTTGTGGGGGAGGGGGTTGGGGAAACCACACCCCTCCCGGTTTTCGTGATCTTAACCATTATCCACTTAGAACTTGGAACAACATTGCGCTGCCCCCTCCCTGACCAGTAATGCCATAAGTCCCTACTTTATATCATGCCGGCTTGGATTTCCTGCAATGGATATTTATTCCAACGTTCCGTATCATCGCTCTGGATTGCCAAAATAGCATGTGAATGGTGTTACCTTTCTGCAATGCACTACTACCTCTTAAACACACCTGTCGAAGCCTAGCTTAATGGCCGGCATGACTTTCCATTCTTACCGACCCGCCATTTAACCCCGCATTGATCGGTCTCTTCACCCGCACATTATTGACCGGTGATGGAGAAATATTGCCCCCTTGCCTACCTTAAGAACGGCTGGGCCGATTTGACAGATTCTAAAAACAATCGATAGCGCCGTGGCATGAGATCGCACAGCACTTCAAGCATGATATAGGTTCCTATTAAGGTCACGGAGTCAAAGTCAAAGCATTATTATGTGAAGCAGTGGAAGATGTGACTCTTGGCAACGTATTGCACTCAAAAGCTGATTTTGAGGTGTGTAGTCATTGCGCAATGTTTAAGCATGCTGCATATGGAGGTACCCGATGTCAAGTGTTCCGGACCAGGTTGTAGTTCTAAGTTAGATGCAGTTCAGATGAGAGCGGACCTATCGACCATTGCTTGCTCTATTTTAACCATCTGAACTTGAAGTGGGGTTGTAGCCGTAACTTCGAGTATGAGACACGTGAATACATTCCGTCGTTTGCTCATAAGCCACGTAAGGTTAAGATCAAAGGGATGGAGTTGGTGGCGAATAAGAAGGTGGATGCACTATCCTGGGTTGCAATCGGAAGGCGGTTTATCGAATTAGTGTGATCCGACTGATAAAGATTTGGCACGGACATTCTTCATAGTTCTTGTCTTTAACTGTATGTTTTTTTATAGGAGTTTTGAATATAAGGAATCATATTTTCAGAGTACGTTCAATCATAATTTTTATGTTTTGACATGTTGACACTTCAAAGCGAACGATTAAAGCATAACACATGATACATACCCACAAATTGTACGATTGTCGTTTACCAACATCACATGCATATATTCGTTCAGATTCTAAATCAATTTGTATTCAACGATGCACTTTTGCCCAAATCGGAAAACATAACGTCACTCTGAAGTCGCACCCGACTGACCAGTCATGACCTTGCAGGTTACACTTTCGCAAGTGTCGTGTAATTAATAATTTCATGGCTATTGCAAATTTAGTGCAGGTGTCGCAACACATTTTCAAGATATCACGAATATGCCAGAGTGACAGATTTGATACACCGAGGTGTTTAATGACGGGACACTTGTAAATATATGTATGGAAGCTCCTAAATGATTGTTTGCGAGTCACTTTCTAGATTTGGTTCGCACAAATCAATGAGTAGTGTTGGGATGTTGTGCGTCTTTCTCAGCTGCGGCGAGTCGCGTGATGGCCTGCTTGTTTTAATCGTGTTCGTAGCGACTGGTATGGTAGGGTGCAGATGGGAGATAGCCACCACACAGGACGGCAGAAAACCAACCGTGGCGAGACAGAGCACCATGCTGATAGGACAAAACAAGTGTATTTTGTTCGGTTCAAAGGTGGGTGTAAAGAAAAGTTTTGGGAAGCTCCGGCACAGATTTGCTGCGTTTTCGAAGCCTGATCGTCGGTCGGGTTGGTGTCGGGTCCGTTTGCACATCTTAAGCCTGTACGTATATGCGCAACGATAAGGCCACTAGGGTGTCGCAGTGGTTTCTAATATTGATGATCATTTGTAAAGGGATGCTTTTATTTTGCTCCCCACGTACTAACTCAGCGCTGTTCTAGACATCTAGAAACCGTCCCATGGTAAGGTACCGTCTCCAAGGTGTCCGAAAGATATCATCGACTAACCTTGTTCCTGCAATTTGACGATGCCCTGGTGGCAGAAGACACGCATTCCAGTCTTTGTCGGCAGATGCTCGCCATCACTACATGCCATGGGCTTGTTCGAGGTCGCCCCAGGCTTGCAAGGATTCCTTGTACATCCGTAGAACTCATCGTTGATACAATTACAGTCGTTGTTACATTCATCAATGAATGCCGGCCCATTTGCGCAACCGACATCTGCGAAAGCAACGTAGTTGGCTAAATTGAAGTGAAGTGAAGTGAAACTGATGCATGTCATCAGCACATCTGAGAGGGTTTCGCATGTCAGACCTAAGAGTAAGTGGTTAACACGGCGGCTGCATAACCCTCGTCGAACCATCGATTCACCTGAATGCCGATTATGGAACCATATGTTCGAATAGGGTACATAAGTATATATGTGTTACTCTGCACGAAAAGTAACTCACTCTTCCCGTGTGGCTCACCTCTAACTCGCATGCACAGTGAACATGTTATGTTGATGCACTATATTCAATTTTCTACTGCACCAACCTCAAACGGATGGCAACTCAACTCAGCGGTGTATCACACCTCCCACTGCGCCTCCAATATCCACGGAAGCCTATTTACACGAAGCTGAGCCTGTGCCAGCGTGACTTGCCAAGAGTTGGTGGCATTCCCGGGGCGCACGTTTGAATCTCGCTCAACTGACAGCTGAGGTTACCTACCGGTTTTGGTATCGTCCACGGGACGCACGTCTGAATCAGGCCCAACTGCCGGCTGAGTTGACCTACCTGGATTTGGTGACATCCCCGGGATGCACGTCTGAATCAGGCCCAACTGTCGGTTGGGGACAGTTCCGGGCGGGCACGGCTCGGACGCAGACACCACCACCTCGCCCTGCTGGAGAGGGCCCGACCCACACTGGCAGAACACGCACGTCTCGCTCCTGGAGACGAACGTGCAGTCTGCTGGACAATCTTTGGGGCCATCGCAGAACTCGGTGTCGCTTTTGAGAGCTGCAATGAGCAATCGTTAGTGGTCCTGGTCCCACAGAACTCGATTGCTCCTTCAGCAGTTGCAATGAAAGACCGTTAGTGGCCTCGGTACCTCAGAGGGTCTCGCAGTCGCAGCTGTAATGGGAGAATGTTAGTAGTCTCAGTGTCGCGGAACTTCGTGTCGCTCTGCGTAAATGTAAAGAGATACCACCGTTTACCTATATGTAACGATATATGGTACTCTGGCACTGATGGCATCGCTGCAGATTATATAAGTTGCATGTAATAGACTACATCACCTGCTGTTTGCTTACATAAAAGGCAGGAAGACGCTAGCAGTGCCACATTTGTCACTTCCTATCGTGGCACGTTCCCTGAGATGTGATTGTTTACCCATATCATAAGCATACTGCCTTCAGTTACACAATTATGTTGCGTTACACTGGGTCTAAATTAACACGAAGGAGGGAGCGTAAGTGCGATCAGAGGAGCACCTCTCACGGTTTTGTGTCTAAGCTGAAATTCAAAAGGACTGTAAGACTGCCATTGTAGCGGAGCGCGACCGCTAACAATCTAGCGGCGGCTGAAGACTCAGCCATTGCTGAACGCGCGCCCACAACCTAGCATCTGATAACTAGTTGTTCGCTCTTTTGACGCTGGATGTGAATGTGATGATTTACATATCCAGGTCCGCTTCATCTCGTTTCTTCTCTCATCTCCATTGTTCTGTGTCCAATAGCCATCTTACCTAATGGCCTTCCACTTCACTGAGCCGACTTACCTCTATACTTAACTCGCTTGCATTTGCCTTTCCATAACTGCTTGCTTTAGTGTCTTAACTAGAACATACTGTGTGTTCTATTCCGTGTGAATCGTCGCTATGTCGTCAATAAAAAAGTTATCATGTCCCACTCTGACGAGTCGTTTGCGTGGCAAGCCGGGGCAGCGGCGGTGACACGCGTCACCGCCGCCGCGGAATCCTACTTCTTTCTCTTTCTGTCCTGAGGGAGACTTCCGGACCGCACCGAGGGAATAGTAAAGCGAAGCTGTGCACATTCCAGGTGTTATTTGGCAACGACGTCTCCCTGTCGCTTTCCCAGATCCTTTTCGCCTATCCACACATTCACACGCATCTAGGTGCTAAACCATGCAGCAATGACGAATGCACTGCCGCTGAAAATTATTCAGTACACTATAAACAAACAAAGCAAGCCCAATATGGACAAACTCTACAATAGGAGAACACATGTGAGATCTGCATTATCTCGTGACAGAGGACATTGCGATCGGCATCATGCGCATTCCAATAAACAACTCAAATGGGTCGAAACATCTAAAGAGGATAATGAACACCAGCTTTCGGGAGTTTCCAGGATAGTTGATGAAGGCAGTGTGTCTGCTTTTGCATTGCAGCCTTTGATGTGCTCTGTTTCAGTCTTTTCCTTTCTCTCTCTCTATCTCTCTATCTCTCTATCTCTCTATCTCTCTATCTCTCTATCTCTCTATCTGGCTCTCTTCTTCTCTCCTTCTCTCTTCCACTTCTCCACCCCTCTATTCATATCCTCCTTTCTGTCCCTCTTTCTCCATTCATTGCTCGTTCACTCCTTGGCTCTTTTGCCGTTTCTTTCTCTTCCCTCTATAGCGAAGATCCCATATGAATACTAAATTACTGCTAGGAAGTTGTAAGCTGGCCATGATATCGCAGACTCCTGGCAGTGTAAGAAAAACACCATTACGAGTTCTCAGACACACGATTGTACAGATATTCAAGAACCAGGGCACACAAGATCAGACAAACCGTTCTGACAATGATCTCAAGTTATTGTATCGTCTCAAGGGTGACCCAAACACTATAGCAAAGCGTTCAGACAAGTACAAATTATTTATTCTCCTACCACCAACAACGTGCATGAAGAAAGCATCAACAATAGAAGACCAATACCAACCCGTAGATAAGGACCCAACGCGGCATTTGAAAGCAACCACCAAAAGGATAATAATCCAAACATTGACCGGAAAAACAATTTCAAATAGACAAAGAGACCTGTTTCGAACTGTCCACCTTCCTCTTAATGGTTAAACGGAAGCTTAACCATTAAGAGGAAATTGCAAGGCAAGCCTCATGTGCATACGCAAAGTTTTATAACCAGCCGTAGTTCATAACGCGAAAGACCAGTGTTGCAATCAGGGGAGGATCTAGCAATTGTTATAGGGGGCACTTCTCTTGAGTAGCACCATTTCTTTGGAACTACGCCATTGTAAAAGCCTCTCGCTGAATAATTCGACACAACGGGTTGCACACGGTCACGGTCCTTCCCAAAGGTCTTTCCTTCCAATGGGGTGCCTTTTTCTTTCATAGGGGCTCCTCGGTGTAACATATTATAGCGGGTAACTGGAACATTTTCAGAGGGGTGCATTTTCCCGGCCGGACAGACGCCACCTTCCGTATGAGGGACGCATGCCCTTAGCGCCATACCATTTATCGGCCCTGGTTACTATTGCATTGAAATGTGTCCACGTAAAACTGAAAAGCATGGGAATGGTTATTGTATATTCATATTCACTACAATGTCCGGTATTATCTGTTTTCCTGCTACAAAATGGCAACGATTAACGTACCCGCAGCGTTGCTTTATGGTAAATGTGAAGTTGGGCCCAGCATATACTGCATCAAGCCAAGTGTTCATAGGTAGTGATCAGGAGTGAAACTTGCTAATTTTGCGGAACATTTTTTGTTCTCTAAAATACCGTTTAATAAGGATACATCTGTAAACCAGGCATCGAAAATTAAGTTGCTGAAATTTAAGCATTTTCTGGGGTGGGAGAGGCGGAGCTGCCCCTCAATCTTGTCCAAGCTTACAGCGTCCCTGGCTTGTCCCTCCTCCCAACATCAAACCTTAGCTACACCCATGTTTCTACCTGATATCTATTCGCTGTCTTCCCAGTTCAAAGGTGATTTTCTTAGGGAATTGTCTATGACCTCTCCACGACGAAGTTGAATGGTTCAGTTCTCTTATGTATTGCAAGTGCAACATAAAACGGAGCAAATTATTTAAATTATTGTTTATGAAATAGCGTGGTTTTGGACCATTACAATAACGTTTGAACCATGACTTTCTTCTGTGAGCACATCCATCAACCCGATAACACACCCGAATGGTTTACGTCCATCATCCCAACAACGCACCCGAATGCCTTACGTTCATCATCACTATAACACACCCGAAGGGCTTGCGTCCATCATCCCGATTACACACCTGAGTGGCTTTTATCCATCATTGTGTCAGCATAGATGAATGGATTGTCTCAGAGAAACATATTACCGGCTTTCTGACGAAAATTTTCTTTCAGACACAATTTTCTGCTGCATCCAGGAACCCCGTCAGCTGTACAGGTGCAGGTATTACAGTCGACCATGAAGGAGGCACCAGGAAGGCAGCCCGCGTCTGGAAGAATATGTCATCGATGTTCACATATTTGTATAGTCATCGGCACAAGAGCTTCTGTGATCTGTACTTTTGCTTTTAAACATACGGGTATTCGACATGTAAACAGCTGGCCCTGGGTACGTGAAACGTTCGTAAATGTTGATATGCTCTTCTGTGTCCGATATATGCATGCCGCGCCAAACGATATATGGCGGGTAGCCCAGCTAGTAACGTTAATTAAATAAAACGCTAAAATCAAATAATTAAATAAGACTAGTTGCATGGCCAGCACGCTATTCTTTGCCCTTGCTCATGTTACACATTTCTTTTTCGATGGTGCTACATTTGCAAATGAAACAAGGGATATCACAAGCAAATGTGTTCGCATTTAGTGAGCAGACGGCGCAAACTCTGTGTGCCGTGCACAAACGAAGGTCTTATGCCTTGGCCTCTGAAACACGAACTCAAACTTTCTACACAGGCTCTCTATGCCTGGGCATGATTATTTAAGCATCATTATAATGACTGATGTTAGTACGAATAAGCGTAAAATCCACACCACTCAGATGCTATCGTTTGTATTCCATTGATGAAGGGAGGCGACCTTCGTTCCATGGCATTCGTTGGGACACAAGTCGTAATCTCATATCGTAATATCATATCATAAGTACAGCGAATATAAAGCTTATGATAAGCACGATTGAGAGCGTGTCGCCCGAGCTACCTGATAAGGGATAATAACTGGTTAGCATGATGACTGCGTATCTTTCATCGAACCATGAACCCCCGTGAATGTTGATTATAAAACAACAGGTCCGGAAATGGTAAATCAGCCTGTATGTGTTACTCTCCACGCAAGGCAACTCACTTTTCCCGTCTAGCTCACCTCAAGTGTTCAGGTTTGCCGCTGACTCACCATTTTCCCCTTGTAAATGAACATATCTCAAACGGCTGGTGAAGTACACCAGCCATTTAAAAGAACGACATTGATATTATTTCAGTATGACAACACGTATTCGCACAATTGGCTGCGAACAAGGACCAGTCACAGCGAATAAATGATACCTACGCGCTCATTGAGATCATGGCTGCGCTATTGACTGTTGTACTTATACATGTATGTAAATCAACTGATATTCTGTACCGTAAAGGATGATTCACAGCTAATCGTAAGCAATACTACCAGCATCTGGATAGCCAGGATTTGGTTCAATGGGAGGTTAACCTCTGAAGAGTGACCCACCCCCACCTACCGGGGTCTCCCTATACACTTTTCCACTTACATATATGTCAGAATGTGTTTTTGTGTGTATGTGTATATATAGTCACTATTATAGTCACAGATATTGGTCAACGCTTTAAAACTGGGGAGCATTGAAAGATGTGATTCTTTCGCAACGTAATGTTATCGCGAATACTCCACAGAGGGGAGGTTTGACCCAACCCACTGCTTAAAGACGGGTTAAGTACAAATATACGTATGGTAACTCCACCATGATTGTTTGGAGGTCATTTGATATATTTGTGATGTGAAGTCATTAATTATTATGTCGGATATCTGACGTCGTGCGTCTTTCTCAGCTGCAGTGTGTTGTATGCTTGCCTTCTTGTTTCAATCATGTTCGCGGGGACTGGTGTGACGGGGTGTAGGTAGGAGATAGACTTAAAACTACGGGTGGCGAAACAGCGCAACACGCCGATATAAAAATTGAGTTGATATTGTACGGCTAAAAAGTGGAGGTGAAGAAAAAAGTCTGAAAAGCTCCAGCACAGATTCGCTGCGCTTTCGAAGCCCAATGGTCGGTCGGACTGGGCCGGGCCAGTTCGCACATCTGATGCCTACTCGTATATGCGCAACAAGTCCATTCTGGCTTCGCAGTCGTTCGTAATATTGGTGGTCAGGCACAAAGGTGTGTTTCACTTTGTTTCGGAGATTAACTCATCGCTGTTTTAACGTCTTCAGAACTCGTCTAAGTGATAAGATACAGTCACCGAAGAGCCTAAACGTGTCATCGACTGACCTTTGTCCTGCATTTTGACGATGCCCTGGTGGCAGAAGACCCGCTTTCCAATCCTCGTCGGCAGATCCCGGCCATTACTACATGTCATGGGCTTCTCCGAGGTCTTCTCGGGTTTGCAAGCTCTCCTTGTGCAACTGTAGAAGTTGTCGATGCAAGTGCAGTCGTTGTTGCATTCATCAATGAATGCCGGTCCATTCACACAACCGACATTTTTCCGTGAAAGTAGCTCGACCTCTGTGAAAGTAGCGTAGTTAGCCATATTGAAGTGAAGTGAAGCATGGCTGAAGCATATTATAAACACGTTTGAGAGCGTGTCGCACGTCAAACTTAAGTGTAATAATAGCCATTTAGCACAGTAGCTTCGTATCTATCAGCGAACTATCGATTCACGTGAAATCCCGGTTGTAGAACAGCAGGCTCTGGAAAGGTCGAGCAACCTGTATGTGCTACTCTGCACGAAAGGTCACTTTCCCTTCTAGCCCACCTCTAGTTCACGTGTTCAGCGTAGCTGTTGACCCGCTATATACCAATTGTCTATTGCACCTACCAAAAACGGCTGGTGAATTTCAACTCAGCGGTGTATCTATGCACTCAGTGTGTGTTTCAACTGTGGTGAATTTCAACTCAGCGGTGTATCTCACGTATCCAATGCACCTCGCATGTGCATGTCCGGCTGAGGTGACCTACCGGGTGTTGGTAGCGTTCCCGGGACGCACGTCTGAGTCTCGTCCAACTGCCGGCTGAGGTGACCTACCTGGAATTGGTGAAATCCCCCAGAGGCACTTCGGAAACAGGCTCCACTTATTGATGGTTATAGATCCGGGCGGGCACGGCTTGAACGGAGACACCATCAATTCGTCCGGCTGGAGCGGGCCCGGTCCACACTGGCAGAACACGCACGTCTCGTTCCTGGAGACGAACCCGCAGTCGAGCGGACACTCCTTGGGGCCATCGCAGAACTCGGTGTCGCTCTCGAGAGCTGCAAAGAGCCATCATTAGTGGTCCTGGTCCCACAGAACTCGGTTGCTCCTTCAGCAGTTGCAATGAAAGACCATTAGTGGTCTCGGTACCTCAACGGGTCTCGTAGTCGCAGTTGGAAAGAGATAATATCAGTAGTCTCAGCATCGCAGAACTTCGTGTCGCTCTGAATAGATATAAATATGTATCGTCTGCACCTGCATGCAGCAATATATGGTTCCCTGACACTTAAGACATCGCTGCATGTTGCATAATTTGCATGCACTTGCCTACATTACCTGCTGTTTGCTTGCATAACAGGCAAGAAAACTTTAACAGTGAAACATTTCTTACGTCCTATTGTGACAGGTTTCCTAAGGCGTGATTGTTTGCTGAGATCGTAAGCAAAGCGCCTTTTGTGAGTTATTATGCGCCTTTACGTGCGTTATTGTGGAACAAAATTCACACCAAGGAGGGAGCGTCGGTGCGATCGTACAAGCATTCCGAATGAAGTCGGGAAATGTGGATGCATTGTGAAGGTCATTTCTTCCCTCCAGCCCACTTCGCGATCAGAGACCCTCCACTAAGCGTCGTACGTGACATTCGAGTTAGGTATAAAAAGACACTCACATTTCTAGCCCCCATGTACTAATGCAAAGAAAAGCGCTGTAAATGATCTCCATACTCACCGTCACAAAAAGCCGTACTAAGGGTTTTGTGTCTAAGCGGACTTTTAATAGGACTGTAGCACGTCTATGCAGTAATGACAAGTGCATTGCCGCGGCGAAGTACTGAGTACATTATAAAGGAACAAAACAAGCACCAATCTGAACGAACCCTAGCAGAAACATTTGAGGATTACATTGCTTTATGCCAGAGGACATTGCGATAGGCATCATATGCATATCAACGAAGAACACAAATGGGTCGAATCTTCTAATGAGGATAATAACCACCAGTATTCAAGTAGTTCCAGGGTCGTTGGTGAAGGCAAAAAGCATCACCGCTTTGTCATCGCAGCTATTGGTGTGCTTTGTTCAAATGTTTTTCAGGCCCTGGTGCGTTTCACGACAGGTTGACCAATGTTTATCACCTCGTATGTTTTCATTGGGACCAACATTTGCTCACCGGGTAGTTTTTTGCTGTGAATACGCCTGTGCAAATGCAGCCCGATTTGACCAATTGTGTTTAAGCTTAACCCTCGGGCATTGTTTTTGGATCAAAGGACGTGGATTGATTTGACGATGGATATTTCATCAATAAGACGCGAAAAGGATGGCAAATGATAAGTTTCAGAAGAAAAAGATGGACTGAAACATTTGCGAAATATAATATATATATTTATTCTATTAGATTTGACCTTGTGAACTCATGATCACGTGACCTCCTGACATCCCATGAGCTCTAACCAATCAAAACTGATGAATTTGATTACGGAAACCACTCTTCGTGACAATTCGCGATTTGAGTTTTCCTGGTAGGACGGATTTGGTGTAAGCTCACTTCCAATCGAAAGCTACATGAGGTAGAACAATGATATTCAGATAGATGATTGGAAAAGGTTTTCCTAAGAAAAATAGTATTAATTACTTTAAAGTCTAGATCTGGCAGCTTTCCTGAAAAACCATCACGATTCCCGATTACTAATTACCGATAAGTCGCCGATGGGTTTATTTACCCGTAGCGGCGTGATTGTGCTTCGGAACAACTTACATGTATAGAATAACACGAAAGATGCGAACAGCGCAATGCCATCCTATTAAAACGCGCCTCGAAGGGCCTCTGAAAATTACGCGGACTGGAGGGGTGGTCGGATTCCACCCCCTCCCCTAAGATCTCGGCTCCTATTAGAGCAACGAAATTCACAGGGTGTATGCGCACGGTAGTTAACTGTATTCTGTGTAAACTTCATGACCTAAGGTCAGTACCTTCAAGGTCAAATGAGGTAAAAGTAGCAAAATATTCTGGTTTTGCGTGACTTGGCTTGTCATTGCAGTGGATCGATGTGATTGTGTTTAAATGCTCCAAAAATGGCATTAATGATGTTTTAGACATTAGTAATGATGCAATACAGATGCCAGATCCGCCATTTGACCTCAGGTCATCTATATAGGAGCACTTCATCAGGTCATTACCTGTTCCAGTTACCGGACCGGGCTGCCCACCAGACTATTCCGTTGGGCGGCTCCGCACAATCGGCCTCGCAAAGAAAGGAGTGAAATACATGAACAAAGTATGGAAACGTTTAGGCACACAATGACAAACCGTAGATTTCGGGATGTGTAAGGAGTAACATCCAAAGTGACATCAATCGCATGAAAGTAATTTGCATCTATGATAACATCCCAGTTGACCAAGTTTGGTTCCATCAGCCTGTCATGAACTTGACCTGACTTGACCTCGGCGACCTAACATGACTTTGAAATTATATAGCATAGCAATATACATCAAACAAGTCGCTAGCGTTCTCAATAACACTTCCCTTTTGCCGATATATGGGAAGCGCATGAGCGCCGATTTTTGTGGTCTGGCGCTGCGAATAAAAAAAAAAATGGCCCTTAACTTGAAAAATGTTCGCCCGATTTTCATTATTTTTGCTTTAAACAATGCGCTGATCATTGCTAAGCAGGTAAGCAAAACATGGGGTATATCGGCCGGTAAAATATGGAGTTATGTACGAAATATCGGAGGGGTGGGCGGAATTCGCCATCCCCCTCCAGGGCGTGTGTTAGCCTGTCATGAACTTGACCTGATTTGACCTCGGTGACCTGACATGATTTTGAAACAACATAGCAAAACAATTTAAAACAAGCAAGTTGCTAGTTTTACCAAAAACACCTCCTTTTTTGCCAATATTCGGGAAGCGCACCAGCGCCGATATTTGTGGTCCGGCGGTAATATTTTTTTTGAAACTTTAACGACCTCTAACTCGGAAAATTTCCAGTCGACTTTCATTTTTCTTACTTTAAACAACACGCCGGTCATTTTAAAGCAGGTGCAAAAACAATGGCGTATATCGGCCGGTAAATCTGGAGTTATCTACGAAAGCCGGAGGGGTGGGGGATTTGTCCCCTCCAGGGCTAAATTGGGTTATATTACCTACCTATTAACCCGCGTCGTCTTTCCTGTCACATCCTCACACCCCATCTCGGGGGGGGGGGGAGGGGTCAGTACCCCCTCTAAAATCGAACCTAAGCGTTGCACGTAAACGAACGTGGTGTCATCGGAAAACGCTCGATGAGTACGGTCCGGGTCCACCCACAAAACAATTCCTCCCCCAAAAGTGACATCACCAGGGGGCTAGATTTTCACGACTTTTCACGACCTACATTATGTTTTTTGGCTCTGGGGAGTTCGCTTTGGTGGATATATGAAAAACAAAATGTATTTAGAATTAGAAAAGGACGGCGAAATCGACCAGGGCTTTCATTTTTGTGCTCCCCCCTCCCCCCACCCACACACAACAAAAAACTTCTCTTTTTTTTCTTCTTTTTTTAAATTAATATTTCACACTTTTAATGTTTTCAAGTTCTCTTGAAGTTTCCTTTTCCAGTGTGTAGAGCAGACCGAGAAACGCTGCTGGAATTCAACCTGCCCTAATACAAAATGCTTACTTTAGCCAGAATCCTCTATTTGAACTGCAATTTGACAAATACACAAAGTGTATATGTAGGTAAAAAGGGAAAAATGAAAAATTGCACTGGTACGCTTTATTGCATCCTTAAGGATAAGCAAACGGTGAAAGTTTCATTAAATATCTGTATCCGTGAAAGCGTGACGAGTGGTTGAACATTTTTGGAGGTGACCTCACTTGACCTTGAATAGCTCGTTGACCCTAGATGACATAACTTAAAAGTTTTGAAACAGCATGTCAAATTGATGTGGGAAAAGGTATGCCAAATGTGGGTGCGCTGCCGCGCGCCGTTCGTCTAATATCTGCGAAAAACCTGAGGAGGGGGGGCGTTGAAGACCACCCGAGACTGGACGGGTTAACACGCGCCCTGAAGGGTGAGAATTCCCCCCCCCGAAGATCTCGACTCCTATCAAAGCTGCAGCAACGAAATTAGTAGTGTGCGTGGATACGGTAGCGAGCTCTATTTAGTGCAAATTGCATGGCCTTAGGTCAATATCTCCTAGGTCAAATGAGGTCAAAATATCAACAACAAAAATTCCAGTTTTGGATGGCTTGGGGAGTCATTGTTATGGATCGCTGTGGTTGTGTTTAAATCCTCCAAAATGGACATAAATGATGTCTTGCACAATACTAATGATGTAATACAAACGTTTGACCAGGAATTTAACCTCAGGTCACCTATATAACAACACTTTATCAGGTCATTACCTGCTCCAGTTACTGAAACCGGGCCGCCCGCCCGACCGCTCGGACAACAATGACAAACAGTAGTTTTCAGTATGTGTAGGGAATGGAAGGTGACATCAAACGCATGACATTCAATTGCATTTATCACAACATTCCAATATGGAAGTTGTGATAAATGCAATTGACCAAGTTTGGTCAATTGCATTCCATTTTTGGTCAATTGAACCAAACTTGGTCAATTACAAACAGTTGACCAAGTTTTGTTTAATTAGCCTGCCATGAACTTGACGTTACTTGACCTCCGTGGCCTAACATGATTTTGAAACTATAAATCATAACAATATTCATCAAACAAGTCGCTAGTGTTGCCAAGAACACTTCCCTTTTGCCAATATTCCGGAAGCGCATAAGCGGCGATTCTTGTGGTCTGGCGCTTATGTTTGTATACTGTTTAGTTTTCTAAAGTATTTTTATAATGTTTATATCATTATAATTTGTTTGTTTGTTGGGTGGTTCACGACGCACTTCATGCACATTTATGGCTAATGACCCCGGCCACACTGTTTCGCCGGTGGGCCACGGGATTGGGAAATGTCCCGAGTTGCGCTGGTGGCGAACCCGGGACATTTGGCACCCAGAGCCCAACACCTTAGCCACTCGGTCATTCCTGCCTCGACTATGTGATAAAGGCAAATAAACGCTGAGGTGTTTGTTTCTCGCATGTCTTCTCTCACATCCCCTCCCTCCCCGATCCGTACATACCTCAATGCTATCCAGCCTGGTGGCGGTTCCGAGGTAGATAAAGGCCCCAGGGTGATGACGGTGGACAGCAGAGGGGTTGGCATGGAAGAGATAACGATAACAGGCTTCTCAGAGACGGAGCAGTCTAAGACTCAGTTTTTAAAACCCATGGTGGAAGGTGAATGAGGAAATTTTTCGGCGTGCATACACACTCTAAGCAATGGTGGTAGTCACTGTATCCATCTTTACCGTCGCACATATAATGCGAATAACAAAACAAAAACGTGTTGCTGTATCAGCATCAGTAAGCCTCATTGAAAACGTGAGCAATCTCCGCGGTACCAGAAGTGTGGCATTGTGTATGAAATTTTGAAGTTGGAGTGTTTCGACATAATCTTCTTTTCTTCGATTTTTAATGATTTTTGCTTTCTATCAAAATATGAGTCAGAGTTAAAAGGATACCGCGAAGGAAAATCCTATGCAAAAAAAATCAGGACTATGGCAAGATTCGCAGAACAGAACACACCAAAATCTGCAAATATCAAATTCATCTTGAGGAAATGTTTCAACTCAGTATAAACTTTCCATCAAATAAAATATTATTCATTGGCTGTTGGCAATCTGTATCTGTTCAGACGTCTCTGAAACATGCAAAATTGAAGGCCATACAATTTGTTTGAATACACATGCAATTTAAATTTACCTCATAAAAAACTCTTACCGATTACAAAAGAGAGATATCCTAGCACGCGCCTTGGAGGGGGGGGGGGGCGAACTCCGCCCACCCCTCCGGTTTTTCATAGATAACTCCAGATATTACGGGCCGATATACGCCATTGTTTGTGTACCTGCTTATAAATGACCGACGCGTTGTTTAAAGTAAGAAACATGAACATCGACCCAAAATTCTTCGAGTTAGGGGTCGCTGAAGTAAACACATTTTCTCAGCGCCAGACCGCAAATATCGGCGCTGATGCACTTCCCGTATATTGGCAAAAATGAAGTGTTCTTGGGAAAACTAGAGACTTGTTTGGTGTACATTGTTATGCTATATTATTTTGAAAGTCATGTCAGGTCACCGAGATCAAGTCAGGTTAAGTTTATGACAGGTTAACATACGCCCTGGAGGGGGATGGCGAAATCCTCCAACTCCTCCGATTTTTCGTACGTAACTCCATATTTTCCTGGCAGATATACGCCATGTTTTACGTACCCTCTTTGAAATGGCCGACGCATTGTTTAAGGTAAGAAAAATGAAAATCGGCCGCAAACTTGTCAAGTTAGGTGCCATTAAAGTAAAAGCAATTCGCAGCCCCAGACCACAAAAATCGGCGCTGATGCACTTGCCGTATATTGGCAAAAGGGAACTGCTCTTGACCACACTAGCGAATAGTTTGATGCATTTTGTTACGCTATGCAATTTAAAAGTCATGATAGATCGCCGAGGTCAAGTCAGGTAAAGTTCATGACAGGTTAATGTAACCACACCTGGTCAACTGGAATGTTGTCAAAAATGCAAATGACTGTCATGCGATTGATGTCACTGTACATGTTACTCCCTACATATCCTGAAATCTCATTGTGTGCCTAAGCGTTTCCATACTTTATTCATGTATTTTCACTCCTTTCTTTGTGAAGCCGATCGTGCCGAACCGCCCAACGGAGCAGTCGGGTGGGCAGCCCGGTTCCGGTAACTGGAACAGGTAATGACCTGCTAACGTGCTCCTATATAGATGACCTGAGGTCAAATGTCGGATCTGGCATCAGTATTCCATCACTAGTACTGTCCAAAACATCATTAATGCCAATGGTGGAGCATTTAAGCACAATCACAGCGATCCATAACAATAGCAATCTATTCCACGCAAAACCAGAAAATTGTGTCTATTTTGACCTCATTTGGCCTTGAATATATTGACCTAAGGTCATGAAATTTGAACACAATAGAGTTCACTGTCGTGCCCATCAACCCTGCGAATTTCGTTGCTCTAGCCTCAGTAGGAGACGAGATCGTAGGGGGGCGGAATCCGCCCCCTTCAGTGCGCGCAATTTTCCGAGGACCTCCAGGGCGCGTGCTAGACCAAAGCGACGCGCCAGGACGAACTAATTCAGATGCCAGCATAAAACCATATGTCAATTGATGTTGCCATCTCTAAAAGCCATTTCGTGGAAATCCACGCCGTTTGACCAGTTCCCGGGCACAGCCTACACAGTGGAAAGAAAGCATAATTTCACTTCTTGTTGTGATGTTAGCATGGTCGAATATTGTCAGATTCCATCGTTTTCATATTTGATGACGTTCTAAAGTAAAATTAGGACGCTACACAGAATTAAGCTACATCACTATGGTAATCACGAAAAGTTGAACCATTGTTAAGGAAACTACAAGAGGCACATTAGAGAACTACAAATGCCTTTGAGAAACAAGTCATCATCTGATATTTATTTCTTTGTTCTATCCTGTCATTGTTATATTGTGCACTGCTTAGTGCAGTACAGTAAAGTGCAATAGTGTGCAATATGCAGGGAGTTTCAAAAAAGTGAAAAAAGGATTTCGGAGGAGCTGGAAGGTTTCAGAGGAAACCATGTGCACCCATACGCCTCCGTGACTTAATGAATCAATGCGCATGTGTTACAAGTTACCTTTGGGGCAGAGTTTGAGTGTACAGCCGACTATCCCGGTAGGACCGCACATACAGGAGTTGCAGTATTCGCGATCCAGAAACACGGAACCCGGCAGGCAGGTGGCATCTGTCAGACGGCGTGGGTGATAAACATTGCTCAGAATACCACTCACATTTCCTCCATGGGGCTCCTTGCTATGCACAGTTAAACTAAGACATCTGTTTAACAAGGAGAAGCTATGTGTACCGCCAAAGTAGTGTGCAGAAAATCTACACTGGAATGCAAGTTGACATGGCATCGAAATGCCGAAGTCGCGTTATCCGTAAGTGATCTGCAGTATAGCTCACTGAAGCAATTTCGCCTCAGCACTACAAGATTTCTGCTGGAATTACCAATTCCTCTGCAATACGAAAAAGCCACCATCACGTCAGGAAGGATCCATGAGAGCTCACCTAGATCTTGCACCTTGACGATACCGTTGTGGCACATAACGCGTCTCTTCGGCAGGCGTGGCAGGTCGACGGCGTTGGAGCAGGGTGCGGGCTTCCCGGGTATTTGTCCGGGTTTGCACGCCTTGCGGGTGCAGCCGTACACACCGTTCTGACACTCGCACGTGTTGCCACACTCGTCAATGTAGGACGGGTCGTACTGGCATTGAGGCGCTGCAACATAGCACAGTGTCAATGGTGTTTACACATATGTCAACGTAGAACTAGGCGTACTGGCATGACAATGCTAAAACTGCTGGATGATATGCTACTGGCAGAAGCTGGGTCTGCCCGGCTCGAACTTATCACGACGAGCTGGCGTAGACGCAACTGACACGAAAGACCACTAATGGTGCAAAGTTGTTTTGCACATCTTTAGCAGGACGTTATATTTGGCGTTGTTGAACTTTCTTGACCTTAAGTTTAGACGTCAAACCCTCATTAGCATTTTATTAAAATGCAAACAGGAACAGTCAAATGCCGTTGGTAACATATAATGAATGCCATTTGCATGTTCCTTCATCACTTATAGACATTGAAGAGGGCATTACAATGATGCTATCGCAAAAGGCCGCTTCCTGAAATCCAAACCACTTTAGCCCCCTTGCATTACCAGTTTTGATACTCTGCTATGTGTTGCAGTCACCGGAGTTCACATAAAACGGTCTGAAAACGTCCTATTTCACCTACCGACCATAAGTACCAAATGTATTTTTTTCTCAAATTATTCGAAATATCCCAGCCCCTTTGGACAATCTCCTAAGGTGCCCACTGCCATGACTCCATGTTCACCCGTAAATTTCGGTTTGGGCAAACTGAAAATAATCTGCGCCATTTGCACCGATTTGGTTATCAAAATAAAATCGATGCCGTTTGAATTGCTTTCGGTTATCTAATATATGTCCCATTGTGCAGTGCAATGTTCACATGCGCAGTGTCCCAAAAAGGTGAATATTGAAGTCAGATGAAGATTTTGAAAACGATGTTTCCGGGCATACCCTACATGCACCGTGACATAAAAGAGTGTCTTGCAATAGGTGTTCGACTGTACGCCCATGCAAACGATGCTTTGGAGGTGGAAAGAAAGTACAATTGTATTTTTTGTTACGATGTTAGCAAGACCGAATTCGGTCGGACTGCATCGTTCTCGTGTTTGTTGGCATTCAGTACGTGTTGTAAGTAACCACCATATGCTCCTAAGTAAAATTACACCGGTACACGGAAATACGTCACGACACTATGGTGATAATAACATGTTCAACACTTGCTAAGAGACTACAAGAGCTGCATGATAGAGCTACAAAAGTGTAAGTTCGGAAAACAAGTTATCATCTCACGTATATTTGGTTGTTCTTTTCCATCGTTATTCTATCTAGTCCCTCTCTCTCTCACTCTCTCTCTCTATATATATATCTATATATCGATATATAAATATATGTATATGCATATATATGTATATATATATATATATATATATATATATATATATATATATATATATATATATATATATATATATATATATATATATATATATATATATATATAACCTCAGTCAGCCAATAAGGATAGCTGTAGTTCAAGTGGGCAGAACGGTAGCTCTTCCAATGATGAAAGAGCTACCCAACATGAAAAAGCCAAAGCTAGTTATGGAATATATATTAAGTGCATGATGCTTAATGCTCAGAGTATTCCATCCACAGTTCCTCAGTTCATGTGTTGTGTTGCTGAGGGGGGAACCGGATTTTGGTTGAATTTTTTTTTCAGCCATGGATCAGTGAGAGGTATTTTGTGGATAGCTTGCAGGACTATGAGACCCAGGGATGCATGTTTTCGTGCAATACGGGTGCAGCAGTGAAAAGGGGTGGTGTAATGCTCTATGTGAATAACTTATTCAGTTCTCAAAATGTGGCAGATGTGGTTAAAAATGTGTCTGTGGAGCCCACGCCTAAATCTCGTCCAACTGCCGACTGAAGTTGTCTACCGAGGGTTGGTAGCGTTCCCGGGAAGTACGTCTGAGTCTCACCCAACTGCTTTCTGAGGTGACCTACCAGGAGTTGGTAACGTTCCCAGGACGTACCTGCTGAATCTCGCTCAACTGGCGGCCGAGATGACCTATCGGGTGTTGGTAGCGTCCCCGGGACGCACGTCTTAATCTCGCCCAACTGACGGCCGAGGACGGTGCCGGGCGGACACGGCTCGGACGCAGACACGACCACCTCGCCCGGCTGGAGAGGGCCCGACCCACACTGGCAGAACACGCACGTCTCGCTCCTGGAGACGAACCCGCAGTCGGGCGGACACTCCTTGGGGCCATCGCAGAATTCGGTGTCGCTCTCGAGACCTGCAATGAGCGATTGTTAGTGGTCCTGGTTCCATGGAACTCAGTTGCTCCTTCAGCAGTTGTAATGAGAGACCGTCAGTGGTCTCGGCACCTCGAAATGTCTCGTGGTCGCGGCTGGAATATGAGAGTGTTAGTAGTCTCGGTATCGCGGAACATCGTGTTGCCCTGGGTAAATGTAAGTAGATACCATCGTTTACCTATATGCAACGATATGTGGTACTCTGGTACTGATACCATCGCTGCAGGTTGTATAATTTGCATGTATTTGCCTACACCACCTGTTGTTTGCTTGGATAAAAGGTTAGATCCGAGCATCTATTGCGCGGAAATATTTAGGCGAAGTGCTCGAGAAGTAACAGTTCCGAATGATGTTCTCGGACCACTCGGGTGGATTGAGCCAGGTGTCAATATTTCATTTACCTAACAATGACTGAATAAGCCGTAACAGTTGTACACTCCCGAGGCGGCTTAGCGTCTTCATAAATCCAAAAGCTGTGGCACCACACCAAGTCGTGGCGGGGCGCCGAGCTTGTGAACGTTCCATGAATGAACACCAAACACTCCCACACTTTTTAGCTGTTCCATGAAATCTTGATGGCATCATGCATGTGCGTCGTGGTGGACTTTGGATGGGATTGAGACGGCACGGAGGGGTTTCTGGTTGTTTTCATGCAAAACAATTCTGCTAAATACTCAATCATTCTCCATTGCTAAATTGCATAAAGCTTGGAGCGACCAATCCCCTATGGCTCTAATATGCTATGTTAGCTGGGATCGGTAGGTGTGCCCGGTCCAAGAGTCACTCAACACTTCCACACTTATAATTTCTATTGGGTTCGAGTATGGTGGGCTTTGGTGATAAGCCTGTATATTTAAAGGACGTGACCTCCTATGTAGCCAAGCTTTCTGTGTGGGGTACTTGGAACACATAAATTTAATCTGTGCCATGCCCCTCCGTTCAAGTAACGGCAGGTACCGCCGCCGGAATCATCGGTCCCAGCACCGACCTGTCGCTGCTTACTCGGCAGTCGCCGCCAGCAGGGCTGTCGAGGCCAGTGGCTATTGTGACCCTCCCCTCCGATCAAGCTGCATAGCTGACCTCGATGCCGCCGGCCGCCTCTGTCTCTGATGTCTGTTGACATGTCAGTATCTGACGGTTCGATGTGACCGTCATGGGTAGATATAACAGCTTATTCTGGGAAACCTCTGGGGAAATGTGTGTGTGTGTGTGTGTGTGTGTGTGTGTGTGTGTGTGTGTGTGTGTGTGTACGTGTACGTTACAGTATGTGACGGTTGTGTAAGTAGATGAGTAGTATGACAATTGTTTAACTGAACTCGTGCGTGAGTATGGCTGAATGGAATGACAGCGAGATCACAGCAGTATGAGTGTGATGTGATGTATCGAATACAGGTATTCATGTAATGTCAGAAGTGAATGTTGTGTGTCTATAGTGTGAAGTGCGAACGTGTAATGGCAGGTGTGTCCCGAGTGCAGTATGAGTGTGAGTGGGATGATAGAGGTATGACAGGCGTCATGCCACGTGGCCAATGTCTAGTCTATATGTATACTTGCAGGTTTGCCTTGAATGTATGTCTGTGACTTATTAACCGGCGCCGTCTTTCCGGTCAGATCCTCACATCCCGTCTCGGGGGGTGGAGGGTGGTTAGTAACCCCCTCTAAAATGCAAACTAAGCATCGCACGAAAACGAAAGAGTTGTCATCGGAAGCGTTCGACGTGTAGGGTCCGGGTCCACCCCCAAAACAATTTTCCCCCAAAAGTGACGTCACCATGGGGCTAGATATTCACGACATTTCATGGCGTGCATTATGTTTTTGGCTCTCGGGAGTTCATTTTGGGAGATATATGAAAGAAAAAGTAATTTAGAATGAGAAAAGGAGAGCGAAATCGACCATGGCTTTATTGTTTGCCCCCCCCCCCCTTTTTTTCATTTCAAAATTTTGATTTTTCAAGTTTTCTTTAATTTCCCTTTTCCAGTGGGTAGAGCAGACCGATAAACGTTGATGGAAGTCCACATGCCCTGATAAAAAATGCTTACTTTAGCCAGAAACCCCTATTTGAACTGCAATTTGATAAATGCGCAAAATTTATATGTAGTCAAAAACGAGAAAAAATGCCACTAGTACGTTTTGTTGCATCCCTAAAGATAAGCAAATGCTGAAAGATTCATTAAAATATCTGTGTCCGTTAAAGCGTGACGACTGGTTGAACGTTTTTGGAGGTGACCTCACTTGACCTTGACTACCTCGTTAACCCTCAATGACCTGCCTTCAAAATTTTGAATCAGCGTAACAAATTGATGTGGGAAAAGGTATGTCTAATTTGGGCGCGCTACCGCGTGCCATTCGTCCACTATCCGCGAAAAACCTGAGGGGGCCGGTTGAAGACCCCCCTCCCGAGACGGGACGGGTTAATGGAATTAGGACGTGGGATATTGAATGAATGCTGGATGAATGTTAATGTGTCTGTGACAGCTCGTAAGATGCAGTTGGGCTGTAGCGCCCCGAAACTGCCGGCTGCCTGTGTGCAGCGCGACGCGGCATGTCTGACTGAAGTGGAACGACCGGCACCATGACGGCGGACGTGGCGCATGCGGAGTCACGTCCGGCGTCAGTTGATTTTTTTATCAACTGACGAAATTTCAAATTTCACGAAGTATAGCGGCTGCGTCAGTTGATCAGGAATACCTTCATTGAAACGAGCGATAAATTCTGAAGAGGTTGCCGGGGTGGATTTTTAGTTCGTACTATCCTTTGATCAAAATATTCAATTTCACATGCGACCACATTCCTGCTTCCGGCTTTCCCTATGCCTAAGCTATAAGGAAATCGGGTAACATGACAGGTTTAGAAGAAAATTTACGTATACTAACGACTATTATACTGGAGTCTAAGAGGTACCAATCGATACGGAAATGATAAATGTATCCATCACAGGTGGGGCAAAATATTTAGTTAGCGTTCCTTGTCTTTGAAAATTATCTTCAACAGTTTGCATGTAGCGGCCGCGGCCGTCGTGCGACCCAATGGCATGCTTACAGTTCGAACACCCGCCGCTTGGTGGAAACGAAGCACTAGTAGTAGCGTGGCCGCACATGTCCCCTATCGGAGAATGATGTTCCCGGGCACAGCCTACGAAGACCGTGACAGCAAAAGATGGCTTGCAATATGTGTTCGACTGTACGCCCATGCAAATGATGTTCTGCACGTGGAAAGAAAGAATAATTTCACCTTCTTGTCGTGATGTTAGCATAGTCGAATACTGTCAGATTGCATCGCTGTCATGTTTGATGGCATTTGATACACGGTGTAGGCAACCATCAGATGTTCTGAAGTAATATTAGGACGCTACACGGAATTAGGTATGTCACTATGGTAATTATAAAACTTTAACCATTGTTAACCCGTCCCATCTCGGGAGAGGGGTCTCCAACCGCCGCCTCAGGGTTTTCGCAGATGGTGGACGAACGGCGTGCGGCAGCGCGCCCAAATTTGGCATATTTTTTCCACATCAATTTGGCATGCTGATGCAAAATTTTAAAGTCAGGTCATCTAGGGTGAACGAGTTAGTGAAGGTGAAGTGAGATCACCTCCAAAAACGTTCAACCAGTCGTCACGCTTTAACGAACGCAGATATTTTAATGAAGTTTTCAGCGTTTGCTTATCTTTAGGGATGCAACAAAACGTACGAGTGGAGTGTTTCACTTTTTTCATTTTTTACTACATATAAATTTTGCATATTTATCAAATTGCAGTTCAAAAAGAGGATTCTGGCTAAAGTAAGCATTTTGTTATTAGAGCAAGTTGACTTCCAACAACGTTTCTCGGTCTGCTCTACCCATTGAAAAAGGAAAATTAAAGAAAACGGGAAAACTCAAAATTATGAAATAAAACAAAATTGGGTGGGGGCGGCAAAAGTTAAAGCCCTGGTACATTTCGATGTCCTTTTCTTAATCCAAATATTTTTTCCTCATATATTCCAAAAAAAAACTCCCCAAAGCCAAAAACATAATGTAAGTCGGGAAACGTCGTGAAAATCTAGCCCCCTGGTGACGTCACTTTTGGGGGGAAATTGTTTTGGGAGTGGCCCCGGACCCGAATCGTCGAGCGCTTTCCGATGACGCCTCTTTCGTTTTCGTGCAATGCGTAGTTTGGATTTTAGAGGGGGTTAGTAACCGCCCCCCCCTCCCCCCCGAGACGGGGTGTGAGGTTCTGACCGGAAATACGGCGCGGGTTAAGGAAACTACAGGAGCTACATTAGAGAACTACAAATGACTAAGTGTGGGAAACAAGTCATCATCTGATGTTTATTTCCTTCTTCTATCCCGTCGTTGATTTACTGTGCACTGCTTAGTGCTCAACAGTAACGTGCAATATTATGCAATGCACAGGGAGTTTAAAAAAGATGAAAAGGAAACCACACGAAGCTTATGGAAATGTCCATGTTTTCGAGGGAGACACTATGTGCACAGTGACAAAAACGTGCATTTGCATTACAATTATGATTTGTCCACGAAAATGTTGCATACAAGTAGACTGAATGCATAATTGTGCTTCTTGTTGTGAGGGTTAAGCAAGATTGAACATGGTCAGATGGTTCGATCACCGGACCACCAGATAATTCGAAATAAAATTAGGTCGCCACACGTAGGTAGCCTATAGATGACCTTTCAGTAATGGGTGACCTTGAAATTTGTGAAGTTTATTAAGGCAAACTATAAGATTTACGTCAAATATTTTGAAGATTTTTGTTAAGCAAACGTTTTCATATTACCCATATTAGGTATAGTTCATTGTTCGAACCCCCGTAATTGTCCAATGTTTACTCGACGTCTGTCCGTTCGGAAAAGCGCAAACTCATAGAAAGCCACGAAGAGCTGAAGCCTACATTTGATGACCAAAAGCAAAACGTTTTTGGACATCACATGTAGGCAAAGCGCTAAAAGTTTTGTTTTTTGACAGCCAAATCCCACTCGTTTGTATTTCTGTATTCCACTTTGTCAATTTCAATGAGCTAGAAGGCCATGAGGTCATGAGATCGTGTAGTCACGAAGTCAAGCCCGAGAAATGTTGATATTTCATCACGGATATGTTCTCTTTCATTTTTCGTCTCAAAGATGCAAACTATTTAATATTTCCTCTTCATTGTCGATGGGATATTCATCGCTAAAATGTTCTTTTTATGTGACCTAAAAATACTGCCGCATGCTATAACACCGAAACCGTTGGCCGGATCGGGAGAAAATAAGTTCGGGTGTTTTCAGAGCACAAGACTTTTTAAATTTTGGTCCAAGTACAAACATAGGGGATGTAAAATGTGAAAATTATTTGTCAATCTGTCACTGAACTCGCCAGGAGCTACGCTGCATTTGTAGCGTAATATTACTATTATCACATGCAAATTCTTCACCTTGGCACACATGTCATTCATTGCATATAAATGCGTTTGTCGGAACCTACAAGGGAAAGAAAATGCACGGCAGCATCCCAGTCAGCTATTGCAGTTCGAAAGCAATGATTACGAACGTAGTATTTAAGAGGAGCTGGAAGGTTTCAAGAGGAATCCATATGCACTCATGCGACGCCGTGGCACGATGAAGCCATGAGTATGTATTTCAGGTTACCTTTCGGGCAGAGTTTGAATGTACAGCCGACTATCCCGGTAGGACCGCACACGCAGGAGTTGCAGTATTCGCGATCCAGAAACACGGAACCCGGCAGGCAGGTGGCATCTGTCGGACGGCGTGGGTGATAAACACAGCTCAGAATACCACCCACATTTCCTCCATCTAGCTCTTTGCTAAGCACAGTTAAACTAGGACGTCTGCTGAAGTGCGTTTATTCTGGGCGCTGTATAACCAACGCGGTCGATGCGCCCGTAAGCCCAAATAACCAACCGAAGTGCGTTTATTCGGGAGGTGTAGCACCAAGCATAACTAGAGACAAAGGCCTGCACTGGAATGCGAGTTGACTTTGTATCGAAACGCCGAATCCAAAGTCGCGTTATTCGTAGGTGATCTGCAGTCCATCTCAATTAAACAGTTTCGCCTTTACACCGAAAATTTCGGTTGAAATTACACATTTTCCCGACGCACCAAAAATCCCCCATCACAACGTCATTAGGCACCCCTGATTGCTCACCTAGAGCTTGGACCTTGACGATGCCGTTGTGGCAGATGACGCGTCTATTCGGCAGGCGTGGCAGGTCAGAGGGGTTGGAACAGGGCATGGGCTTCTCGGGTGTTTTCCCGGGCCGGCACGCCTTGCGGGTGCAGCCGAGTATACCGTGCTGACACTCGCACGTGTTGCCACACTCGTCAATGTAGAATGGGCCGTACTGACATTGAGGCGCTGGAACATAAGAGTGTGTCAGGTGTGTTAATACACCTGGAAATATACAACTAAGTGTTCAGGCATGACAATGCGGAAACTGCTGCACAGTACGCTACTGTCCGTAGCTTAGTCTGAGCAACTCGGGCTTGGACACAGATGGCCTGGACACAACTGACACGAAAGACTACATAAGTTGCGATGAATTTTGCGCATATTCAGCTGAACATAATTTTCGGCGTAGGCTACCTTTTGGACGTAAACGTTTCAATGCCAAGCCCTCATGGACGTTTAAAAAAGGAACATTCAAATGCCATTTATAATATATTGTATATAACGTTTGACTCTTCCTTCACCATGTATAGCCAATCCATTTATAACCTTGTATTACCAGTTTTGATGCCCTACTAGGCGTTCTAGTCACCAAAGATCACAGAAAACTACGTGAAAGCGTCCTATTTGTCCCATTGCGCAAACATAAAAGATGTAAAATTTCCCATTTTCTTTGGTGTTTATTAGGATATTTATACAATGTCCGAGAATGGTTTGACAATTTCTGAGGTGGGCACGGCTTCAGATTACCATACTCGCCCACAAAATTCGGCTTCGGCCAACTTCCAAAGTCACGCTGGTTTAATTTATTTGGTTAACAAAGACACATCGACGACGTTTGTGATGCCTTCGTTTATGTTCCATTGTGCAGTACAGTGTCCCACGGGCAATGTCCACATGGGCAATGTCCCAAGGACGTGAATAATCAAGTCACATGACGGTTGGGAAGATGATATTTCCGGGCACAGTCTACATCCACCGTGACAGCAAAAAGTGGCTTTCAGTAGGTGTTCGACGGTACATCCATGTAAACGATGCTCTGCCGGCGGAACACAACTATAAACGCACTTCTTGTTGTGATGTTAGCATGGTCGAATAAGGTGAGACTGCATCGTTGTCATGTTTGTTGGCATTCAGTACGTGTTGTAAGTAACCGCCAGATGGTCTGCAGTAAAATTGCGCTGTTACACGGAAATAAGCAACGACACCACGTTGACTACATTTTCAGTTCTTGTTAACAAAGCTAAAATGGCTGTATTGTCGTGCTACAAATGTGTTAGTTGGAAATGCAAGCTATGATCTGGCGTTTACTTCGTTGCTCTATCACGTCGTTATTATATTGTGCACTGCTTAGTGCAGTGCATTAATGTGCAATAATATACAAAATGCAGGTAGTGCACAAAATGTGAACAATGAAGCCACAGGAAGCTTGTCAAGATGTTCATGTTTTCGGGGATACGCTACCGTGACAAAAACGCGGTGGTTGCATTACAATAGGATGTACAATGTACGTCCATGTAAATGATGCCTACAGTTAGACAGAAGGCATACTTGTACTTGTTGTGACGTTTCAGCAAGGTTGGGCATGGTCCAGGTGTTTTAATCACCAAACCAGACGATGATGAGAGGTAAAAATACGTCTTCACACGTAGATAAGCTAATGAATGACCTATTGGTAATGGGTGATTTAAAACTTTGCGAAGTTCAGTAGGACAAACTACGAGATTTATATCAATTGGTGTAAGTGGTGTAGGTTGTGTAAGACATGTATGTTATACTTGTAGCTACAAAACAATTATTTAAAACATATTATACATTTCAACATGTAGTTTACTTTGTTAAGCGAGCGCTTTCAGTCACCCTTCCATATTTCATTATTCGATCCCTCGTGGTTGTCCAATGTGACAAAACTTACTCGACATCTGCCCGTTCCAAAAATAGCAAAATCACAAAAAGCCACGAAGAAATGACACCTATATGGAACATTTCGAAGTAAGCACAGTTTTGTATTTGGCAGACAAATCATATGCGTTTGTATTTCTTTGGTCAACTTTGCAAGTTTTTATGGACTAGGGGTTATCGACAGCCACGAGGCCATGAGGTCATGGGATCATGAGACCAAACGTGAGAAATGTTGATATTGCACGGATATGTTTTCTTTAATCATACGTATTCTCAAAGATGAATAAATATGTCACAATTCCTCTTCATTATCGATGTGATATCCATCGCCACAGATACCCTTATTCCATGACCTCAAAATATTTCCGGAGGGTATGACTTCTAAACCGTTAGTCAGATCGGGGTAAAACGTGCTCAAGCGTATTCTGAGCATAAGAGGACCCTGAAGACACATTTTGGTCCAGCTATATGATTAGTAGGTGTAAAAGCTGCCCCGGTAGCCAGTTGGTTAGCGCTGGCCGCACCGGTCTCCCTGTATGGCAACACAGGGTCGAGCCGCTTCGCGCGCTCGCATTAGCCCCGGCCGGGAGTGCTTGGCAGCTGGCCCGATAAGGCCGGGGGCGACTCCGGGCGGCCGTGTCGGTGCATTGGCGGCACTTAAACTTTCGGTCTAAATTCTGCCGTTGAACTGGAGCCATGGATCGGGTGGGGGGCCAGGGTTCACGCAACAAGCCCGCTTAGCAATATAACCCTGGCTCCTCAACCCCCAGCAACAACTCGGATCAAATTTTTTTAAAGAAAAAACCAGCTGTCACAGGATGCCTGATTCGGTACTGTGTCTATGAGCACCTACACGTGAGCGCTGATGATGTGTCATGATGTGGCATGATGTGGCATGATGTGGCATGTCATGCGCAGTTAGTACCCCATACAAGTGAGCGCTGCCTTTGATCTCAGACATGATGTGGCATGTCGTGCGCACTTTGATGTAAGAGCATGTCGTTTGGCAGTTGTGCAGTTAGTACCCCCTACAAGTGAGCGCTGCCTTTGATGTCAGACATGATGTGGCATGTCGTGCGCAGTTAGTACCCCCTACAAGTGAGCGCTGCCTTTGATGTCAGACATGATGTGGCATGCCGTGCGCAGTTAGTACCCCCTACAAGTGAGCGCTGCCTTTGATCTCAGACATGATGTGGCATGCCGTGTGCAGTTAGAACCCCCTACAAGTGAGCGCTGCCTTTTATCTCAGCGCATTCGCAAATGTTACATTTCGCATAACGTACCGAGTAATAGCCAGGACATGTCACCTGGCTTCATGGAAATCGCAAACGATTCATAAGTGAGATGTCTAACTAGGAATTAGCGATGGGGTTGCAAACCACTTTGCATTAGCAATGTATTCTCATTTTCCATAGCATGCGAATTCCACGTCCGTCAAGCTACCAACAGATTCACATTGCTATTGAGATTGATATTGGCCGGCAGGGTGGACTCTTCCGATGTCTTTCAAAATTGTTCCACAAGTTGAACTCGACGCACTGATCATAATTAATTTGACCCGACTTGACCTCGGTGACATAACATGACCTTGAAACCATATAGCATGGCAGCATACATCAAAGAAGTCGCTAGTGCTTCCAAGAAGACTTCCCTTTTGCCAATATACGGGAAGCGCATCAGCGCCGATGTTTGTGGTCTGGCACTGTTTTTTTTTTTTACCTTAACGGCCCCTAACTCCAATTTCCGGTCCATTTCCGTTTTTCGTCCTTTCAGCAACGCACTGGTGATGTCTAACCAGGTACGCAAACAATGGCGCATATCGGCCGGTACAATCTGGAGATATATACGAGAAACCAGAGGGGTGGGCGGATTTCTCCCCCCCCCCCTCCAGGGGCGTGCTAACGCACGGGAATGTACTTGTCCCAACTTGTAAGGGAACGAACAAGGACGGCATCTCAGCCAGATATCACAGGTCGAAGGCAAGGATGACCGATGTAGGATTTAAGAGGAGCTGGAAGGTTTCAGGGGAAACCATGTGCACCCATACGCCGCCGTGACTTAATGAAAATGGGCATGTGATACAAGTTACCTTTCGGGCAGAGTTTGAGTGTACAGCCGACTATCCCGGTGGGACCGCACATACAGGAGTTGCAGTATTCGCGATCCAGAAACACGGAACCCGGCAGGCAGGTGGCATCTGTCAGACGGCGTGGGTGATAAACATAGCTCAGAATTCCACTCACAGTTCCTCCATCGGGTTCTTTGCTATGCACAGTTAAACTAGTAGTCTGTTAAATTATGTTTAACAGGGAGAAGCTGTGTGCAGCACCAAGCCTGACTAGTCTGCAGAAAGTCTGCAATTAAATGCGGGTTGACTTGGCATCGAAACGCCGAATACGAAGTCGCGTTACCCGTAGTTGATCTGTAGTCCAGCTCACTGAAGCAGTTTCGACATGACACTACACATTTTCTGCTGAAAGTACAAATTTAACTGCTATACCAAAAAGCTACCATCACATCAGAAAGCGTCCATCATGGCTCACCTTGATCTTGCACCTTGACGATGCCGTCGTGACAGATGACGCGTCTATTCGGCAAGCGCGGCAGGTCAAAGGCGTTGATGCATGGGACGGGTTTCTCGGGTGTTTGTCCGGGTTTGCACGCCTTGCGGGTGCAGCCGTACGCACCATTCTGACACTCGCACGTGTTGCCACACTCGTCAATGTAGGATGGTCCGTACTGACATCGAGGCACTGCAACATAGGACAGTGTCAAGGGTGCTAACCCGCGCCGTCTTTCCGGTCAAATCCTTACATCCCGTCTCGTGGGGGGAGGGGCGGTTGAAGATCCCCCTCTAAAATCCAAACTAAGCATCGTACGGAAATGAAAGAGGTGTCATCGGAAAGGGCTCGACGAGTAGGGTCCGGATCCATCCCCCCCAAAAATTCCCCCAAAAATGACGTCACCAGGGGGGGGGGGCTAGATTTTCACGACTTTTCACGACTTGCATTATTTGTTTTGACTCTGGGGAGTTCATTTTGGGGATGTATGGAAAAACAAAATGTATTTGGAATGACGAAAGGACAGCGGAATCGACCAGGCATATAATTTCTTTTGCCCCCCCCCTCCCCAAAAAAAAAAAACAACCAAAAAAAAATCTTTCAAAATTTTGAGTTTTCACGTTCTTTAATTTTCCTTTTCCAATGGGTAGAGCAGACCGAGAAACGTTGTTGGAAGTCCACATGCCCTAATAAGAAATGCTTACTTTACCCAGAATCCTGCATTTGAACTGAAATATGGCAAATACGCACAATTTGTATATAGTCAAAAACGAAAAAAATAAACTCGTTGGTTTTGTTGCATCTCTAAAGATAAGCAAACGCTGAAAGTTTCAGTAAAGGATCTGTATCCGTTAAAGCGCGACGACTGGTTTAACTTTTTTGGAGGTGACATCACTTTAACTTGACTAACTCCTTAACCCTAGATGACCTGACCTACAAAATTTGAATCAACATGTGAAATTGATGTTGGAAAAGGTATGGCAAATTTGGGCGCGCTGCCTTGCGCCGTTCGTCCGCTATCCGCGAGAAACCTGAGGGGGCGGTTGAAGACCCCCCTCGAGACGGGACGGGTTAATATACCTGCCAATGTAGAACTAGGCGTACACGCATGCTGAAACTGCTGCATGATATGGTACTGTCAGAAGCCTGGCCTGTCCGGCTTGGACTTGTCATAACGAGCTGGCGGTAACACAACTCACATGAAGCACTACAAATGGTGCAAAGTTGTTTTGCACATCTTTACCAGGACGCTATGTTCGGCGTCGTTGAACTTTCTTGGCCATAACTTCTGGACGTCACCCCTCATTAACAGTTTTTTGAAAATGCAAACAGGAACAGTCAAATGTCATTGGTAATATATAATAAATGGCATTTGGCTGTTCCTTCATCATCTATAGACATTGAAAAGGCCATTACAATGATGATATCGCAAAAGGCCACTTTCGGAAATCCAAACCATATGTCCCCCTTGCAATACCAGTTTTGACACCCTACTAGACGTTGCAGTCACCGGAGTTCACAGAAAACGGTCTGAGAACGTCCTATTTCACCAATCACCCATAAATACCACCTGTAGATTATTCATATTATTCGAAATACCCCAGCCTTTTTGGACAATTCCTCAGGTGCCCACTACCCAGACACTATGTTCACCCGTAAAATTCGGTTTGGGCGAACTGAAAATAATCGACGTTGTTTGCATCGATTTGGTGATCAAAATCAAATCCATGCCGTTTGAATTGCTTTCGGTTGTCTAATATATGTCCCATTGCGCAGTGCAGTTCAGTCCCATGCGCAATGTTCACATGCGCAGTGTCCCAAAAAGGTGAATAATGAAGTCAGATGAAGATTTTGAAAGCGATGTTTCCGGGCATACCCTATATGCACCGTGATATAAAAGAATGTCTTGCAATAGGTGTTCGACTGTACACCCATGTAAACGATGTTCTGGGTGTGCAAAGAAAGTATAATTTGATTTCTTGTTACGATGTTAGCATTGCCGAATTCGGTCGGACTGCATCGTTCTCGTGTTTGTTGGCAGTTAGTACGTGTTGTAAGTAGCCACCATATGCTCCGAAATAAAATTACGCCGTTACACGGAAATAAGTAAAGACACTATGGTGATAATAACATGTTCAACACTTGCTAAGAGACTACAAGAGCTGCACGATAGAGCTACAAAGGCGTAAGTTGGAAAAACAACTTATCATCTCACGTATATTTCGTTGTTGTGTTCCATCGTTATTCTATTTTGTCCCCCCTCTCTCTCTCTCTCTCTCTCTCTCCCCCCCCCCCTCTCTCTCTCTCTCTCTCTCTATATATATATATATATATATCTATAAATTGATATATAAATATATAAATATATATATATATATATATATATATATATATATATATATATATATATATATATATATATATATATATATATATGACCTCAGTCAGCCAATAAGGAAAGCATTAGTTCAAGTGGGCAGAACGGTAGTTCTTCCAATGATGAAAGAGTTATTCAACATGAAAAAGCCAAAGCTGGTTATGGAACATATATTAAGCGCATGATGCTTAATGCTCAGAGTATTCCATTCAAAGTTCCTGAGTTCATGTGTTGTGTTGCTGAGGGGGAACCGGATTTTGGTTGAATTTTTTTTTGCAGACATGGATCAGTGAGAGGTAATTTGTGGATATCTTGCAGGACTATGAGATCCAGGGATGCATGTTTTCGTGCAATACGGGTGGTGTGTGCAGCAGTGAAAAGGGGTGGTGTAATGCTCTATGTGAATAGCTTATTCAGTTCTCAAAAAGTAGCAGATGTGGTTAAAAATGTGTCTGTGGAGCCCACGCCTGAATCTCGTCCAACTGCCGACTGAAGTGGCCTACCGAGGGTTGGTAGCGTTCCCGGGAAGTACGTCTGTGTCTCACCCAACTGCTTTCTGAGGTGACCTACCAGGAGTTGGTAACGTTCCCACGACGCACGTCTGAGTCTTGCCTAACTGCTGGCTGAGTTGACCTACCTGGAGTTGGTGACATCCCCGGGATGCACGTATGAATCATGCCCAACTGACGGTTGGGGACAGTTCCTGGCGGACACGGCTCGGACGCAGACACCACCACCTCGTCCGGCTGGAGAGGGCCCGACCCACACTGGCAGAACACGCACGTCTCGTTCCTGGAGACGAACCCGCAGTCGAGCGGGCACTCCTTGGGGCCATCGCAGAACTCGGTATCGCTCTCGAGAGCTGCAAAGAGCGATCGTTAGTGGTTCTGGCCCCATATAACTCGATTGTTCCTTCAGTCGCAGCTGGAATCTGAGAATGCTAGTATTCTCAGTATCGCGAACTTGTAAAGAATAATGCAATATCATTGTTTACCTATATGTAACGACATATGGCAAGGAAACGTTAGCAGTACAGCATGTGTAATTTCCTTTATTGACACGTTTCCTAATGCGTGATTATATCCGCATATCGTAATCATACTGCCTTCGGTTGCACAATTGTGTTGCGTTCCTCTGGATCAAAGTTATCACCAAGGATGGAGCGTTAGTGCGGACAGAGGAGCACCACTCAAGGTTTTGTGTCTCAGCTGAATTGCAAAACGACTGTAGGACTACCATACAGTAATGACAAATACACTGCCGCTGCAAATTATAGAGTACAGTATAAAGAAGCAAAACAAGCTCCATATAGACTAACTATACTATATCAGAACACATGTGAGATTTGTATTGTCTCGTGCCAGAGGACATTGCGATAGGCATCATGCCTATCGCATGAGCCAGTTGTAGTTCAGGTAGGTGTGAATAACATAGGTCCTGCTAGGAGTGAGGAGCTGTTGTAGGACTACAGGGCCCTCATGGCCACCCTGAATGATAACAATAAGAGAGCCATTGCAACTGCAATTCTACCTAGGGCTTGAGCCTCCCCTGAGTGGAGCTCTAGGGCACTGGCAGCCAATGTCAGGGTAGGAAAGCTCTGCCATGAGTTACGTTTCACCTTTGTTGACGAGTGGTGCAAGCTTTATGGATCATGGGACCTCTTATCATAGGGATGGCCTGCACTTCTCCGAGAAGGGCGTGCATGTGTTAGAAAACGTGCATGGGCATGTTCTTCAGGGTAACTAGGCAACGGGGTGGGGCGGGGTGAAGTGGCATTGCGATCTCAGGGATATGCCAATAGTGACAGCCAATGCAATAAAACCCTGAAGAAGTGCAACCAAGAACCCAAAGTACAACCAAGAGGGGCCCTTGTGGCTCATAGTTGCACTAACCTTTTATGTCTTTATGTCTTTATGAAGCCAGCAAATAGGGATAGCAGAAGTTCAAGGAGGCAGAGTGGTAGTTCATCCAGTGATGAAAGAGCTCCTCAGCATGAAGAAGCCAAAGGTGGTTATGGAACATATGCTAAGTATATGATGCTTAATGCTCAGAGTATCCGATCCAAGTTTGTTGAGTTCAAGTGTTATGTTGCTGCGGAAGAACCAGATTTCGTTTGCATTACGGAGGCATGGGTCAGTGAGGGGTATTCTGGGGATAACTTGCAGGACTATTAGATCCAGGGATACAATATGTTTTCGTGCAATACGGGTCCAGCAGTAAAAAGTGGTGGTGTCATGCTCTATGTAAATAGCTTATTCAGTTCTTAAAAAGTAGCAGATGAGGTGAAAAATGTGTCTGTGTAGTCCACTTGGCTTGATGTCGCTGGGGGAAAGAAAACAGCAACACACTGAGGATAGGAGCTTTGTACCGATCAAGAACCCTGCCACATTTTTAGCAACTAGAGCTCGATGAGGTGATTTGCGAGTAAATATGTGGAAACTTTCGGAGGAAATGTATCATTCGTGATTACTTTAATCTAAAAGGACATGAAAATGTTGGTGTGGGCTCCCCATCATGTAAAATGTTTAGGAAATGCCTTGAAGAGTACCTGTTCCTCTTCAAGGCATTCCGTTACCAGTTTGTGATGGAACCAACTATGTAGGGCTCATTCTTGAACCTTTCCTTCTCAGCTTTAAGTGATCTAGTTCAAGACTTCACTGCAGAAGAAGCTCTGGGAAAAGGTGACCATTACATAGTGAGATTCAAGGCACAAGTACAGGGCACAATCAAGGTTAACATGGCAAATATTCCAAATTTTAATAGGGCGGAATTTGACCGCATAGGAACGGCTTTAAGTGCCATATCATGAGAAGTCAAATTCTCCGATATAAATGCCTGTGAAATGTGGGAAAAGTAGAAATCTCACTTGAGGGAAATTCAGATTAGACATGTCCTCCAAAAGCAAAGATGCAAGCAGAGGGTTGGAAAGCCAGCATGGTTTACGTCATATGTGGTAAAAGCGGTTAAGGCTAAGAAAGATACATTTAGAGTATTCAAGAAAGCTTCAAATATCGTAAAGCTGAAGTCACATCAAAAAGTTAGAGATGCTGTGAAACAGAAAACCAGAGCAGCAAAGCTGGCAAAAGAGTTGTTTTTGGCTAGTTACTGTAATGGGGAGAACAAAAAGTTATTTAGTGTTTACAAGCTGAGTGCAGTTTACAGCACAATTGGCCCACTGGAAGCAAATAAGATTATATTGACTGAAGATGGTTAGATGGTTAGGAGCTGAGAAAGCAGTTTAAATTCTTGTTTACGTTGGACGATATGACTAACATGCCATGGTAAGCCTCACACCCCTAGTCTGCAAGGTACTTGAATCAATTATCAAGGCTAGAATAGTTCGTTTTCTGAAGGGAAGCACATAGATTCAAGATTCTGAACATTGATTTAGAAAAGGGCGATCTTGTCTCACAAATTTCTTGCACTTTTAATTTCGCTACAGAACAATTTGATCAGGGAAATCAGGTTCATGTAGCATATCTTGACTTGAGTAATGCCTTTGATAAGGTATCCCATAAACTGTTAATGGTGCAGCTTCAGGCCCGTGGTATTGTAGGTAACATCATAAAATGGATAGAGTTTGGGATCTCTGATAGACAGCAAAGACTGATGCTAAATCGTACAAAATCATCATTCCAAAATGTTCTTAGTGTAGTTCCACCATGGTTAGCATTGGGGCCACTAGTATTCATTATATTTCTAAATAGCATTGGAAGTGGCCTAAGCAGTAAGGTTTTGAAATTTGGGGATGATTGGGGGGTCTTTAGGGCAACAACATGACCCAACGAGCAGGTCTCGCTGCAGAAAGCCTGAGACGAACTTGTGAAGTGAATCGAAAAAAATGGGAAATGGAATTTAATTTTGATAAGTGCAAAATCATGGAGGTAGGCAGAATATGGAGGCTCCATACTTCATGGGTGGCCAAGTACTATTTGTAACTCAGCAGGAGAAGGATCTAGGTGTTATTTTGAACACAAAATTGTGGGCACAGACCAAAGAAGCTAGGGAGAAGGCACGAAGGGAATAAATAAGAATGTATTATACAGAAGTGAGGAAGTCATCAGGAAGATTTACTTGCATATGTCAGACCATATTTGGAATACTGTGTCCAAGCTTGGTCTTCTGGGTATGAAAAATATTGTTGGCGTTTTTACTTAGATGTAGAAGGCTGAGAGGAGATGGAATCGAGGTCTTCAAATTTGTTCATGGTTAGGAACAAGGATAGCTCAGGAAAATGTTTATATTAACAGAAATGATGCAATTAGATGTCATCAATTATAAATTGAAGTTAATCACAGCAGGACAAGGTTAAGACGTTCATACTTCGCTAACAGGGTAGTAGAACAATGGAACCAGCTGCCAGAAACCATTGCTAGAAGCAGCACACTTAACATCTTTAAAAACAGAGTAGACAATCATTATAAGAATAGATGACCTGCTTTTAGGTATTCCAGGGAGGGCTGATCGATGGATTTGGTGGGCAACTGGTTCGGTGTCCAGAGTACAACCAAGATCTTGGGGCTCATATTTGCACTAATCTGTTATGTCTTGATGTCTTTATATGTATACATATGCATACATATATATATATATATACATATATATATATATATATATATATGTATGGGTTTGTGTGTGCGTGTGTGTGTGTGCGTATGATCTTAATCTCTCTCTCTCTCTTGCTATTGCTCTTCTTTCTCACAAAGACTTTCACGCTCGCCGGCGCACATACGTCCACTTCAATACCATCATACACCACATACTCAGAGACGTAGTGGATAATACATACGCCCGACAACATGATAATACATACGCCAGACAACATGAGCGACTGGTTTGCATCCCTCATACCGACAACACAACCGATTGGCTTATATCCAGCATCCCAACATACCAACCGAATAGCTTGTAGCCGAGAAACTCATTACTGGCGTTCTTACCATTCTTTTCTTCCCGGCAAAATTTTATGTCGCATCCAACAACTCCGTCAGGTTCGCAGGTACAGGTGTTACAGTCGGCCATGAAGGTGGCGCCAGGGAGGCAGTCTGCGTCTGGGAACGCAGATATCACCTGGATATGATTCGCGGAGGCGAGTGGCCTAGGGGTAAGTTGCTCGTCTCACAATCGAAAGGTTGTGGGTTCGAGTCTCACCTGTCGCTACTCTTCGCCCGCGACCAATCGGTGTGAGAGATTGGCGACGCTACATGACTCAGCAGTCGATGTGTCGTAAAACCAATAACTAACGGATATGATTCGCAACGATATGAAAAAATGAATAAATAGGTTTCAATGTACTCCCTTCCAGTCTCCATCAAGGATGGGTCTTATGATTTTCCAAGCAGAAATCCACGGGATTATGCTTCCGCCTTGAGGAGAAAATTAATCACCGACACAACTTTCGTTGAGGTGATTCTTACAGGTAATGTACCTTACGACATCCACTGCACTTTCGGTGCCTAATGGCGACGTCCCAGCTTCTAGGGGTACGGATGTGTGTGTGTGTGTGCATAGGGGGTGGGGGTATGGGAAATCATGGCCCCTCCTGCTTTTCGTGAAATTGACCATTTGCCCTGGAGTAAAACATTGTCTGAGTCTCCCCCTCCCCCTCCGCAAATACCCTTCCCTAAGTGCTCATACACCCCTGTCCCTAAACGTCCTACAGGGGTCGTGCCACTGCCACTCTTCCATGACAGCCACTCATGCGCCTGTAAAATGCTTAACCTCTTCTCACCTGGTTCATGCAATTGTGCTATGCCGATTCATTTGCACGGTACGTGCTCCTGCGTACTCATTTGGAGAAGAAGCGATGCAAGATGGCGAAGTACATACATGCGATATGTACGCAATTATAATCGTGAAGCAACTTAGCTGTCTTACAGAGCATATTTTGTTTTTGAGAAGTGCACAATTAGGAGCAGTGTGTGCTAGATAAAAGTTAACCAGTGCACCTTAATAGTGCACCTTTAACCCTATTCGGATAAGGAGGTGGATTCAGCCCATGGCGCACTTTGTGCTTTCGCCTCATGCTGTTCCGGAATAGGAGGATGTAATTCAGCGACGTTTTTTGTCGTTCTTTCTTCTACCCGACGCACAAATGTGAAGTTTGTTCCTGTATCTGGTGTAGATCTATAAGCGAATAAAACGAGGGGACTGAAACATTTTTGTTCTGAAAACGTAAGAACAGCACATGCATCTGAATCGTATAAGTTGCTTTTCTGTTCAGGCGACCATAAATTGACATTTACCTGCTCACGTTACCTTGATAACCCGCGACAATGCATATGTCGAGCCCAACAGCGAGCTATCCCGGTAGCTCAGTTCTCAGAGCTCTGGCCTACACTAGCCTCCCTGTCCTGACGAGACTAGAGTAGGGCTAGATTAGGGGTAGAGTAGACTAGTAGCCAGACTAGAGTCGCTTCACGCGCTCCCATTCAGACCCCGCCTGGAAGGGTCAGTTAGCAACTGACACGACAGGGTCGTGGACGGCTGTGCTGGCACATCGATACAACGTTAAATTATCGGCAAAAGTTTTGCCGTTCACGTGGTTTCAGTAATCTGGTAGTTATTTCAGGGTTTAGGCGACAAGCTCTGCTTAGCAATAGGCCACTGGTCCAAACACCCAATAATTCGTAATAGGGGCATAAAATGAAAAGTGATGTCATGAAATAAAGTTATATCAGCTGCTTGTCCTTAGAATGGTAGAATGGACAATATGTGACCGGTTTCTAAACATGGTATTACTTACTTTGCCATTGGGATGTCTGAGGGTGGGGTGAATGTAGGATACACGGCAATAGGGCATCAAAGCGGAGGCGGATCCAGAATGTTATCCCAATGGGGGATGCAGAAGGTGACGATATGTATTCCGGACATAGCCTACCCAAGCCACTAGAAGCAATTGTGCGGCCATGGTGACACCTTGCTAATGGGCGAATCAATGAGGGAGTGGAGTCAATTAAGGATAAACGAATATAGCAAATAATTGACTGTGTCACAACCAGGATGTTTTCCTAATGACTAATAATTGCAGTAGACTTTATATACAGGCTTTTTGGAATCTTCCTTAGCATAATTACTTATTGCGCCTTTGGACACATGCGTCATGGTACATGTTGATATTATGTGAGAGGAACAGCGTAACAGGTGGTATTGGCTTTGAAGAGGAACCACCCACAAAGAACAAGTGATATCCACACCCGCCTTGAAGTCCTGGCTACGCTATTGACTATTTTACATATGCATGTATGGGCATCAATTGATATATTACGCATAGCATTAAGGATGATTTATCGCTAACCACGCACGATGTTACCAGCGTAGAAATCAGACACAGTTCCAAATGGGTGCGATCAATTTCCCCAGGCTTTGCCTTCTGAATTGTCATATACGGTGCCAAATTCCCAATTATTTTCATATATAGAGACGTTTTCATATATGTAGAGACGTTCTGAGGAAGCTGTATAGCATTGCTACACCACAGGCATAACGTGGCATCCACTTCAAACAATCTAAAAAGTTCAACAAAATAATATTCCTCGTTGCGGAAGCGGTTTGCAAGAGCACATCAACATCAGCGGTGATGACCACCTTGTACCTATGCATGTGCATATTTCTCAAAACTAGTAGGATCGGAATGCGAAATGTCGTCAGACATCATGAGCGAAGCCCGGCATTTATTCCGCATAAGTCTTTACTTCATAATCAATACGATTGCTTTCCTCAAGTCCAATCAAATGGGCCATGCTTGCTGCAGTGTGTGCCTTAGCGAGATCAAACATGAAACGCCATCTTATGCCAACGAATCCTATCCAAACTAGAATAAGAATGGTATAGGACGGTGGGCCAAAGCCCTAGGAAGTAAAATGTAAGAATAAATAAAGGGACATGGAGTTTATCGAGCGATTGGGTAGTGCGTTGTTGAAAAGTTGCAAGAACATCTGAAGCCTTGAAAATATGCTGGTTGACAATCACAATATGCTGGTTGACATTCATATTGTTATCCAAGCTGCGGAGAGACACACTCTGCCTGCAATCTTGCTGGAAGGCCGAAATCATCTGATATTCAACTTTGCCATCAAAGCACTGAGAAGGCAAAATGTGCATACACAGCCTCACCTTTGTTCTGAACTTTGACAATGCCCTCGTGACAGAAGACCCGTCTGTTGTTCCTTTGTGGCAGGTCAGCCGGCCCTGTACAGCTCATGGGCTGCTCACTCCTCCTTTCTGGGGCACATGCCTTGAGGGTGCAGCCATAGAATTTGTTGTCCACGCAATGACAGTCGTTGCCGCACTCGTCGATGAATTCGGGACCATGAGGACACTCATTTGGTTGCTCTGAAATGGACCAAGCATGTCTCCCACAAACGGTATTAAACATTCCTTCTCAGACAAAGTCTGAAAAACTTCATCCAGAGTACACGAACAACAAATACGGACATGAAGTCTCATGCTGTCAATGTCAATGTTATTGACGATATCAATGGTAAATCGCTCGCAATAGTTGCACGCCATATGGTGACCAAGAAAAGATATTTTAGATATTGTAGTGTCTCTTATTCCACTGTTTCCTCGTAATGATCGCAGTGTGGGAAAATTTATCCACCATTGCATGGGAAGGATAAGTTGAAGATGACAATTTTCGAAACAGGTGAAACTCACATTGGCCCACCCAACCTCCGCCATCATTAGAGCCTACAAAGCAGGAGTTTGGCAATGTATGCACAGCTCTTAGTGAGGCATCCTGAATTTGAATACGACAGCGTGAGCGATTCATGCTTGAGACAATCAAGGGGTTCAACATAATATCCCCTCCTTCCCAAACGCCGCCACAACGAGGGTTAATTCGACAGAATTGGCTGTGTAAGCTTCATTAATTTTTCAAGTGAATGATGGCGCAATAGCCAATGTATGTTCGTCTACCTTGTTCTTGTGGCAACCACATTATTCCATATCCATGTACCCAAAAGCCCGGTTCACGCTGCAGTCTTTTGATGCTTTTCGAACGTTTATTCTTCGATTTTAGGTCGTTTCGTCAAACAAATATCAATCAAACGTATTTCAGGCGCCCGTCAAAACTGCGTTTACGAACGTATAACGCGATCGGAGCGTTTCACAGTGTACACCGGGGCATGTCAAGACCGGGTAATGAACGTCAATCTGGCATCCAAAATGATAGATTTAGTTTATCTGTTCAACGCCGATTCAGCGTTTAGCGTTCTGTTGGCTTGATTGCATGGCCGCGGAGATATTCGAATTTGTGTTGGCTGTCTATAACCAGGTGAGAAGCATTGATTTGCTTGTGGATATAATATTGCATTTCCTAGCACACTTCTTGACCACGTGATAGAGACGTAGCACTGGAATATAGTCGCAGGCGGAATTGTATGCAATGTTGTGTTGTGTTTGTGTTTCATTGGCACTGAAGAAAATGTGCTTGTTCACCCAAGATGGAAAGGTGGGAAGTAATATTTTGGGGTTGTGCATGCAGCCCTGACAAAATCTTGCAAGTATCTCTGAAGAACATAGCCATGCAGAAAATCATTGGCCATTTCATTGGTACCTGTACTTAGAATTACCACATAGCTTGAATCGGCAGCAGTCGCGTCAGAATGATCTCCTTGGCGTCATAATTGATTCGCAGGGAAGGGTAAAACGACCGTTTTCATTCGGGGAACCAGCGTGTGTTGTTCCCGGTGTATTTCCTCTCGTTTTACGATGTCTATCTTCTGTTTGACATTCGATATCCGTTCGTTTTACGAATGATTGACGCTGAAAATTGCCAAGTGTGAAACGGCTTTAACGGACTTACGTTGAGGGCAAAACAGGTATAACGACACATGGGCACGAAGTGCGTTGTAAATAATAATTGGCTCACAGCATTTCCACGTCTTATTCTGACACATGGTTGGCAATTTAAATGGTTCAATTGGCAAATTAAATGGTTGAAATGCCCTATACATTACATGCATAACACCAAATTATTGGAAATTCTTTCTCAAGAAATTGTGTACCTTCCTACCATTACAGTAACGCTTGAACCATGACATTTTTTTCAGTGAGTACATCCATCATTGAGACAACAATCCAATGACATGCATTCACCATCACGACAACATAGCCGAATGACTTACATCCATCATTCCAACAACACAGCCGAATGGCTTACATCCATCATCTCGACAACATAACCGAATGGCTGACATTCTTCACCCTGACAACACCTCCAAATGGCTTGCATCAATCAACCCGACAGTATAACCAAAACACATCCATCATCCCAACAACATAACCGAATGGGTTATATCCTTCACTCCGAAAGCATAACTAATGGTTTACATCCATCATCCTGAAAACAAGGATGCAGATATCTTGATAACCGAATGGCTTGTCTTCGAGAAACCTATTACTGGTGTTCTTACCCATCCTGAAAACAAGGATGCAGATATCTTGATAACCGAATGGCTTGTCTTCGAGAAACCTATTACTGGTGTTCTTACCAATGCGTTCTTGCGGGCAGAATTTTCTGCTGCATCCAGGAACTCCGTCAGCTGTGCAGGTACAGGTGTTACAGTCGGCCATGAAGGAGGCACCAGGCAGGCAGGTCGCATCTGCAAGAGTACATGTTATCGATATACTCGGTTACTGTTTAATCATAGGCACAAAAGCTCTGTTCTCAAACGTCTGCTTTACCACACACGGACATTCGACACGTGAACACCTGGCCATGCACACGTCAAAGGATCGTAAACATCGAAGTTGGTTATTAGGGCTTTAGGGCGCATCGACTACATTGGTCATGCAGCGCCCACCGTAAACATCGAAAGATATCAAGAGTGGTTAGCACGGTAGTTGCGTATATCTTGTGGAACCATCGATTCTCGAGAGTGCCGAAAATAGAACATGTTCGGAAAGGGTCGCGCGGCATGTATTTGTTATTCTGCAAGCACAGTAACTCGCACTTCTGGCCTAGCACACCTCTAACACGTATTCAGCGTAGTTGATCCGCCATATTCCGTGCACATGAAATGGCTAGCGAATCTCACAGCCCATTGTTCATATATACCGATATTATGTGAAGATGACAACCTAACAGGTAGTTCTGGCATTGAATGCGAACAAGGACCAGCCACAACGAGCTAATTATACCCACCCACACCTTCAAGTAATGACTACACTATTGCCTCTTGTGCTTGTGCATGCATGGTCATGAATTCATGTTCTGCCCCATAAAGGATAATTTTTTGCTAACCACGAACAATGCTACCAGCAGTTGTGTTGCCAGGATTTCGTCCAGGAGGAGGCGAACATTTGAAAAGTGCCCTTCTACATGCTGAGGTCTCTCCCTCCACACTTGTCCTAAACTTCTCGGATTTCGATCATTATTTTCTAAGGACCCCTATAATTATATTGATATAACGTCCATCATTTATGTGTGACATTTCTCATATATATATATATAAATATATATATATATATATATATATATATATATATATATATATATATATATGTGTGTGTGTATACATATATATACATATATATATATATATATATATATATAAATATATATATATATATATATATATATATATATATATATATACATGTAAGTAAATGTATGATCCCTATTATCGTCACAGATCAATTTAAACTCTATAATGTGCAGCATTGGAAGGCGCGCAACGCCCGCAACGCATTGGACCGGAATATTTACTTTATGGTGTGAAATCAGTGTGCGCTGGCTCAGCACGCTGTCAAAATAGGTATTCGATACTAAGTTTGCCGCATCAGATTGTAGGTCAATTTCAAGTGCAGTCCAGCTGAGAGTTGAAATACCATCCGTGGTAGCTATTGAAAATGTATTGTCGGTATCGTAAGAAGTTTTCAAGGTATAGCGAATATTGCACAGAGGGGAAGGTTTGACTCCACCCTGTGTTTAGTGACGGGTTAGACTCAAAGATACGTGAGGTAGTTCCACCACGATTGTTTGCGAATCATGTTCTCGATTTGCATTATCAAAGCCATCGAGCATCCTTTAGGAAGGTTCACGCCTTGCGTTTTTCTCAGCTGCGGTGTGTCATATGATATCCTGCTTGTTTCAGTCATGTTCGCGACGACTGGTATGTTACGGGGCTGGTTGGAGATGGCGGCCACACAGGACGGCAGAAAACCATCGCGACCGGTGTCGATACCGAGCACCACGCTGGCAGGAAAACAGGTTACATTGTTCGGTTCAAAGGTGGATGTGAAGAAAACAAGTCTTAAGAAGCTCCACCACAGACGTGCTGCATTTTCGAAAGCTGCTTGTCCGCCGGGCTGGATCAAGTCAGTTTGCACCTTTGAAGTGTGTTCGTATATGCGCAATTATAAGTCCACTTGGGCTTCACAGTGGTTCGTAATATTGGTCATCAGGCGTAAAGGGATGTTATACTTTGCTTCAGAGATTAACTAATAACTCCTGTAATTACCTCCAGAACTCGTCTCGGGGAAGATACAGTCTCCGATGAGTCAGAATTGTCATCGACTGACCTTCGTCCTGGATTTTGACGATGCCCTCGTGACAGAAGACCCGCTTTCCAGTCCTCTTCGGCAGATTCTGGGCATCACTACAGGTCAATGGTTTCTCCGAGGTCTTCCCAGGCTTGCAAGCTTTCAGTGTGCAGGCGTAGAAGTTGTCGTTGATACAAGTGCAGTCGTTGTTACATTCGTCAATGAATGCTGGTCCATTCGCACAACCGAAATCTGTGAAAGTAGTGAAGTTAGCCACATTCGAGTGAAGTGAAGCCTGGCTGAAGCCTATTATACACACGTTTCAGAGCGTGTCACAGGCCAGACCCATGAGTGATAACAACTGGCTTGTGTTTCAGCTGCAAATCTCTCCTCGAACCATCGATTCCCGTGAGTGCCCATTATGTAACAGAAGGTTCGGAAAGGGTAGATCAGCCTGTATGTGTTACCCTGCACTTGTCCCGTCTAGCTCACCTCTCGTTCACGTGGTTAGCGTACCTGTTGACCCGCTATCTAGCAGTTATCTATTGCACCTACCTGAAGCGGCTGGTGAACTTCACTTCAACGGTGCATCTCACCTCTCCAATGCACCTCAAATGTCTAATGAAACTCATCCGATGAGCTTCATTGGGTATTTGAAACATTCGAGTAGGCCACTCGAAGTTGCAACCGTGATAGCGTGACCCACCGGGAGTTTGCAGCGTTCCCGGGTTTGCAGTTTGCAGCGTTCACGCACGTCTGAGTCTCGCCCAATTGCCGGCTGAGGTGACCTACCGGGCATCGGTAATGTTCCCAGGACGTACCTGCTGAATCTCGCCCAACTGGCGGCCGAGATGACCTATCGGGTGTTGGTAGCGTCCCGGGAACGCACGTCTTAATCTCGCCCAACTGACGGCCGAGGACGGTGCCGGGCGGACACGGCTCGGACGCAGACACGACTACCTCGTCCGGCTGGAGCGGGTCAAACCCACACTGGCAGAACACGCACGTCTCGTTCCTGGAGACGAACCCGCAGTCGAGCGGACACTCCTTGGGGCCATCGCAGAATTCGGTGTCGCTCTCGAGAGCTGAAAAGAGCGATCGTTAGTGGTCCTGTTTCCACAAAACTCAGTTGCTCCTTCAGCAGTTGCAATGAGAGTCCATCCGTGGTCTCGGTAGCTCAGGAGGTATCGTAGGCGCAATTGCAAAGGGAGACAGATCGTTAGTGGTCTCAATACCGCGGAGCTTGGTGTTGCTCTGTGAAAATGTCAAGAAATGTCTTCGTCCACCCACATGCAAAGATATATCCAGCTCTGGACCTCATGGCAGTGCTGCATGTTGCATAATCTGACTGCAGTGCCTCTTGTTTGCTCGCATACAAGGCAGGAAATCGTCAAAAGCGCAACATTTGTACCTTCCTACGGTGAACAGGTCACAAATGGGGCATTCCACGACAAATCGACATGTGACCTGCACCCTCACATCTCAGATTTTGATGAAAATGGTTCTATAGGGTTATCAGCATCGCTGAACACGCCTGTGCCATTTTGAAGTCTCTTAGGTTTACCGTTTTCTAGTTATGAACTATATAATTTTTACATTTTGCACTGACATGACTATCTTTGGTGCTAATTTTCTCTGAGTCATTTTTCAGTAACTGAACAAATTTATACGTCAAAATGAAGACAAAACATTGAAGAATATGACTATGCCACCATTTAAACTTTCTTTACGTAATTTTTGCCGACTCTAGCCAAATAAAAAATTGAAAAGAAATAAAAACATTTTTCCCCTCCGTTATCGTAATTTTTCTCCCTTTCATATGAAAGAGTGTAGTTTTTTACCCCAGAAACATAAATAAAAAAAGTGGTTATCGACTTGGAAAGACGAATCAAATGCGGTGAATGCGGGCGCTGCGCTCACCGGACCGGCGCGCGCGCTGCCGCTGCCTCGCGATACGCCTGCCGGGGGGAGGGGGAGGGGAAGGGGGAGCCGAGCGTGGGATGTCAAGAATATGTCCTGGAAAAAAAAGACTATGTGACGGTAAGAGATGAGAATGGGGTTAAAGTAAAGAAGCAGAAACGTTTGATTTTAGGTAATTTGCAGGAAATTTACCAACTTTATAAAGAGAACGGTAGCAACCCGCGCATTGGGTTTTCTAAGTTCGCCAGCCTCCGCCCCAAACACTGTGTCCTGTTGGGAAGCAACGGCACTCATACGGTTTGTGTATGTTGCTATCACCAGAACGTTAAGCTAATGTTAGCGTCTCTGGGCTTAAAAGACATTACCTACAAGGACCTGTTGAAGCACGCGGTTTGTGATGTCGGGAGGGAAGCCTGTATGCTGCAAAAGTGTGAAAACTGTCCAGGTCAGGACGGTGTCAGGTCATATTTGATCGACACTTTAAATGCGCAGGCAGGGGAAATCTCAGACTTGGTGGACGAAGTCAGATTTAGTCAGTGGCTAAGCACGGATCGTTGCACTTTGACCGAAATTGTTCTTCCTATGGACGAGTTTCTTGACAAACTGTCTGACGCCATTGTGACACTTACTCGGCATCATTTCACGAGTCAGCATCAAAGCAAATATTTCGACGATCTAAAAAAGCAGCTACCTGAGCATGAAGCACTGATCATATTAGATTTTTCAGAAAACTACACTTTTGTAGTTCAAGACGAAATTCAGTCATATCACTGGAACGCACCACAGTGTACCGTTCATCCGTTTGTTGTTTATTGGCGAGAGGCTGGAAAGATTGAATGCCACAGTTTTGCGTGTTATCAAACGAACTGAAGCATGACACCGTCGCTGTGCACACATTCTTGCAGCACATTGTACCGAAAGTGAAAGGCATAGTCCCGAACTTGAAAAAGATTCATTATTTTTCGGATGGGTCAGCTGCCCAGTACAAGAATAAGTTTAATTTCGTGAATGTGAGTTTTCATGATGAGGATTTCGGAGTCCAGTGCGATTGGAATTTTTTGAAACGTTGCATGTGAAAAAAAATCGTGCAACGGTGTTGGGGGTACACTGAAAAGGGTTGCAGCTAGCGCCAGTCTTTCGCGGACACACTCGGACCACATTCTTACTGCGGAAAAGCTATGTAAAGTGCTACAGGACAAGGGTAATTTGCATACCGAGTGCTACTTTGTAGCGAAAGAAGAGGTTAGTCGTACACGGCATGAGCTTGGCGATAGACTGTCAATGGCAAAAACTGTCAAAGGGACTCTAAAAATACACAGGGTAACTCCAGTGAAGGCAAACATTGTCGTTGTGCGAGAACTTGCCATAAGTGAAGGAAGAGAAGTGATGGTGGCCTGATTTGCTACAGGATTTAGGTTGAATGGTTAGCGTGACCTACATCGGCAGCTGATTTCCGTTTGTTTATGTGCGAATTACAATGTGAAGTGAGCTAATGTTAAGTTATGCATTTTGTACCTCTGATAAGGCTCATTGTACCATCTCGTTAGCATTCGCAAATGTACATGTACTTTCCGGCTTGTTATTTGTGTGAATAACAAATGAAGTGCTAAAACGTCCTGCCTGGTGTTTATAAATAATCTGCAGTGTCCTCTCAATCCCACGGGGCCGCGGACGACAGCCGCCAGCACCCCTATCCCCCGTTGGCAGCAGCTGGCCGCGGCCGTTGCTGAACGACGCCGTATTGGGTAAAATGAGGCCGGGCGGTTGGTGTTTGAAATTATGTTTAAAATATTTATAAGCCGATAACCACTTTTTTTATTGATGAAATATAGGTAATAATCAACGCTCTTTCATTAAAAAATATCAAAAATCACAATATCGAATGGGAAAATTGCTCAAGAGAACTTGGCATTTTTTTAAGTGTTATATTTGACATATATTTAATTGCTATGGTTTCGATAGTGATAAACGTTCATTCTGCATGGGATTGCAATCATTTTGATGTACAAACTCACCTACTTATCATTCAATGTAGCAGGGATAAATCCTGCCAAACAAAGCCATGTATGCATCGAATGTAAAAATGTCGCAGGCTGTAGCTCGAAAACCGGAAGTCGGAGGGGCCTGAAAATGTCACAGGCGTGTTTAGGGCTGCTGATAACCCTATAGACTCATTTTCATCAAAATCTGAGATGTGGGGGTGCAAAATCGAAATTTTATTTGTCGATCTGTCGTGGAACGCCCCAAATGTAGAAATTTTTGCGCAAAGTTTAAGCATGGTGCCTGAGGTGTATGGGGCTTTGCTGTGGACAAACATGCGCACCATGGAGGCGAGTTTCTGCGATCGTGCAAACATTCCCTCCGAAGTTGAGAAATGTCGATATATTATTTGAGGCCATTTTTTCAAGCAATATTATGATCAGAGCCTCACACCGCATGCGCATATTAGGCGACCTTCGAGTGAGGCATAGGAAATGAGTGCCTCCCACATGTCTAATCTTCATGTCCCAACGCACGACAACGCGTTGTACATGATCTTCACACTCACCGTCTCAAAAAGCACCACCCAGGGTTTTGTGTCTAAGCGCAATTTTAAAAGGACTGCGAGACTTCCATGGTTATGGGGAGCTATACGTATAGTGGGAGCTTCACACGGTTTGCCGAGTGGCGGTTCGTGCACCGGGCAAGGCTGGGCCTCGTGCCGCTTTACGGTTGCCAGCGTGGCGCACGGGACCGGTGCTGCCGGCGCTGTGGCTACGCCAAAGAGATGCTGCCCCACGTTCTTAACCACTGCAGGCCGTACAGTGCTGCGTTTCAGTTGCGCCACAACGCAGTGCTGTCCCGCCTAATTAAAGCGGTGCCGCAGCGTGGTGGCATGGAGCTGCGCGTCAATCGACGGGTGCCGGGCGTGGACTCTGCTCTCCGCCCGGACCTGGTTGTGACGCGTGGCAACGAGGTCTCGTTGGTCGATGTTGCCATCCCCTTCGGAAACCGAGCCGCCGCGCTGCGGGCCGCTGCCGACGGGAAGCTGGAAAAATAGCTCGTGGAGCAGCTCCGCCAGCAGGGTAAAACGGCCTCGATCCACGCCTTCGTCGTAGGCTCCCTCGGCACTTGGTGCTGGGGGAATGAGGCCGCCCTCAAACAGCTGCGCATTAGTCGCTTTTTATGCGAAGCTTATGCGTCAGCTGATGGTGGGTGACACCCTGAGGTGGTCCCGTGACGTGTACGTCGAGCACGTCACCGGGCGCCGCCAGTACCAGCAACCCGCGGTCGTACGTCACGACCGCGGATAGGCAGGGTGTTACGCCATACCATGCGGGGCCCTGGGTGGAAGGGGCGAGGGACTCTCGATGGCTCCGCCCTGGGGGTTCCTTGTCCTTCCCGAGGACCCACCTACCCTTCGGGCGTTGCGGCGGCGGCTGGCGCTGCCTGGAGCAGCGCTGGGTGCTGCCGCCCCGGCCTTTTGCCCGGCCGCGTTACGGTCGGGCCGCGGGGTGGCGCGCCGACTGTGTTGTGTTGGCACGCCGCTCGGGGCTGGGGTGCGTGGTACCCACGGCGGGCCGGTCTTGCGGGCCGCGGCGTGGGGTGTTTTTTAACGTCTTTAACTTGTGTTTGTTTTAGGGCGGGCCGTCTCTCGGGCCACGGTTTCTATGGTCCTTTTGGCCGCCGTGGTCCAACCTTGCTATTTAGATTGTTAATGCATTGTGTTGTTTTGTTTTTCATTGTTTTTGTTGTTGTTATTGTTTAATTAGAGGGCGGCCCGCTCGGCATTTCATATGCCATTTTAATATTTGTACTTTTACATTGGCGTTGCGGCCGCGGCCTTGCGGCGCCAGTTTGTAATGTACTTTTTCCAGTACAGTACATACAGTACATTCTAGTACATAGTACAGACCAAATTTTTGAAATTCGTTCTCAAGAAATGGTGTAACTTGCTACCATTACAGTAACGCTAGAACCATGACATTTTTTAAGTGAGTACATCCATCACTGAGACAACAACCCAATGACGTGCATTCACCATCCCGACAACATAGCCGAATGACTTACATCCATCACCCCGACAACATAATCGAATGGCTGACATTCTTCACCCTGACAACACCTCCAAATGGCTTACATCAATCAACCCGACAGTATAACCAAAACACATCCATCATACCAACAACATAACCGAATGGGTTATATCCTTCACTCCGAAAGCATAACTAATGGCTTACATCAATCATCCTGAAAACAAGGATGCAGATATCTTGATAACCGAATGGCTTGTCTTCGAGAAACACATTACTCTTGTTCTTACCAATGCGTTCTGGCCGGCAGAATTTTCTGCTGCATCCAGGAACTCCGTCAGCTGTGCAGGTACAGGTGTTACAGTCGGCCATGAAGGAGGCACCAGGCAGGCATGTCGCATCTGCAAGAGTGCATGTTATCGATGTACTCGGTTACTGTTTAATAACAGGCACAAAAGCTCTGATCTCAAACGTCTGCTTTACCACACCCGGACATTCGACACGTGGACACCTGGCCATGCACACGTCAAAAGATCGTAAACATCGAAGTTGGTTATTAGGGCTTTAGGGCGCATCGACTACATTGGTCATGTAGCTTCCACCGTAAGCATCGAAAGATATTAAGAGTGGTTAGCACGGTAGTTACGTATATCTTGTGGAACCATCGATTCTCGAGAGTGCCGAAAATAGAACATGTTTGGAAAGGGTCGAGTGGCATGTATTTGCTATTCTGCAAGCACAGTAACTCACACTTCTGGCCTAGCACACCTCTAACACGTATTCGGCGTAGTTGATCCGCCATATTCCGTGCACATGAAATGGCTAGCGAATCTCACAGCCCGTTGTTCATATATACCGATATTATGTGAGGATGACAACCTAACAGGTAGTTCTGGCATTGAATGCGAACAAGGACCAGCCACAACGAGCTAATTATACCCAACTACTCCTTCAAGTAATGACTACACTATTGACTGTTGTGCTTGTACATGCATGGTCATCAATTAATGTTCTGCACCATACATGATAATTTATTGCTAACCACGAACAATGCTACCAGCAGTTGTGTAGCTAGGATTTCGTCCAGGAGGAGGCGAACATTTTAAAAGTGCCCTCCTACATGCTGAGGTCTCTCCCTCCACACTTATCCCAAACTTCTCGGAGTTCGATCACTTTATTTTCGAAAGACCCCTATAATTATATTGATATAACGTCCATCATTTATGTGTGATCTCTTTCATATATATATATATATATATATATATATATATATATATATATATATATATATATATAGTATATATAAATATATATATATGTTTGTGTATATATATATATATATACATATATACATAAATAAATATACATATATATACATGCAAGTGAATATATGATCCCTATTATCGTCACAGATCAGTTTAAACTCACTATAATGTGAAGCATTGGAAGGCGCGCAACGCCCGCAACGCATTGGACCGGAATATTTACTTTATGGTGTGAAATCAGTGTACGCTGGCTGAGCATGCTGTCAAAATAGGTATTCGATGCTAAGTGTGCCGCATCAGATTGTAGGTCAATTTCAAGTGCAGTCCAGCTGAGAGCTGAAAACCGTCCGTGGTAGCTATTGAAAATGTATTGTCGGTATCGTAAGAAGTTTTCAAGGTATAGCGAGTATTGCATAGAGGGGCAGGCTTGACTCCACCCGGTGTTTAGTGACGGGTTAGACTCAAAGATACGTGCGGTAGTTCCACCACGATTGTTTGCGAATCATGTTCTAGATTTGGATTATCAAAGCCATCAAGCGTCCTTTAGGAAGATTCACGCCTTGCGTCTTTCCCAGCTGCGGTGTGTCGTATGATATTCTGCTTGTTTCAGTCATGTTCGCGCCGACTGGTATGTTGCGGAGCTGGTGGGAGATGGCTGCCACACAGGACGGCAGAAAACCATCGCGACCGGTGTCGATACCGAGCACCACGCTAGCAGGAAAACAGGTTACATTGTTCGGTTCATAGGTGGATGTGAAGAAAACAAGTGTTAAGAAGCTCCACCACAGACGTGCTGCATTTTCGAAAGCTGCTTGTCCGCCGGGCTGGATCAAGTCAGTTTGCACCTTTGAAGTGTGTTCGTATATGCGTAATTATAAGTCCACTCGGGCTTTACAGTGGTTCGTAATATTGGTGATCAGGCGTAAAGGGATGTTATACTTTGCTTCAGAGATTAACTAATCACTCCTGTAATTACCTCCAGAACTCGTCTCGGGGAAGATACAGTCTCCGATGAGTCAGAATTGTCATCGACTGACCTTCGTCCTGAATTTTGACGATGCCCTCGTGACAGAAGACCCGCTTTCCAGTCCTCTTCGGCAGATTCTGGGTATCACTACAACTCAATGGCTTCTCCGAGGTCTTCCCAGGCTTGCAAACTTTCAGTGTGCAAGCGTAGAAGTTGTCGTTGATACAAGTGCAGTCGTTGTTACATTCGTCAATGAATGCTGGTCCATTCGCACAACCGAAATCTGTGAAAGTAGTGAAGTTAGCCACATTCGAGTGAAGTGAAGCCTGGCTGAAGCCTATTATACACACGTTTCAGAGCGTGTCACAGGTCAGACCCATGAATGATGATAACTGGCTTGTGCTTTAGCATCAAATCTCTCCTCGAACCATCGATTCCCGTGAGTGCCCATTATGTAACAGAAGGTTCGGAAAGGGTAGATCAGCCTGTATGTGTTACCCTGCACTTGTCCCGTCTAGCTCACCTCTCGTTCACGTGGTTAGCGTATCTGTTGACCCGCTATCTAGCAGTTGTCTATTGCACCTACCTCAAGCGGCTGATGAACTTCACCTCAGCGGTGCATCTCACCTCTCCAATGCACCTCAAATGTCTAATGAAACTCATCCGATGAGCTTCATTGGATATTTGAAACATTCGAGTAGGCCACTCGAAGTTGCAACCGTGATAGCGTGACCCACCGGGAGTTTGCAGCGTTCCCGGGTTTGCAGTTTGCAGCGTTCACGCACGTCTGAGTCTCGCCCAATTGCCGGCTGAGGTGACCTACCGGGCATCGGTAATGTTCCCAGGACGTACCTGCTGAATCTCGCCCAACTGGCGGCCGAGATGACCTATCGGGTGTTGGTAGCGTCCCGGGGACGCACGTCTTAATCTCGCCCAACTGACGGCCGAGGACAGTTCCGGGCGGACACGGCTCGGACGCAGACACGACTACCTCGTCCGGCTGGAGAGGGCCCGACCCACACTGGCAGAACACGCACGTCTCGCTCCTGGAGACGAACCCGCAGTCGGGCGGGCACTCGTCGGCGCCGTCGCAGAACTCGGTATCGCTCTCGAGAGCTGCAAAGAACGATCGTTAGTGGTCCTGTTTCCACAAAACTCAGTTGCTCCTTCAGCAGTTGCAATGAGAGTCCATCCGTGGTCTCGGTAGCTCAGGAGGTATCGTAGGCGCAATTGCAAAGGGAGACAGATCGTTAGTGGTCTCAATACCGCGGAGCTTGGTGTTGCTCTGTGAAAATGTCAAGAAATGTCTTCGTCCACCCACATGCAAAGATATATCCATCTCTGGACCTCATGGCAGTGCTGCAGGTTGCATAATGTGCCTGCACTTGACTGCAGTGCCTCTTGTTTGCTCGCATACAAGGCAGGAAATCGTCAAAAGCGCAACATTTGTACCTTCTATGGTGAACAGGTCACACATGTAGACATTTTTGCGCACAGTTTAAGCATGGTGCCTGAGGTGTATGGGGCTTTGCTGTGGACAAACATGCACACCATGGAGGTGAGTTTCTGCGATCGTGCAAACATTCCCTCTGAAGTTGGAAACATTCGATATATTATCTGAACATTCGATATATTATCTGAGGCCATTTTTTTCAAGCCACATTATGATCAGAGCCTCACACCACATGCGCATATTAGGCGACCTTCGAGTGAGGCATAGGAAATGAGTGCCTCCCACATGTCTAACCTTCATGTCCCAACGCACGACAACGCGTTGTACATGATCTTCACACTCACCGTCTCAAAAAGCACCATCCAGGGTTTTGTGTCTAAGCGCCATTTTAAAAGGACTGCGAGACTTCCATGGTTATGGGAAGTGCGCTGCCGCTGGAACTTATACAGTGCATCATAAGGAAGCAAAACAAGCACCAATCTGGATTGACTCGAGCAGAAAACACTTCACATTTGCATTGTCCCGTGCCCGGGAATATTGCGACAGGCATCAGCCGCATCTCAATGAACAGCTCAAATGGGTAGAGTCATCTAAGGAGGATAACAACCACCAGCATTCGGATGTTTCCAGGGTCGTTTGTGACGACAAAAAAGCGCCCCGGCTTTTGCATCGTAACCTTTCATGTGCTCTGTTTCAACTCTTCACAGTCCCTCCATTGTCTCTCACCCTATCACTCCATCACTCCATTACTCCATTACTCCATCACTCCATCACTCCATCACTCCATCACTCCATCACTCCATCACCCTATCACCCTATCACTCTTTTCTCTCGTACCTGCCACCATGTATGGCCGGTCAGGCCGCCGGCGGCTGGCAGCCAATCGACAGCACCGCTCGTGTCACAAACCGCCCACAGTCAGCCGTTTTGGGGATGGCTATTGTTTGGCTATGGTGCATGGGCGACCTCGGTCACCTTCCGCCCGCCGCTTTCTGACGTCACGCCGTCGCTGTGCACCACTGGTGCTGAGTCACCAGGAGGTATTGGGAACACTAGCTATCAGGCATCACTTCCCAAACTGCATGCAGTCTGGCGCTCGTGACCTACCTTTGGCTGGCAGCCAAAAATTGTCAGCTTTTGGAAGCGGAGATGACCTCCGAACAGGGGGCGGGGATGACCGAGTGGTTAAGGTGTCGGGCTATGGGTACCAAAGGTCCCGGGTTCGACTCTGGCGCCACTCAGGATATTTCCCAATCCCGCGGCCCACCGGCGAAACAGTGTGGGCGGCGCCATTAGCCGTGAATGTGCATAAAGTGTGTCGTCAACCAACCAATGAACAAACAAAAACTCCGAACAGCTTACTGATACATTAATTAAATTGTGTAGCATAATATATATATATATATATATATATATATATATATATATATATATATATATATATATATCACCAACTGTGCGTACTTGCATGCTAGATGCGGAACGGAATGCCTACTTATACTGTAAGATCTGTGCTTTACCACATGACCTCCAAAGAGTCCTGATATATGAGATGTTGCCATAGTATGACTGACGTGCCATGTGTGTCTAGAAGTGTTGAGTGTTGATACCATGGGTCTTGTACAAAGGATTATAAACCGTTGTATTGCTATATGATGATGGCATGGCAAAATGTTCTTAGTGGAGTCCCCCAGGGGTCAGTACTGGGGCCACTACTGTTCATTATATTTGTAAATAACATTGAAAGTGGCCTAAGCAGTAAAGTTTTGAAATTTGCGGATGATTTGAAGGTCTTTAGGGCAATAACAGGTCAAGATGAGCATATCTCGCTGCAAAAAGACTAGACGAACTTGTGAAGTGGTCAGAAGAATGGCAAATGAAATTTAATTTTGATAAGTGCAAAATCATGCATGTAGGTAAGCAGCATATGAAGGCTCTATACTTGATGGGTGGCCAAGTGCTATCAGTGACTCAACAGGAGAGGGATTTAGGTGTTATTCTAAACACAAAACTGGGGGCATCAGAACAGACCAAGGAAGCCAGGAAGAAGGCACTGAGAATGCTCGGGGAAATAAATAGGAATGTATCATACAGAAGTGAGGAAGTGATCAGGAAACTTTACTGTGCATACGTCGGGCCACATTTGGAATACTGCATCCAAGCTTGGTCTCCTAGCCATGAAAAAGATTGTTGGCTTTTAAAGAGAGTACAAAAGAGGGCTACAAAAATGGTTAATGGCATAAGCAACCTGGCATATGAGGAAATATTGAAGAAATTGAATATGTTTTCACTTAGATATAGAAGGCTGAGAGGGAATCTCATCGAGGTCTTTAAATTTGTCCATGGTCTGGAGGGGGGATACCTTGGGGAAATGTTTGAATTGAACATAAATGCTGCAATTAGAGGTCATAAATTCAAAATTAAAGTTAACCACAGCAGAACAAGGTTAAGGAAAACTTTCTTCACCAACAAGGTAGTAGAACACTGGAACCAGCTGCCAGAAAACATTGTCAGTAGCAGCACATTGAACAT